>QXTE01000268.1:1352924-1444643 GCA_003942145.1 Platysternon megacephalum
GCCACGGGATCTTGTCACACCTTTGCCTGCTTGATGAAAGAGCGCTCTAAGATGCTCTTAGAGTGGGGCTAAGGATGCAGATGATTTCCACCCTACCACGGGGGAGGTTCTCCCCTCAGACAGAGCATTTACACACCATTTTAGATTGACTCAAGCCCTCCAAACAGGGCTTAAGCCGTGCCTCTGTCTGTGTCGGTCCCTCTGCGAGAGGAGATCCCCGCCCTGAGAAACAGCCCCATATTTTGCTGGAAATGTGACCAAGATGAGGCAGCACATCCTATTTTAGAAACCCTGAATCTCAGTCTGAGCCAAGACATGTCAGTTTCCTTAACAGCCTGGAGAGTTTGGTCCCTGGCCAAGGATTTTGTCCGTCCTGATGGAATTGGCACCCTCCAGTGTGTTTTATAAGCCAGAGCCAGGACATATTTTAAAAGTCCCAAGTGGCAGGAATAAACCCAGCAGCAACGGGCTGCTTTGCCTCTTCTGCGACTTCCAACTAAAGGCAGCGGCATGGCTTAACGAGAAATCGGTCTTAGGGTTCTCCTTCCCCTCACATCAGTGCAGAGGGAATTTACCTACAGAACTCCCCTGGGGGTTGCATAAACAGAATAGCTTGTTTTCTCCTTACCCCTCTGCTCCCTGGATGGCCGAGGGCTTGTTGAGATGAGAGATTTTTGCACCAGTCTACGCCTCCCCAGTGTTGATGAACTGCGCCCGTTTAAAGTGAGGCTAGAATCAATATAACGTACCCTGCCTCCAAACTCATTTTACTCCAGTGCCGTACGTCGACACTGGATGGTTGCACTACTGTGGCGACATTGGTGCAGAAGTCCCTAATGCGAACAAGCTCTTAAACTAAAACCTGATGCGATCAATCACGGACAAACTCAAGCGTGTGTTATTTACTGCCATGTGCAGGCCAGCTGACCCAATCTCCACAGGAGAGTGATATTGGTGGTGGAATCAGCCCCCTGCACCTAATAATATACGGAGCTATACCTATCTCATAGAGCTGGAAGGGACCCTGAAGGGTCATCAAGTCCAGCCCCCTGCCTTCACTAGCNGCACCTGGCATTGGCCACTGTCGACAGACAGGATACTGGTCTGGATGGACCTTTGGTGTGACCCAGTATGGCCGTTCTTATGTTCTTATGTCACCGGAGGGAGGCACATGCAGAAGAGGAGAAGAGAGACGTGGGGACAGAGAATGGGGAGAGAATGGAAGAAGGGGAAGGCAAAAAGGCAAAGGGCAGGAATCGCACTNCGCCTGCAAAAAGTGACTTCTCCCAGAGCCACTTTAAGAGAACCATAAACCCGGCAACTGGGGCATTTCAGTGCATCCTGGTAGAGCCCTGCATGGGTACAAAATTNGGAGAAGAGAGACGTGGGGACAGAGAATGGGGAGAGAATGGAAGAAGGGGAAGGCAAAAAGGCAAAGGGCAGGAATCGCACTGGTGCTGAAGGAGAGCGGTTCATAGATGTTGAGGCCAGAGGGGACAATTGTGGCCATCTCGTCTGGCCTCCCGTAGAACAGAGGCCAGAGAACCTCACGTGGGCGTTCTGCATCAACCCCGACAACTTCTTATCCTTATTTGCATTCCGGCAGCAGGGCCCCCTTGCTCTGTACAAACATATCGCAAAGTGACAGTCCCTGCCCTGAACACTACAGACCACAGGTGGATAAAACAGACAATGGGAGTGCAGGGAAACGGGGAGACACTACAGGCAATCAGCGGTCGCCACGCCCCAGCTGCCTGCAGCATAACTTTTAGAAAGACGTCAGATCTTGTTCTGAAGCTCCCAGGCAGTGGAGAATCTGCCACGTCCCTTGCTGCTCATCCGTTCCAGGGGTTAATTACCCTCACTGCTGAAAAAATCTGCACCATGTTTCCAGTTTGGACACTGACGACTTCAACTCCCTGCCACGGGATCTTGTCACACCTTTGCCTGCTTGATGAAAGAGCGCTCTAAGATGCTCTGAGAGTGGGGCTAAGGATGCAGATGATTTCCACCCTACCACGGGGGAGGTTCTCCCCTCAGACAGAGCATTTACACACCATTTTAGATTGACTCAAGCCCTCCAAACAGGGCTTAAGCCGTGCCTCTGTCTGTGTCGGTCCCTCTGCGAGAGGAGATCCCCGCCCTGAGAAACAGCCCCATATTTTGCTGGAAATGTGACCAAGATGAGGCAGCACATCCTATTTTAGAAACCCTGAATCTCAGTCTGAGCCAAGACATGTCAGTTTCCTTAACAGCCTGGAGAGTTTGGTCCCTGGCCAAGGATTTTGTCCGTCCTGATGGAATTGGCACCCTCCAGTGTGTTTTATAAGCCAGAGCCAGGACATATTTTAAAAGTCCCAAGTGGCAGGAATAAACCCAGCAGCAACGGGCTGCTTTGCCTCTTCTGCGACTTCCAACTAAAGGCAGCGGCATGGCTTAACGAGAAATCGGTCTTAGGGTTCTCCTTCCCCTCACATCAGTGCAGAGGGAATTTACCTACAGAACTCCCCTGGGGGTTGCATAAACAGAATAGCTTGTTTTCTCCTTACCCCTCTGCTCCCTGGATGGCCGAGGGCTTGTTGAGATGAGAGATTTTTGCACCAGTCTACGCCTCCCCAGTGTTGATGAACTGCGCCCGTTTAAAGTGAGGCTAGAATCAATATAACGTACCCTGCCTCCAAATTCATTTTACTCCAGTGCCGTACGTCGACACTGGATGGTTGCACTACTGTGGCGACATTGGTGCAGAAGTCCGTAATGCGAACAAGCTCTTAAACGAAAACCTGATGCGATCAATCACGGACAAACTCAAGCGTGTGTTATTTACTGCCATGTGCAGGCCAGCTGACCCAATATCTCCACAGGAGAGTGATATTGGTGGTGGAACCAGCCCGCTGCACCTGGAGTAACTCAGTTGTCCCCCCCCCACACACACCTTCTGGAGCAATGTCATCAAATCAGCACCCGAACGTCACTCAGTGACATCCCCGATTGAGCAGCCATGAAAATAGCTTGCCTGCAAAAAGTGACTTCTCCCAGAGCCGCTTTAAGAGAACCGTAAACCCGGCAACTGGGGCATTTCAGTGCATCCTGGTAGAGCCCTGCATGGGTACAAAATTTGTCTCCGCATCCGATCTGCGATCCACAAACATGGTCCGCAGATATAAAGNAGTAGATTTTAAGTAGATAAGTAGGGGGGAGGGGATAGCTCAGTGGTTTGAGCATTGGCATGCTAAACCCAGGGTTGTGAGTTCAATCCTTGAGGGGGCCACTTAGGGATCTGGGGCAAANAAGGTGACATTTTGCGGGAGGTTAGGAAAGGGTGAAAATGGCTGACACCAATGGCAGAAAACATGCCGCCAATTTGGTAGGATAAGTAGATTTTCCTAGCCCAGGCTGTCGGGCGAGAAAAGTTGCTTTGACTTGTGAACAGAGCAGGTTTGAGATAGAAATCAATGAGGCAGATTAACGACAAGAGAACAAGGCGTCATTTCTGCAGAGCTGGTGTTCTGCTCTTTTTAGAATGAGTTCACTGCACCTAGCCACGCCCGCCCCCAGCTGGTGCCAGTCCTCGGTGCCCTGTATTGGTTCCCACCGTGCGCTCCCTTTCTGTTACATATGGCTGCACCAAAATTGAGGCTAGCATTCTGGGAGTCCCGCTTTCCCATCTGGCACCACCTGGCATCCTGCACGCCTGTGCACGGGGAGCGTAAAACCCACCCACACTTAGGCATCCACAGCCGCGTTTTACACCCATTTTACACTCACGTTACACGGGTGTAAACGGTGACACAAACATGCGTGACGGGAGACTCAGACCCGGAGACCGATTCTGGTCTTGCTTAGGCTGGTGTAAATCCGGAGTGACTCTGTTGAAGTCAGTGGAGTTTGCGCCCGTGTAAGTACGATCAGAATCGGGCCCGGGGGCTTTTACCTTAAACCCATGCTGGTAATCAGAAGAGTCCTGTCTCCCCTTTTCAGGAAGCAGAGTGATACCCTGCTCCATCACCGGCACAGACCCCCTTCCATAGCGAGGCTGCAGAGACAGGAGAGCAGCATGATCATCTCTGAGGCTGACGCCTCTGTTCGCAGCCTGGCCTCTCTGGCCTCCTGCAGTAACTTAGCCAACTCTCCCTGGAATGACGCCTGAGACTCAGGTGCTGTCACTGCAGCTGATGGAAAACAACAAAGCGCTGTGCAATGCTCTTTCAGTGACTGATATACCAATGAATGACAGGGCAATTACACCATTTATCCAGAGTGTCTCGCGCTCGGCCAAAAAGAGCTACAGCTCCGAAATGAAACTGAGCGGAGAATGAGCAAAGAAACACATATGCAGTCAGCAGGCATCCTCAGCCAGTGTACAGACATGCCCAGCCAGGATCCTCATGTGCACAGACAATACACACATAGCATTGTTCAACACAAACGACATCCATGCATAATCAATATAGCTATGCAGACATGCCTGTGACGAAGTGGGACTGTTCTTAATGTTTCCTCTGAATACTGTGTGGGTGCCTCAGTTTCCCCTATGCAGTTCTTAAGTCTCTAGGGGGTGAGATTGTTGCAGAGCAAAGGGCCAGTGTGCATAAATGGCCAACACTCTGTCTCCTGGCAACTAATGGCCGGGGCCCTTCCCCGCTGCAAGGGGATCGCTAAAGGTGTTGGAGAACAAAGAGATCAGGTGACCTCCTGGCCCGGGAAAGTAACAAAGCCCAGAGGAGGAGGGGCTGGAGGGTGAGTTAGTTAGTTTGGAGCTGGCTGGGGACGAGGAGTGAGTGCAAATGTGGGTGTCTGGCTCACTGCCCCCCAGGATGGACCTGGCTGAGGGGTCCTGTTCTCTGTACCTACAAGCTCTGTTTTAGACCATGTTCCTGTCATCTAATAAACCTCTGTTTTACTGGCTGCTTAAGAGTCACATCTGACTGCGAAGTGGGGGTGCAGGACCCTGTGGCTTCCCCAGGACTCGCTGTGGGAAGTGCACGGAGGGGCAGAGGATGCTGAATGCTCCAAGGTCATACCCAGGAAGGTGAAGCCGTGTGAGCTCCTTGCCCTGAAGACAGTCTGCTCAGAGAGAGGAGACTTCACCAGAGTCCTGACTGGCTTTGTAGGGAGCAGTTCCCGAGCGATGCTCCGTGACAATGCCACACCTGCAAACACACACAGCCAGCATGCCTCTTCACACTGTACACACACAGGTACATTCCTACACATGAAACACTCATGCAAGCAGAACAAACACACTGTCAATTAACAGGCACCCCCCTATGGTATGCATATATCTAAAACCTATATACTCACACGCAAACACAACACCAGCATGCAGCCTTACATAATACACACACACATACACAACCACACACACAAACATAACATGCAACATTGCCCCCAACGTGCTCACATATAACTAAGTCTAAGGGCCAGGTTCAGCAATCTAAATGTGCCCTACACACACATAAGTGTGGGACTGAGTTGGAATCTGCTAGGGGGCAGGGGGAATCTGCTAGTGGGTAGGTAGGTATTTGTGTGCACCCTTGTGAGACAGCAAAATAACAACATGAGGCCATGGGCCAGTGGCCAACACAAGGGGGTTGGAGTCTGCAGTTGGAAATGCCTGACATGCATCTTTAATGGTGTTTGAAAACCCTCCTCAAAGTTGAATGTTAAAGTTGCTAAGTGAGAACTGAGAAGGCAGGAAATAGTAACGTGAAGGATGCCCGTGTCACCTTAACTCTGTCCCCTTGTCAGTATTGTCTGGCTTAGAATGCAGGATACAATTTTCAAAACTGCATATATGATTGAGGAACTTAAGTCTTCCAGGGCATTTTTGAAAGTTTTACCCTAAGTCTTTAATGACACCACCGTGGGGTATTTTTTTCTGGTGGACCCTGCCTCAAACAGTGCACATGTTGGCTGGCGTGCAGTGAGCGAGGCAGCTGCTCAATATTCACCTTTATCCTCACTGGCCAATGAGTGGAGCCATGCAGCATCCAACCTGCGTGCTGCATACACCCAGCAGCCTGATTGTCAGATATCGGCAGCAATCCCAACAGCTGCTGGCTTCAGTTCAGGCCATTTACGCAGGTGCCTAAATATGTAGGTAGGTGTCTTTCTTTAGGCACTCAAGTTTGCAAAGGTTGGTCTATAGAAACCTCTGTCACCACCTAACTGCAGCCTTGGCAAAGAGCGGCTGAATGGGATAGAGAGAGACCAAAGTCCCTTCTTCATCCCTAGACAATGTTTGCTTATTTAGTCTTCACGAAAGCCTTGTGAGGTAGGTAATGCTTGTTGATCTGATCCCAGATTCTGATCTCTGCGACTCTGGTGTCAATCCAGAGCAACTCCCTTGACTTCGGTGCAGTTATTACACTGGGCTAACTGAGATCAGAATCTGGTCTGTGAAGTTCCACGTGAGCCTTAAGCATTCTTCTTAGAGACGGCATCTCCGGGTCAGGGGCTGAGACCTTTTGGTGGGACCAGGTGTGCGAGGAAAGTCTGCCTGTGCAGCGGCATTCTGTGAAGAACCAGAGGCTCTGATCCTGCTCTCTCCCCGGCCCCCCCGGCTGTCAATCTGGCATCGCTCACCAGCACTGCAGTCAATCACAAAAATTTCAGAAGGGGAAAACCCGCCAGGGAAAACAAATCAATGTTTTCCAAAGGAAAAGGTGCTGAGCAAAGCAGTGTTAGTTCCAAGCGTCTAACAAGGTGTCACAGGCAATGGAGGGCTTTGAGAGAAATGATAACAGAATAACTCTGAAAATCTGGCACTTGGTAGCGATCTGTGTGTGTGTGTGTGGGGGGGGAGCATCCTAAGGCTGGGAGATGAGGTTAGCGTACCCCCAAAGTCAAGGTCTGTTCTGTGGCACAGACGGGAGCAGACAGGCTGCGCAGGATGCTCAAGGACGCCATCCCATTCCTGGATCCCGTTAGCCCACGCCCTGGGGTGATTTTAAATGAGCATTTTTGTCTGGTGCTGTTACATCGGGTCATTACAATACCAGGAGCCAGTCCAGCTGCTTTGTGGCACCAGGATGGGGCCAGCTGTGGACCTCTGAGCATTCCCAGTAAATGTGCCCTCGCCTCCTCCTGGCTCCCAATGCAGGGTGCATCCCCAGGGGAAAGAGGGCATGGGCAGGCCTACCCCTCAGTGACACCTAGTGACATCAAAAGTCCTTCATGCTGCTCTTACAAGCTGCCTTTGCCTTGCACAGAGTCCCACAGGGGCATGGCACTTCAGGTGAGCTAAGGTAAGGTTAAATGTATGGAAGAAGCCTACATAAACCCACTGGGTAGAAAACCAAAGGTCTAAGAGCAGGAGCTGCTTCAGGGTTTCAGTGCAACTTTGCAGATAGGTTGGGGGACCTTTACGAAGCCCCCCCAGGAGCTAGGAAAAGTCACTTGAGGAGGAAGTTCCGTTGCTAGGACACTGTCGCCTAAGTGTCATGCTAATGTCTCCTCTGATCAAACAGGAAAAGGGCTAAGAAGTGATGGGGATGTCGGCCGCTTCAATGTGTTTGTGTCGATCAGAAGCCAAGTGTGCCCACACCGGAAAAGGCAGAAACACAGGGACTGACCGACAAAGTGATGCGCTACCAGGGTGCCCAACTACCGTGTGATCGAGTGGGGTTCAGGAGACCTGGGTTCCGTTCCCAGGGACTGCTGCGTTCCCATCTCATCGCCTCTGCTTCTCCTCCCATCCTTTGACTGGCTCATCTATTTAGCCTGTCCTGTGTCTTGTTATGTCGGCAGACAACACAATGGGGCCTCTTTCGCAGCTGGGGCCTCTTGACCCTGCCACCAAACAAAGACATTTTCTTAAAAAGCTCTAGAGCTAAGGTACAATTGCTGCAGCTGGAGGGATCAATCCGTGATTGGTTCACAAATAATCGCTACAGATAACAGCCTCTGTCACACAGACATTGTTGTCCTGGACACTGCTGCTGAAAGAACTTTGACCAGCTGGTGAAGAAGAACAGACAAGACTTCATGTTGCTTTCCACCGACATCTGTAGCCAGAGTGGAAACCCTGACGTATTTAGAAGGGAAACGACAGAACCAGAAGCAACTGAGGTTCAAGCTGTGTGGCAGGAGGTTTGAACACACAAAGGGGGCAGGCTATGGCAGCGATTTTGGGAAGTGGGTTGCTGAGGGGATCTCAACCAGCTGATGTCTTGAGTTGTTGCACAGGGTGTCTGCACATAGATGAACTTCACCATAATAGCTTTCAGAGTGGTAGCCGTGTTAGTCTGTATCAGCAAAAAGAACGAGGAGTCCTTGTGGCACCTTAGAGACTAACAAATTTATTTGGGCATAAGCTTTCGTGGGCTAAAACGCACTGACTACAAATATGAAACCACAAAGACTCTCTGGTTTCTCACTGGGTGGGGAAAAGGTGACACACGGGGTGCACCATTGGGCTGCCTCACCTCTTTGTCAGAAGTGAGGATTTTATTCTGATTGGTCGTCCTAAAGGAGACCTAGTCAATGGAGGTGCCTAGCAGAACGGACTGGAACAGGCCTGCTGCGTTCATGGGAGAAAGACCCAATCCTGAGCTGGACTCCTGAAGGATCAGGGAGCATCAGCTGGGTAGGAATGTCAAAAGAACTCTGCACTGACCTTCCTCTGCTCCCGGGGACATCAATGGGAGTTTTAGTGCTGCCTTTGATGGCGGCAAATTTGGGCCAGCAATAAGTGCGTTTGAAACTTCCCCCCTTCCCCAGGGAGCATCAGCTGGGTAGGAATGTCAAAAGAACTCTGCACTGACCTTCCTCTGCTCCCTGGGACATCAATGGGAGTTTTAGTGCTGCCTTTGATGGCGGCAAATTTGGGCCAGCAATAAGTGCGTTTGAAACTTCCCCCCTTCCCCCGCAGCAGGACCTGTGTCTCTGTGGGGCACCTTTACCTGGTTCCTGTCTCCTTTCCCTGCTAGTGAATCCAGGAGAAAGGCTTTTCTTGTCGCCATCACCTTCCTTTCCTGTGCTCGCAGCACCCGAGGGGGTGAGCTGTATCTAAAGCACTGGCTGAGCAAAGATCTGGTGATAAGTAACATAGACGCCTTCCCTCAGGGGATGATTTAGTTAATCGCTCCCTGAGTCGGGGGAGATAATCCATACGGAGATCGATTCGGATGTGCTTTAAGACCGTCACCCGGGGGCCAGGCATGTCCTGCCTACGCTTGTGTGATAAATTCCACTCAGGGTATCGACGAGCAACTTTGGCTCTTGTGAAATTGTAGTGAGCGGCCGAGATTGTGGCGCGCCGTCCTTCGTCTGAGGGCAGTAACTGGAGGGATAACTGGAGATTTACCCCGGGGACCCTTTTTGTGCTGCCTGGAGAGTTATGGGTGACGGTTATTATTCATTATTTGCCCCATGGTAGCATACAGAGACCTCGGTCGGGGCCCAGGGCTCCATTGTGCCAGGCACACTCACATGTAAGAAAACAGACAGTCCCTGCCCCAGACAGGTTACAGTCTGAGCGTCTGATCAGAGATAACAGGTGGACACAACGCTGTAGAGGAGTGGAATTACCATTGGAGCACCCCCTCGTGGCTGGGCGTGGCATTGCAGGTTGTCCTCATCAAACATCCCTAAGTGACAGTCACTCCGGCCCTGCAATAATCTGCCTCTTCTTGCGACTCAGTCCCCGGGCCACGCCAGTTTTAGTCCCACCTTTTCCAGGGCAATTGACAGACCAACGAACAATAGCCCCATGGCCTCAAGCCGAGTCTTTGGCCCAAATCCTGACTCACTGGTCCTTCTATGCTGGTTCCTGGGGTCTTTGTACCACCTGTTCCAGTGGGCCAGCAACGAACCCATCGAATTTCACTCACTTACACCTTTATTGAACCCGATAACTTGTATCAGAGGGGTAGCCGTGTTAGTCTGGATCTGTAAAAAGCAACAAAGAGTCTTGTGGCACCTTTAAGACTAACAGATGTATTGGAGCATAAGCTTTCATGGGTGAATACCCACTTCATCAGACGCATAACTTGTGTTTGATTAAAGCCTCTCTTCCAGAAAGGTGTCCAATCTTATTTGAAAGCACCAAGAGATGGTGACGCCTTGGTAGTTTGTTCATTGGTAAGAGTAAGGTCCTATTTTGAGGCACTTCTGATTAAAATGAATGGTCCAAGTCCCCTTCCCAGTTGTAAGTTGTTTTATCTATTGTGATGAGTTTGATCAGGTTAGGTTGGTTTTGGAAATCCAGATTTTCATCACATTGACATCATTGTTGAGTTCACGTTAAATTCGTAATCGCTGTCTGATATGACTTTGTTTTCCTGTACAGTATTCCATTAGTTGCTGGCAGAAGGGGAAATGAATACAATTTAATAAAAGCCAGAAGTCTTGAAGGAGTCTTTTACTATGGGCTTGCCTACACTAGAAAGTTGTAGTGCTTCAACAATACCAGTATCATTAAAATGATACAACCCACATAGGGTGGACACGGTTATATGCTATAAAGGTCCTTTAGACCGGCATAGCTATTCCCATGTGGGAAGGGGAGTAAGTATACATATAAATGTCACCTTTATTCTGGTATAACTGTGTCCACACTAAGACATTTATTGGTATAACTGTATTAGTAAAAAATCATACATAGTTATACCAGCAAAACTTTGAAGCATTCACCAGGCCTAAGCAATAGAAATCCTGTGAATTCATGAGAATTCTTGCCATGGATGAAATACCCTTGGAAGCGGCGTTTTCTAAAGTGCTCATCGGGGGCTGTTGACATTGATGTGGGAGCAGAGTTGACAATCCCACCTTGTGTCTTTACGCTATAGTTCTCACAGCTGGCACCTGCCAAGGTCTTGCAGCTTGTGGGCACCATGCTGTACAATTGTGGAAGTGTTTATTTTTTTTGTCTAACACATTTTTTGGTGCCCAGGAGGTGGGTGGGGAGGCTATGGGGTGACAGTCATCCCTGTGCAGAGTTGCCTGCACAAGGCCTCGGCACCACTTAATCCCTCAAAATACATCTTAAGAGGGACTTTGGTGGTCTGTTTTCTCTGCACAGGAATGAATTTCATGCATAGTTTATGAGGGAGACAAGATAGGTGAGATAATATCTTTGTTGGACCAACCTCTGTTGGTGGAAGGGACAAGCTTTTGAGCTTCACAGATCTGTTTCTAAGATCTGGAGAAGGTAACAAGGTGTCTGAACTAAATACAAGGCGGGACAGATTGTTAAGTGTAAGGTGTTCACATATGCTGCAGGAGACCACTTGATATGAAGTGGGCAATTAAGGATTAGCAGGAAGAAGGATGTGTCAAGAATGGTTGTAATAAGCCATAAAACCAGAGACTCTCAAACTTCAACAACTTCCCCCAAACCACCATCTTTGCCACCATGGATGTCCCTATACACCAACATCCCTCACCATGACGGCATCACTGCCTGCCTCCAATACCTATAAGATAGTGTACCATGCTCAGACATCCACCCCAAACACTTCGCCAAACTCATCCATTTCATTCTCACCCTCAACAACTTCACATTTAACATCACTTTGTTCAAGCCATAGGAACTAGGAGGGCTCCCCAATCTGCCAACCTCTTCATAAGCCACCTTGAGGGAAAATGTCTGGACAAATGCACCCCTACACCAATGATATTCCTGAGATACGTCAATGACATTTTCATCCTTCGGACAGACAACCTAAACTCCCTCCTAGATTTCCACCACAACTTCAACCACCACCACCCATCCATCAAACACTCTAGGAAATGCCCACACCAGCATCAACTGCCTGGACACCACGATTGGCTTCAACAATGGAACCCTATAGACAACTATACACCAGAAACCCACAGCTCGCCACACCTACCTCCACAGATCCAGTAACCGCCCCAGACACACCAAGAAATCTGTTATCTACAGCCAGGTGCTCAGATACCGCAGAATGTGCTCCAAGGAGAAAGTCCGGGATACACACCTTAACACACTCAAAACTGCTTTCACCGAACAAGGACGCTCCATCAGAGAAGTGGATCACGTCATGGTATAGGCCACCCAAATACCCCGGGAGAACCTGCTTCAATGGTCCCTTCCAACCCTGATATTCTAAGATTCTATGATTCTATGAATACAGAAAAAAATTCTCCAGCTGCACACCCACACCTACCACCCTGCACTGGAACCCATATGGGGTATCATCAAATGATTACTTACAGCCCATTCTTGATGAGGACCACATCCTGAAAGAAATCTTTCCCAACCCCTCTCTTCATGCCTTCAAACAACTCCCCAACCTCACCAAGTTCTTCATCAGAAGCAAGCTGCCCACAGAGCAGGACATGCTAACCCAAAGCAGCACCAGCTCCTGCTAGGACAACAGATGCAAAACCTCTAGTTGTATCTCCACTGCTACAATGATCAATACCACCCACAACACACCTTTCAAGATCCATGGGTCCTACACGTGCCTATCACAACAGGTGGTGTTCCTCACCCAGTACATCAAATACCCCAACAATAACTATGTGGGTGAAAACAGACAACCACTACGCTCTCAAATGAAGTCACACAGAAAAATGATAAAAGGCAAAAACACCATGTGGCTTGTGGGCGAACACTTTTCCCAAAGTGATCACTCTGTAGCTGATCTCTCAGTCCTCATCCTCAAAGGAAACCTGCAGAACTCCTTCAAAAGATGAGTTTGAGAGCTTAAATTCATAACCATGTGGGACACTAAAAACCTTAACAGAGACACTGGTTTTATGGCTCAATAAAATATATAACATGCCTTACTGCCTGCTCACCCTTAATTACGCATTTCATTTTAAGAGAACTCCTACAGCATGTGTAAACCCCTTATGCTTAACAGTCTGCCATAAGAACTGAAGAATGGCCAGACTGAGTCAGACCAAAGGTCCATCTAGCCCAGTATTCTGTCTGCTGACTGTGGCCAATACCAGGTGCCCCAGAGGGAATGAACAGAGCAGGGAATCATCAAGTGATCCATCCCCTGTCGCCCATTCCCCAGCTTTTGGCAAACAGAGGCTAGGAACACCATCCCTGCCCAGCCTGGCTAATAGCCATTGATGGACCTAACCTCCATGAATGTATCTAGTTCTTTTTTGAACCCTGTCCCACCTTTAGTTAGCTCAGACACTCTGTCACCTTCTCCAGACCTGAGGGATCTAAAAAGCTTGTCTCTTACACCAACAGAAGCTGGTCCAATAAAAGATATTACCTCGCTTACCCTGTCTTGCTCATATCTTGGGACCAACATGGCTACAATAACACTGCAAACATGCATAGTTTATTAAAACCAAGGTTTGTTTGGATGTGTGTGTCTTTCTTCTATATATTTCTATCAGAATATTACAATAAGGGAATGTGAGTGCTTTGTTTATTCAAATATCCACCCAGTCACAAACTATATTATCCTCGGATTTTCAAGTATCCCCCTCACATACATCTCTCTTCTTTCAATAACTCAGTCTCTTGAGATCAAATCCTCTTTCCTTAATTGCTCCACGGCAATCATCACTGTTATTCTTCATGAAAGAGGCAGACAAGAAGCCTCATCTCCTTTTTGTGAAATCGCTGCCCTTATTTCTAAGCCCCAGACAGCCGATAGGAAATAATTAAGCTCCTATCTGCACAGCGTGGGGCTCGCTGGGTTGCCAAGTTGCAGGTACTTTGTTATTCTCGCGTTATCACCCTCTGCAGCAGGGGGACGGAGATTCTTTCGAGAGCGCTGCCTGCGAGTTTATCGCTACACATTTGATTAAAGACTCCTGGTAATTATTTTATTTTATTTATTTGTAAATAAAGCAGTTCTTTAGCCTCGGTGAGGGAACTGACGAATCTCCATGTACTTGTTCCATTACAGAGAGATTGTTCAGGGGCTGGGGGACTCAGAGAGTGGGGACTGGACAGGACGGGTGGGTGCTAACTTAGAGTCATAGAGTCATAGACTTGAAGGTCAGAAGGGACCATTATGATCGTCTAGTCTGACCTCCTGCACAACGCAGGCCACAGCATCTCACCCACCCCCTCCCGCAACAATCCCCTAACCTATGTCTGAGCCATTGAAGTCCTCAAATCGTGGTTTAAAGACTTCAAGGTGCAGAGAATCCTCCAGCAAGTGACCCGTGCCCCACTTGGAGACAACAGGGCTCAATTCCCTACCCAACCACAGACTGCCTCTGTGAGCTTCAACCAATCACACAGGGTCTGTCTACACAGCGACTAGATCCCTGTGGCTGGTCTGGGCCAGCCGACTCGGACTCATAGGGCTTGGCTGCGTGGCTGTGTAGACGTCTGGGCTCGGACTGGAGCTTGGGTTGTAGGTCCCCAGCTCAGGAGCTGCTTTTCTGGGTAGCTAGCCCTGAGCCCAGGCTAGTGCTGAGGAAACCGCTTTGTCATTTGATGGACGAGTCGCCACTTCTGCAAAAAAAGTTGGTGGTCTCAGTCCAGTGCTTGGAGGGGGGGACTGCACTTCATCCCGCCCCCTGACCTTACAGTCAGCACTGATTGGCTCCCTTCGCCGACAGGCTCAGCCCCAAGGCCAAGGACTGGACAGGCTGTGGAAACTGCCCTCCCGTCTCCCCACCTTCCCAGCAGGTGTCCCTCCAGGGGAGATGTTGGCCAGGACGCTTGCTGTGCCGTTGCCCAGCCCTGCGGCTAGACAGAGGATGTCATGCTGCTGTCAGTCCGGCACGAAATTCCCTGCAATAGAAAATAATAATAATGAATAATGGCGATAATAAAAGAGCTGGCAATGACGTGTCTGCCGCCCAGGGAAGGAGATGTGCCCTGTCACCAAGAGGACTTGGCTTTTGTCTCTGCTCTAGCTTCAGACAGCTCCTCTCTCCCTTCCCCCGGCAGGTTTCTGGCTTATCAGCTTGGCTGCCCATCCACCTGCGGAGGGTCTGTGCAGAGCAGGGAGCAGAGACGGGACAGAGGGTGCGGGCGGCTGATTGAAAAGAACCCACTGGCCAGGGACAGCCGGAGCAGGGTGATGCAGCTCAGGAGTGGGTGGGAGGGTGGGATTCCTCCGGGCTGGCTGGTTCCCAAAGGGAGATTCCCTCGGCTCCCTCTCCGACGGATGCTGTTGGCAAAGCAAAGGGAGGTGGAGACCCCCCAGGTCACAGGGTGCACCCTCAGCTACCCACGCCACCCAGCCTGTTTCCGTGGCCTCCTGGGCACAAACGCCCACAGTTCGTTTCTTTTTTCACCACGGGCCCCTTTGAGCCTCAGTTCCCAACGTGGCAGGACGTAGCACAGGATACGGCAGGAGAGGCCTTCCACGGCTTTCTCTCCTCCCGCCAGCTCCCTCTTACTTCCTGTGCCTCCCAGTTACATATCCTCCCTGTCACGGAGCCGGTCGTCTCAGGGGCCCAGCAGTTACTGCCCAGGGGTCAGTAATCCGCACCAGTAACCAGCTGATTCATCCCAGTTCAGCCTGCAACCCACCGGGTGCTCCAGCCACCTCCGTGCTGAGGGTGCTCCAGCTCGCACTCTGTTACAGCCCCTAGGTGGGACTCCATAGCCACCCGCCGTGGCTCGATTTGCGTTCACCCTGCCATGCTCAGGGCAGTAGCGCTGGAAGGACAAGCTGGCGTGGGAAGTGTGGGGGCCGGGGGAAGGGGTGTCTCTCCAGCACTTGTATGACTCAATCAATAAAGCTGCATTTCTGAACCGGCTCGGGACGCAGCATTGCCGCTGCGACAACAGAAAGCAGCTCCCGGCTCTAATTCTGCCAGAGTCGAGGCTTTGATGAAGCGGCTCTTTGCTCTCCCCCAGGGCGGTTTGGAGACGGTACGTGCAGCCCGGCTCCCCGGTGGTGGGGAAGCAGCGCATTTCCGACCGGAGCCACGAATGCTAATGGACTCATTTCTTCTCCCAAGGCAAGGAAATTATTTCTGCCCCCAGCTGACCCCTGGACCACAGAGTCACCGTAAAACAACAGCAGTGTGTTAAAAAAAACAACAACGCAGCCACGCAGCAGCCTCCCTGGTTACGATCCCTGGAGCCGGGGCAGCTTGGGCCATGGGTAGCAGGGATGGGGCAGGGGAATGGGAGTCAGAACCTGGGAGCAGGACCGGGCTCATCATACATGTGTTCTCCTAGGCAGGTGGAGGGGAAGAGCTGGTTATGGTGACTCCACTGAATGGGAGCCTTTCTATAGAGACCGGGGCAGGTGTCTCCAGATGAGTTTGGGTAGGATGGGATATCGGGCGGGACTTTTTAATCTCACAGAGGGCCACTGGTATGGGGAAGAGGGGACCTTGTGAGACAGTCAAAGCTGGGACCTAAGGAAGCGGAGGGTCTGAGGGATCAGCACTTCGAAGGAAACAATATTATTATTAGCAGTATTTCACTGGTGCCTAGAGGCCCGAGCAAGCTCAGAGCCCCAGTGTGCTAAGCGCTGTACAGACACATAGCAAGAGACAGTCCCTGTATCTGCTTATCCCCTTAAGACCCTGGGTACTGATGCCCAGAGGTTGGGCACAGGGCTCTTTGGGTCATCACAGCTCCATCCACATGATTTTAGGGTCTATATTTAGGGTACAAACTAAGGGCCTTTAGAAATGTGGGGAAAAAACTAGGATGCATTTGGACTTTGCTGTTCTCTGGCCAGGTTTACACTGCAAGATAGGAATAAAGACCCGTGCACCACACAGCATGAATTTAGAGAGGTCAGGACTTCACAACGGGATTTACCCACCAGGATTTTGCCATTGGGCAGGCTCCATTGTGATACAGGTCAATAGGTACACGGGCTGGGATTTTCAAACAGAGCTCGGACATGTGCATACATCTTTGCAGCCATCCCTGTGAAAATCCGGGCCACTGTATACAGAGCATAATTCCTGCAGACTTGGTCAGCCCCAATGCAAGAGGACTTTGTAGCAGTTTCAATACCCAATTTTTGATATTTTACTGAATATTCAATTTTTTTTTCACTGAAATTGGATTTTGAAAACCAGAATGTTTTCTTTTTTTTTTTCATTGAAAAAAACAACAACCACAAAAGGTCATGGGCAATCCAGAAAATAAAACATTTAAAAAAATGTCTTGCAAACAATAACTGGTATTTTTTGGCCAGTTGCAGTTAATCGGGTCTGTTAAATACTGTGACGCTGGCAGACCAGGTGCCAGCTCATACCACAGGCCCAGGGTCTCACTGAACACTGGCAAATGCAAGGCCATTCTGGCTCACCTGTGAGTTAGTCTGATCAAAATAGATCTGACTGTTATAAGACTGTGTTTAGTGTTTAGACTTTATGGAATGCTCATAGGAAGCTGCAGGTATTAATCCTACTTATAATATCTGTAGCCCATGGTATAAAGTTATACACAGTTTGCATTGTAAACTTCTGTAACTGTTTCAGAGGGGTCGCCGTGTTAGTCTGTATCAGCAAAAGCAATGAGGAGTCCTTGTGGCACCTTAGAGACTAACACATTTATTTGGACATAAGCTTTCATGGGCTAAAACCCACTTCATCAGATGCATGGAGTGGAAAATACAGTGAGCAGTAAATATATCACAGCACATGAAAAGATGGGAGTTGCCTTACCAAGTGGGGGGGGGTCAGTGCTAACAAGGCTAATTCAATTAAGGTGGACTATTCTCAACAGTTGACAAGAAGGAGTGAATACCAAGAGAGGGAAAATTACTTTTGTAGTGCTAACGAGGCCAATGCAATCAAGGTGGACGTTGCCCCTTTCCAACAGTTAACAAGGTGTGAGTATCAGGGGATGGGTCACTACAAAAAGTAATTTTCCTTCTGCTGATACTCACACCTTCTTGTCAACTGTTGGGAAGGGGCGACGTCCACCTTGATTGCATTGGCCTCGTTAGCACTATAAAAGTAATTTTCCCTCTCTTGAGATTCACCCCTTCTTGTCAACTGTTGAGAATAGGCCACGACCACCTTAATTGAATTGGCTCGTTAGCACTGACCCCCACTTGGTAAGGCAGCCCCCATCTTTTCATGTGCTGTATATTTATACCTGCTTACTGTATTTTTCACTCTATGCATCTGATGAAGTGGGTTTTAGCCCATGAAAGATTATGCCCAAATAAATGTGTTAATCTCTAAGGTGCCACAAGGACTCCTTGTTGCTTTTTCTGTAACTGTGTAACTCACCACACAGGAAAATAAGCATTAATTCAGGTAAAGTGCCCGTCCTGCATCCAAGATGGTCCACTGAAGGCAAATGAGGCATTGAGTTGCATCAAAGGACAGAGACATTGTTGATTGCATTCCTCACTCCCTCCAGGAAGGGGAGACCTGCGCATGAACTCATCCCATTAGCTTGGATTGTGAGGGGAAGGGGATAAAAATCCCTGACCAGGAGAAACTTGGAGGGGCAAAGATTCCTAAACATAAGCAAGAGATCCCCATGCTGCTTGGCCGGGGTCATCCCTAAAGGGTATATAGAGTTGCTTATTATAGAAGCTTATGTTACCTTTTAAAATTGAAGACTGTAACTCATCTGTGTGTGTATGTTTCCTGTTTTAACCTTGTAAATAACTCTCTTTTCTTTTGTTTTCTTTTCTTTTCTTTTCTTAGTTAATAAAACTTTAGTTACTTTATTACCGGATTGGCTACAGGCATTGTCTTTGGTTTGAGAACTGAGAACAATTGACCTGGGGCAAGTGACTGGTCCTTTGGGACTGGGAGTAACCTGAATATTGTTCTGATTTTTGGTATAAAGTGACCATCTGTCACATAGTCCAGCCTGTCTGGGTGGCAAGACTGTGATACTGCTTTAGGAGTTCACGCTTGTTACTGGATTAGTGAAATCTGATTATAGAACATAGCACCAGATTGGGGGCTCCGCTCTGTTTCCTGACAGTCTGCCCCAAGGTTGGCACCAGGGCCGGCTCTAGGCACCAGCAAAACAAGCAGCTGCTTGGGGCAGCACATTTGCAGGGGGCGGCATTCGGGCCATCCTTTTTTTTTTTTTTAAACTCACTTCCTCCCCTCTCACAACCCTGCAGAAGCGGAGCCACGGAGCAGCTGGGGATCCAGCATGGGAGCTGAGAACCCACGGGACCCTGGGAGCTGTAGTTCCTTGGCTAGCTCCCTGCCTAGAGAGCCAGCCCTGGAGCAGGGAAAGAACTACATTTCCCAGCAATCCCTTGGCCGCTATCAACAGGAAAGGGAGGGGGAAGGAGTGACGTAGCTGAGCCATGCTGTAGCTTGCTGTGAGTTGAAAGGGGTGGCCCTGTGAATGGGGAACAAGTGTGCCCAGCCCAAGGGGTAGGCGGCTTTGGTGCAGAGATCCCCTTCAGAAGACTTCCCCAGACTGGATTAGGGATACTGGTGTAACCTCACCTTGCAGCCCCCAAAGAAGGAACTGGGTGGACTAAATGGACAATGTACCTCTGTATCTGAAGCCTAGCAAGGGAGGTACGTGGATCCCACTAGAATTTAAAATGAAAACTGAAAGAGGGGAAGCTCTACTAGAGGACTTGGGCAGCTTTAGATACAGTACCAGGCACGTAGGAGGATTTCCACTTCTGAACCATGGAAGCAGAAATTGGCTTTTCCTTTCTAGATTTAGCTAATATTCAGAAAGGGAATCTAGCACCTGCCCTCCAGATTTGAACACCCTCAAAATTCAGGAGTGCTCACGCTCAATTTGGGCAGCTGTTACTTCATTTCTCCCAAATCAAATATACTGATCCACTGTAACTTGCTGTAGATAAAGTAGGATAAAATTGAGCAAGAAACGCTTCCCAGTGGTTATTAGGACTGGAATTGCTATTTTCAACAGCCATTGCTTTTTTTTTTTTTAGTTTTATTTGTTTAAAAGGAAGACAGTGATATTGCATTGGCAAATTCCCCATAGAAACAAAGAGTGGAGCAAAAGAATAATAAAGGCACCTCAACTGTTCCTCATTTATGTAGGACTGTCTTATAATATGCATCCAGATATCCTCCAATCACACAAGCTGAAAATTGTTTCACTTTACTGCAGTTCTGTAACTATATGGGAACCAATCCTGTCTGTGTTCTGTGCACATCCAAAATTCCTGCTGAATGACCCGCCCTGGGAGCGAGTTACCAGTGACCCAGGGCTGGGACAGCAGGAGGGTGCAGGTTGGGGGGGAGAGCCCAGGGCTGGGGCAGCAGGGGGGTGGGGGGGGAAAGGGGGGAGCCCAGGGCTGGGGCAGCAGGGGGTGTGGGTGGGGGGAGAACCCAGGGCTGGGGCAGCAGGGGGGAGCCCAGGGCTGGGGTGGGGGGCATCCAAAAATGTTTTTGCTTGGGGCAGCAAAAAACCTAGAGCCGGCCCTGGTTGGCACTCATGGCCGTGAGCCACTCCAGGCAGCATGATAAATACATTTATTTTAAAAAGGCCCAAAGCATGTAAAGAAATGCAGCAAAGCTCTTCAAAATGGAGAGCAGCTACAGGAACAAACTGGTTATAAATTAGAAATACTGCAGGTAAATTCACACTGTGAAATGTCCATTTTTCTCTCATTCCTTTGGGCCTTCACAAGTGGCAACCTGGGGAGCCCAGAACCTACGGCCCCCCAAGCAACATTTCTCACTGCTGGAGATAAAAGAGAATCTAGCTGATCACTTTCCTGTACAGGGCCTAACACACAGAGTTGAGCAGCTCTGATTCTGCCCAGTAGAAGGCAGTGCTGTTCATGTATGTTAGTTGGTTTGTCACGATACATTTGATAAATGATTGTTGAATATCGCTTTCTCCCCTCTTAAGAGAATGTGTGTCTTCAGGGGATGTGTATTAATGGTGGGTTTTCAAAAGCAGCTACGGGAGTTCGGTGCCTAACTCTCACTGATTGCCAAAATCCCTTCAGCACTTTTGAATGATCCCATCCTTGTTTGTTACCTGCGGCGTCTTCCGTTTTTTTCTTGCAACCGAAATAATGTCTTTTAAATTGTGTTTCTTCACTCAGGGTGCGATCAAAAAAGGGGAACTGGGCCTGATAAGAAATTCAATCAGTTACTTGGAAACTATTCTCCGAGCAAAGAGCCGAAGTCCAGTTTATAAAATACACAGGGAGGGGATCCTGCTGAGTTAAATCCCTGCTGTAATCACACAGTTCCCAGGCGACGGGGTTTATCTCACGTAACAGGCCTCTGCGGCACAGTTGCAATGCAATTCAGTTGCGCTTTGCCATCCGGTAATTCCGGTGTTGGAATTTTCATGAGTCTTCCCTTGACACATTGGCCTAAAATCCTGTGGCATGTTTTGATATTCCATGACACGGTGAGTTAACTGCTGGTTTTCCTCTGTCGCTTTGACTGACAGCGCCATCCACACAGGCAGACAGGACAGTCTCTGGATAGACACACTTCATCCGGCTACATCTGAATTACACAGCCAAAGAAGTCTAAACCTACTGTGAGAAATCAGCACTGTTCTGGAGCCTAGGCACGCAGAGAGATGCTTATGCATTTTCAAAGGTTTTGGGCAGTCCCTGTAATCAGGGAGTAGAATGTTTGTCTGTAGCCATCCCAGTAGGTCAGATGGCTCTCCATTATCATTGGGATCACTGGCTTTACCACCACAAATCGTATTTTCCTGAGGGTCCAGATGCCAGCATGGCTTGCTGCTGTATCGTTGCATTGTAACACAACCTTGCGAGGGAGATGATGATGTTGGGCCAGCCCTGGAAGATGTTTCGGGGTTAGACCTGGGCAAATCACTGATTTTCCCCCCAAGTTCGACGGCAGTTTTGGAGGGGGAAAAAATTAGGCTCGGGTTGAACAGAAACTGAAATTTTTGTTGAATTGCAGCAAATTGAAAAAGGTGGAAAAAACTTTTTTTTCATCTCTGGGCATTTTTAACCTTTTGAAATAAAAGCAAAGGAGCTGACGGGCTCGATTCCTGTAGCTGGAGGAGGACATGCCACCATTATACCCAATAGCTCAGTGGTTAGGGCGCTCGCTAAGAAGGGGGGATGGCTGGGTTTGAATTGCTGCTCTGAAGCTGGGACTTGAACTGGGTGTGCTCCCCGCCCAACTGACTGGGTATTCTGGGCTGGGGTGCTCTCAGTCATAGAATCATAGAAGATTAGGGTTGGAGACCTCAGGAGGTATCTAGTCTAACCCCCTGCTCAAAGCAGGGCCAAACCCAACTAAACCAGCCCAGCCAGGGCTTTGTCAAGCCGGGCCTTAAAAACCTCTAAGGATGGAGATTGCACCACCTCCCTAGGGAACCCATTCCAGTGCTTCACCACCCTCCTAGTGAAATAGTGTTTCCTAATATCCAGTCTAGACCTACTCCACTTCAACTTGAGACCATTACTCCTTGTTCTGTCATCTGCCACCACTGAGAACAGCCGAGCTCCATCCTCTTTGGAACCCCCCTTCAGGTACTTGAGGGCTGCTCTCAAATCCCCCCTCAATCTTGTCTTCTGCAGACTAAACAAGCCCAACCCTGTTGGAGTTGTTCCACTTTGTAGAAAATATTTATTGGCGAGAATGAGAGGGAGAATGACTCAACAGCCTGGTGGTTAGGATACTCACCTGGGAGAGGGGCAGCTGGGCTCAGGTCCCTGCTCCAGAATGGTGATTGGACCCTCCTCCAGTTTGTGAATAGTACCTAAGTCCCCTTGTGAATCTAGCCCAGGGGGAAAAATATGGCCAAAACTGTTCAGCCAATCCATGTCAATTTGTTGAATAGTTCTGGTTGGCCCACAACTGCGTTTTTCGGCAAACAAACTATTCATCTGCAAAATGTCTCCCAGCTCTATTCAGGATGCTTTTGTGCAGCTGGACGCTGAGGAGCCTGGTGAAAAGAAGAAACTTCTTGGCAAGAACTGGGATGGAATCTTAGGAACCAACCTCAGAGCATCCCATTGCCCTGTCATATGGGAACAGGCTCACACCCCATCTAGTTTAGTCTCACTATGAATCTTTTCCAGCTCTGCTGACACCAGCTCTCCTATGATAATCCCAGGGCTACTGATGTTGAGGGATATCTCTTGCCCCTGTTTAAAGAACTGGGGCTGCTTATATGTAGACATCATGGTCATCAGAGAGGTTCACCCTGGAACCTTCAGGCTTCAGGACCCCAAATGCTAGCCCCTACTTGCTGAGCTAAAGGAACAGCCCTGCCAGCTGCAGGCAAGTGGCTGGTTCTGGAAGCTATGGCAGCCAGCTATTGGAGAGAGACAGGATCATGTGAACTAAGCCACTTGCACTGAGACAGCTGTAGCAATCTGGTTGGTTGGAGAGCCCCTTATAAGAACATAATAATGGCCAGACTGGATCAGACCCATGGTCCATCTAGCCCAGTATCTTGTCTGCCAACAGTGGCCGGTGCCAGCTGCTTCAAAGGGAATGAACAGAACAGGGCAATTAGCAAGTGATCCATCCCCTGTTGTCCAGTCCCAGCTTCTGGCAGTCAGAGGTTTAGGGACACTCAGAGTATGGGGTTGCGTCCCTGACCATCTTGGGTGATTGCCATTGATGGACCTATCCACCATGAACTTATCTAGTTCTTTCTTGAAGCAGTTATAGTTTTGGCCTTCACACAATTCCCTGGCAACGAGTTCCACAGGTATCCGGGGGGGGGTGGCAATGGTATATTCCAGGAGCTATCATGTGCAGAAAGATTTCAATAAACTGAAGACTTCAGAGGGACACCAGGAGTTTGAGGATCCAGGTGCAAGACCACATGGACCATGTAAACATGAACCTGGAACAGTCAGTGAAGAGGGAGGAATACATAAGCAACACTTGGAGGAGACAGCGAGATGAAAAAGAGAGCGATGGAATCCTGAGGCTACAGTTACGTAAGGAGCTGAGCAGGCAGCCATGGGAGCCGGTGGACGCAAAGCAGCTAGGGAACTCCAGACTGGGAGGCTGCCAAGGAAAGGAGAAAACTGCATTAAACCTTATTTGTCTTTAAACAAAGTGTTCTAATTGCTAACAAAGGCATTTCAAGCAAATTGTAGTAAAACTGAGTTATTCTGATCAATTTACGTAGTCAAGCAAATTACTGAATGAGTCTGAACTAGTGCCAGATACAATAGAGAGAGGGGAAGGCTGTAATTTGGGGGAGGAAAATTACTTGATGACTTGAAACGAAGAATTATTAAGCGTGAGTTTGAGACGTAGATTGCAGGCTAATCGGAATGCAAAATGGGATAGAGATTTTAAACTGTGTTTTAAGNCGAGTTCCACAGGTATCCGGGGGGGGGTGGCAATGGTATATTCCAGGAGCTATCATGTGCAGAAAGATTTCAATAAACTGAAGACTTCAGAGGGACACCAGGAGTTTGAGGATCCAGGTGCAAGACCACATGGACCATGTAAACATGAACCTGGAACAGTCAGTGAAGAGGGAGGAATACATAAGCAACACTTGGAGGAGACAGCGAGATGAAAAAGAGAGCGATGGAATCCTGAGGCTACAGTTACGTAAGGAGCTGAGCAGGCAGCCATGGGAGCCGGTGGACGCAAAGCAGCTAGGGAACTCCAGACTGGGAGGCTGCCAAGGAAAGGAGAAAACTGCATTAAACCTTATTTGTCTTTAAACAAAGTGTTCTAATTGCTAACAAAGGCATTTCAAGCAAATTGTAGTAAAACTGAGTTATTCTGATCAATTTACGTAGTCAAGCAAATTACTGAATGAGTCTGAACTAGTGCCAGATACAATAGAGAGAGGGGAAGGCGGTAATTTGGGGGAGGAAAATTACTTGATGACTTGAAACGAAGAATTATTAAGCGTGAGTTTGAGACGTAGATTGCAGGCTAATCGGAATGCAAAATGGGATAGAGATTTTAAACTGTGTTTTAAGGTCTGGGAAATCTGATTAGGGTAAAAGAAACAAGAATTTGCTAGGAAAATGTTAGCGTTAGATCCTGCAAACACTAACTCAGTGCAAGTAGTCCTTACTATGCCTAAATATGCCAACTGACCTCCGTGGAGCTAGGATGACCTCATGCAAGTGTTCCCATTGGCCAAGAGATAGTCTTGTGGTTAAGACATCGGCCTGGGACAACTCTGGATTCAATTCCTGCTCTTTCTGTGACCCTGGGCAAGCCATTTAGGATGGGATTCTTAAAAGTGCTCCAAGTTTCCTCCCATTGAAACTGCTAAGTGCTGTCATGAGACCTTTCCTTCAGCTCTCGGTGTCTCTTTTCTAAAACGCAGTGAATAATGAGGGCTGGCTGGAAAGCACAGGGGTTTTGTCATTTGTTTTTCTTCCACATTGGAATGAAAATGAGACCTTTCAAAATATGTCATGAAAAAACACAACCCACCCCAGAATAGCCAACAGCTTTGTGTTCGGGGCACTCACCTGCAATGGGAGAGACCCAGGTGCAAGCTGCAGCTCTGAATCAGGTAGAGCAGCGTCTTGAATTTAGGTCTCCCACAGCCCAGGTGAGTCCCCCCAAGCCCCAGGTTATTGGATCATCTGAGGCAAGGGCAGCCCCACTCTCGCGTGAAATTTCAGCCTAGCTCTGAGACCCCATCACAGGGAGTTTTGTCGACACCGATCCATTTCTGCAAAAATGGTTTGGTTCTGACAAACGAGCATTTGCTTGTGAAAAAATGGCTTGTTGAAAAATTCTCCAGTAGCTCTATTTATACGACTACTTTTGTCGGTCTTGACTGCTTCCATTGTAAGCTCTTCGGGGTGGGGACTGCTGCTCATTATGGGTATGTGCAGCGCCTAGCACAATGGGGCTCTGGTCAGACTTGGAGCCTCTACACATTCTGTACTACTGTAATGGGGTGTGTGCCCCATACTGGCCTGTAAGGGGTTAATGGAGCCCTAAGGAGGCTGCGTAAAAAGCAGCCAATAGGAGAGGGGCTACGAGGAGCAGTCCCTCTCCTATTGGCTGCTTTTTACGCAGATCTTCTTATATTGGCCAATATAAGAAGATCTGCAGGGCAGAGCAGGGTCAGTTGCTCCCTGGAGCTCAAGGAGGGAGGACTGGCTGTCTTGCAGGTGGAGAAATCTAGGACCCTGGATAAAGCAGTGCTGGGCAGGAACACGGGGAGAGAGGGGAAAAGAGAGAGAGAGAGAGAGAGAGAGAGAGAGAGGGAGCTCCTGGCTGGCTGCTAAGACCAGCATGCTGAGGCCCTAAGGTAAGGGTGAAGAAGGTGCTGGGTTGCAGGGAAGTGGCCCAGGGAAACATACTGAGAGGTTGGAGGGGACACAGCATGTGGCTGCCATCTACAGGGTCCCTGGGCCGGGACTCGGAGTAGTGGGCCTGGGTCCCCCCTACTCGCCACTGAGGAAGGGGCTGGACAGTTGAACTGCAGTACTGGCCCCTGGAAGGGGAGGCGGAGAGTGTGGCATGGCCGGAGGGCTGTGTCATGAAGAGGATGCTGCGGTCCTTGGAGTAATGTGGGTCAGGGAGCAGAAATGATGGTGGGAGAGACACCACCAGAGTGGGTGTACTGACCTCTGGAGCTGATCCCCAAGACGACCAGCAGGAGGTGCTAGCATGGTGAGTGGAGCCCTCACAAGTACACAGAATAAATAATAATCTCAAAGGAGCCAATAAAAAACCCTAAAATGGGCAGATAGTTGCATGCATGAGGACCACTAACATGACTAAGGGTTTGTAAGGACCAGGTTCTTTAGGCTATAGCCTGCACTCTGTCAGACAGGTGTAACTTTATGGCGTTAATCTGGATTTACCAAGAGCAGCATCTGTCTCTAAGTGTGTTACTATGTGCGGACTGTAATCTTGTAACTGGCTATCGGCACGGAGGAATGTTCAGAGGAGCATTTAGGAGAGGATGGAAAGCAAGACTAGAGATAATTTTTAATAATATTTATTTGTCAGAGAACGCGAGAGCGTGCAGAGTTCTGTAGGACTGGAATTTCTGCGCCCAAAGAGGAAGATAAAGGGAAGGATTTAGAGCATTACGGTGGCATTGAAGTTCATGGGAGTTGTATTATTAATGTTTGTAAAGCACTTTGAAAATGAAAAGCACCATAAACGTGCTAAGTGTCACATTAGCAGGAGCTCTAGAAGGGGAATTTAAGTATGAAAGGACACATATCTGTTAGCACCATGCTGAGAGCTTGCTGTCTCGAGAGAATTCTAAAGTCAGATTCATTCTAAAGGAAGCAGGAATGGCTGAGGAGCGTTCAGAAGCCGGCGCAGACCAAAACGTTAGTGGCCATGTAACATTTAATCATAGATGGGAAAGGCCCATTAGATCATTCCCTGGGTCCAATGCAGACATTAACCAATCTTCTTCAGAATGCCCCATGACATGGGACTTCCGCCACTTCCTTTGGGAGACTGTTCCACCTGTGATCCAGGGCCAGGGACGGGATCAAGGGAGAGATGCCAGCATCATGGGGCCAGCTCCGCAGCTGGTGTAAACCGTGCAGTTCCACTGACTTTAATGGAGCTATGCTGATTTACGCTGCCTGGGGATCTGTTCCCCGAGCTCAGAACAGGGCTCAGAGCCAGAGCACTGGTTTGAGCCATCGCTTATATGGATATCATTTCAGCAGAGCTACCCTTGCGTATTGTACTCCACAGACTGATGCAAGAAGATGAAACCCCTGCTCTGAAGAATTTACCGTGCTAAGGGCCCAGTTCTGCACCCTTGCGATGACAGAAGCTGGCGCAGATGGATATTTTAAAAAAATTCCAAATTTGGCTGGAATATTTTCACCACACATTTTGAATTTTCCCAAGAAAATTGCCCTCATTTTCTGACCAGTTCTAGTAGAAGCAAAGAGAAGACCCAAAGGCTGCCACTGGCAATGGCAGGGAATCGACTGTGTCGGATATGCTCCGCTGACCCCAGCAGCGATCCTTACTCAGCGATCCGAAGTCCGGGAATGACAGCCGCGGTCTCTGCTGTTGGAAAAGCAATCCCTGCCTGTCCTCCACTTTCGCTGTCTGGCACTAACTCTAGGAACACTCCCCTCCTTAGTGGTTGTTCGGCCAAGCTGACACGCACTCCCAATTTAGTTCTGCTAATCATTCCTCGCAAATCAATCCTTCCGGCCCTCGAGTCATTTCCTTTCCTCATCGCAAACCTACCCAGCTATGCCTCTTTGGCCTTGAAGAGTCAAGCTCAAACCCGGTGGAGATGTGTGCATAACTCCCCTGTTTACTCACCCCGTTTTTCCACGTTCTACAATTCCCCTTTGCATGAGGTACATGTTGCCCTTGAAGATTTAAATTCCTCAGGGCAGGGAGCTTGGGCCAGATTCTGAGCTCTTGTACCAGTGTAAATCCATAGTAACCCCAGTGACATCAACAGGGTTACTCTTGATTTACAACAGCATAACAGAGATCAGTGCTCACGTGTGATGGAGACAAGTAGTGATACAAAACCTCATAAGATCAGGATCCCGTCCCTGGCCTAAATTTCCAGCCAGGAAGCACCTAGTGTACTGTTGATTCTGCAATAATAGATTCATAGTCAGAAGGCCAGAAGGAACCAATATGATCATCCAATCTGACTTCCTGCTTAGCACAGGCCAGAAATCTTCACCTAGTGATTCCTGAAGTGGAGGAAATTATTATTCCGTATTAGTAATTATTACACACAATTGTAATAAATGCTAATATTTCATCTTCTCCATTCCCTCCAGCCTGCCAATGCTCTCCTGGTGCTGAGGTGCTCAGGGCTGCAGGCAGGATGGACAGTGGAGCCTCATCAGCACTGTCCAGATGCATTATCGCGTCCTCGCTCTGTGATGTGACACCTGTTCCATGCAGTCAAAATTACATTCTCGCTGCCGGAATACAATGCAAACTCCAGTTTCCTATTTGCTGTCCACTATCACTGTTAGGCTTACACCCTTCAAATATTTGTAGGCTGTTATCATGTCTCCCGTGAGTCATCACTGAGCCAGGCTAGACATGTTTAGCTCTTTTAATCTTTCCCTGTAAAGTAAACCCCTCCAACGTCTTGATCATATTTGCTGCTCTGTTTTGAAATGCCATCCGTTTGTCAGGGCCCCTCTCGAAAGAAGCGCGGCATCCCCGGTGGAGCGGGGGATTAGCAGCTCTCCGCTCTGTGACTTGGTACCGTTTCAGACAGAGCCCCAAATCACGTAGAGCTTCTTGCTGCCATATCACATTGCAAGCCCTTCTCTGCTGACCACCAGCTCCCCAAGTCTTTCTCCAACACTGGCTTCTCTTTCCCGTTGAATATCTGCGTCCTGGACCAGGCTGATTCTCATTTTATTTCCTGCCTTTCTTTCTGATCTCTCTAGGTCTCTTGCTATTATTACTCCATCCAGGTTTATGTTCACAACGCCTCCCAGTTCAAGCCGGAGAATGTAATTAACACGCTGTTTCCCTCTTCTCCCAGACTATTAATATATGTTAAATGAGGCCGCTACCTTGCCGAGCAACGCACAAGGCAGATGCTGAACAAGACTTGCTTTCAGCCTCGTGCTGCGTGTAAGGCAGCCCCTGCTACCAGTGCGAACCAGGTGGAGCTAATTCCCTTTTGCACCAGCAGCTGAACTGAAATTGATTTCCCTTTACCCTGACACCTGTGCACTCCTTCCCCTGTCAGCTGTAATGAGTGTGATGAGGAGGCACCAAGGACACTGGATGAGGGAGCTTAACGCTTTCAAAGTCTTGAGACAGCAGGAGCGGGAATAGAGGCTCTCAGACCCCCTTGCAAAGCCAAGAGCCCATTTCTCTGTTGGAGAGTGAAGGGGTGAGCATGCAATACAGTGGATGTGAACCTGGGGAGGGCTTCCTAATGCCACAGAGGAGGGCAACTGAGGCCAAAGCGAGCTGGAAAATAAGGGCAGATAAGTGGCTCAGTGCAGTTCAGAGCTGAGAGGTGTCAAGCAATTAGATCAGGACAGACAGATTGGAAACCCTGCCTTATAGCGATAGACTCCCAGAGCTCAATCTAGTTATCTTAACAAAGAGAAGGGTGAGGGGTGACTTGATTGCAGTCTATAAGTATCTACATGGAGAACAGATCATTAATAATGGGCTCTTCAATATTGCACAGAAAGGTACAACACGATCCAATGGCTGGAAGTTGAAGCTAAACAAATTCAGACTGGAAATAAGGCGTAAATATTTAACAGTGGGCGCAATTAACCACTGGAACAATTTACCAAGGGCTCAGGTGGATTCTCCATCACTGGCCATTTTTTAACTCAAGATGGGATGTTTTTCTAAAAGCTCTGCTCTGGGAATTGTTTGGGGGCAGGTCTCTGGCCTGCGTTCTACAGGAGGTCAGACTAGATGGTCCCTTCTGGTCTTGGAATCTATGAATCTATGTAGCAAAAGAGATCATGCCCTAAATGGTCACCAGCTATGAGAAACTGATTCGGGAAAGGATCTGGGATGGTGAGGCAGAGAGCTGGAATGCCACCCCCTCCAATCCTGAAAGCGCCGAATGCGAAGGCAGTCCTGTGGTGTCTCCCTAGATGGAGGCACGGGCTGCCAAGATGCTGCAAGCTCGGGCGCTGGGACTTCCAGGTTCCCAGCTCCCCATCAGCGAGGAGGGGGCAGGTTGGCAGGAAGCCAGGCAGATTTCTGCTGGAACCCTGGCAGGGTTCCACTGGAACATCATCGAAATTGACCCATCTGCAGGAAGCGTTTCGATTTCAACAAATCAGCAAATTCAGACAAAAAATGCTTCGCTGGATTTTTTTCCAGCCGGCTCTAATGATGATAGTAGACAGACAGACCGATAAGGAAATTGGAATCTATCCAAACTACACTAGACCTGTGTAAAGCAGAGCAAGGACCCCAGGGGGTGGGTGCTTATTAATCATACTTTTATTTTATTATTTGTGGTGCTGATTTTGATTGTTGATTAGGCCTCGCACATGGTCGTCTTTATTTCCCTTTCCTCCTGGGCACACCAGGACGCAAAGGGTTCCTCCTCTGGGCTGAGACGCAGGTCACCTTGGACAAGGAGATGTGTTTGCTTGTTTGTTTTCCTAACGGATAATTAGCATTGCAGGCAGTAAATGACCTGGGAGAGGGAACTAAGTTTACACAGAGCTCTGCGACCTGGTTAGTCCCTCTGGGGTGCTACTGTGCATTTGGGCAGAGGGTCTTTCCAGTGACTTTTGTCTTCCTGCTGAAGCTCTGATAGCTGTAGATGGCTGCCAGGGCGGTGTCTCGGCATTTCCCCCCCTGTCCTCACTAAACGATGATTAGTGGGTGCTGGCTTCCTTTGCAGCCAGCAAGTTAGCAAGGCCAGCGATTTAACCACTGGAATTTTCATTTACAGCTGACCTTGAGCAGCAGCTTTAAAGGGGGTGTGTTTGTGTGTTTATGTGTGTGTAAAAACCACATTACAATAATATTAGGGATGCAAAGTTGCAAAGTCAAGCACTCCAAAGTTAGCAAACCCCAGGAGTAAGATGGCCAATGCAACTTTAATTTTGCCCCTGGGGTACATGCATTACGGTCTTTAATCGCGTGATCACATCGTATTTTTTCCACCTCCGCATTCAGTGCACACAGGTGCTCACCAAATAGCTAAACAGTCAATATTTCTTTTTATACCCAGTGTGTGGCTCCAGGCCTTATTTCTGGATGTTATTTAACCCCTGCACTGAATACAGAATAATTTGCTCGTGAGCTTTTCTATGGCACTGCTCACTGTAATTTATGAGTGCTTCACAAACATTAGTGAACTAGTCTTCACCAGACCCCTGAGAGATGAAGGAGTGGTACCATCCCCATGTTATACATGGGGAACCGAGGCACAGAGAAATTAAGGCCAGAGCAGGTTGTCATCCTCTAAGGAACCAGCCACTAGAGAGCGAAGAGGCACACAACTTCACAACTGTGTGCTAGACAGCAAAGGAATATTGAGACTCAGGAACCCTGAGTTCTGTTCCAGGTTCTAGAATAGGCTGACCAGACAGCAAGTATGAAAAATCGGGACAGAGGGTGGGGGGTAATAGGAGCCTATATAAGACAAAGCCCCAAATATCAGGACTGTCCTTATAAAATCAGGACATCTGGTCACCCTATTCCAGAAGGAAGTGTGCAGTGGTGGTTGCTGATGCTTCTTTCCCTGAGAGAGTTACAAAGGGGTCTCACAAAACTGGGTGACTGGGCAACAAAATGGCTGATGAGATTCAGTGTTGATAAATACAAAGTAATTCACATTGGAAACATAATCCCAATTATACATACAAAATGATGGGGTCTAAATTAGCTGTTACCACTCAAGNGCGCATTGGAAACATAATCCCAATTATACATACAAAACGATGGGGTCTAAATTAGCTGTTACCACTCAAGAGAGAGATCTTGGAGTCACTGTGGAGAGTTCTCTGAAAACATCCACTCAAGGTGCAGCGGCCGTCAAAAAAGTGAACAGAATGTTGGGAATCATTAAGAAAGGGAGAGATAATAAGACAGAAAATATCATATTGCCTCTATATAATAAATGGAGATATACCTATCTCATAGAACTGGAAGGGACATCGAGTCCAGCCCCCTGCCTTCACTAGCAGGACCAATTTTTGCCCCAGATCCCTAAGTGGCCCCCTCAAGGATTGAACTCACAACCCTGGGTTTAGGAGGTCAATGCTCAAACCACTGAGCTATCCCTCCCCAATTCATTAGGACCATCGTACGCTCACACCTTGAATACTGCATGCAGATGTGGTCGCCCCATCTCAAAAAAGATATATTGGAATTGGAAAAGGTTCAGAAAAAGGCAACAAAAATGATTAGGGGTTTGGAACGGCTGCTCTATGAGGAGAGATTAAAAAGATTGGGACTTTTCAGCTTGGAAAAGAGATGACCAAGGGGGGATATGATAGAAGTCTATAAAATCATGACTGGTGGGGAGAAAGTAAATAAGGAAGTGTTATTTACTCCTTCTCGTAACACAAGAACTAGGGGTCACCAAATGAAATTAATAGGTAGCAGGTTTAAAACAAACAAAAGGGAGTATTTCTTCACACAACGTACAGTCAACCTGTGGAACTCCTTGCCAGAGGATGTTGTGAAGGCCACGACTATACCAGGGTTCAAAAAGAACTAGATAAATTCATGGAAGATAGGCCCATCAAGGCTGGGATGGTGTCTCTAGCCTGTTTGCCAGGGAATGGGTGACAGGGGCTGGATCACTTGATGATTCCCTGTTCTGTTCACTCCCTCTGGGGCACCTGGCATTGGCCACTGTCGGAAGACAGGGTACTGGGGTAGATGGACCTTTGGTCTAACCCAGTATGGCCGCTCTTATGTTCTTATGTCCACCCAAATGTCCCTTTTCCCCTGTCCCTAGCATATACCCCCCCAGTCTGTCTCTACCCCCCTCTGTTCCTAATTCCCCCCTTCACAGCCTGTCTTTGCTCCACCCTCTTCCCTCTAGGAAATCAGACCCAAATAATAAGATACTGAAGAGTTTAAGGTGCTCGGTCGCAATGACCACTGCTGTTCAGTACACCTAGGAAACTGCCGAGTGCTCTAGATAGGGCTTTGACATCTTGAAAACCACCCACATCAGGGAATCCCTCCATCCATGCCTGCATGGATCCAAGCTAGCTGTTATTTTTGATGAATTAAAAGCTCATTCGGTATCAGAGCCTATACCTGGATCTTTATTATACAGTTTATGGGCCACATCCTCAGTTGGTATCAACCAGCTCCAGTGGCTTGAACAAAACCAATTTGTGGCCCAATGCCGTTATCATTTGGCCACTGGAATATTTTACACAGTGGTCTCTATCCCCGTCTTCCTGCAGTTTTTCCTCTTGGTGGATTATTCATGGCCACTGTGCCGTGAGCAGAGGTCTGCCGGCAGCCATCCACAGCAACGCCTCGGTCTTTCCCCTGACAGCGTCCAGCTCCCTCGCCACCCAGCCGTGTCTGTAAGTAGCCTAAATTGTTCCTTCCAATGCACATTACCCCGGACTTGTCCACGTCCAATTTCACCTGCCACTGAGTTGCCCACTGATTTGTACTGCTCGAGGCTTTCCGGAACCAACGTAACATTCAGTCACCAGCGAATTTCACTGCCATGCTATTCCCTCGCCTTTTTGTGCTGCTGTTAATAAACCCCCGCCCTAATGCTGATCTCAGGACCTCTCCGCTATTAACCTCTCTCTCTGCGGAGAACTGGCCATTTACTCCTTCCCTTTCCTTCCGATCTTTTCTCGTTTTTAATCTGTGGCTTGGCTTTTGCTCTCATCCTGTGGTTACCAAGTTTCCTTAATAGCCTCCTGTGAGGGACTTTATCAAAAGGTTTTTGAAAGCTTAAATAAATTATATCCACCACTTCACTCTCTGCTATCTTGTTAACCCTTTCGGAGGATTCTAGAAACCAGGTTTGATAGGCATAGCCTGGGACACTGCCCGCTCTCTTCATCCACCCCGAGTCCACACAAAACCATGCTGCTAACTTTATCTTCTCCTCTGGACACCGTAACCAGGACCCGGCCAGAGATGGGTGGGAAATAGTTTTCCCGTTCAATGAGCATTTTCGAGATTTCAAAAAATCTTTCCGTCCCGAATCAGGATGAAAAGTCAACGTTTTGGAAATTTTTGCAAATCGAAAATCTTAAAAATGCTTCCGGTCAATCAAAATGTTCCGTTTTGATCATTTCAAAATGGTTCATTTCAATTTTGACCTTTTAAAAATAAAATAAAAAATGGTACTAGAAAATTAACTCAAATTTCCAAATGAAAAGTCATTTTGACCCCAAAAACATTTTTAAAATGTCCAAGCGGGATGTTTCAACAATTTTAAAACCTTTTCCCCGCCCACAGTGTTTTTTAAAATGGAAAGTTTGTCCAAACTGACCCATTCCTGCAAACAGTTTTGGCTTTGAAGAATTGGCATTTTCCGACAAAAAAATGTTTAGTCGAAAAATTACCCTGCAGTTTAATTCACAACCTCCCACTCTCCACCCCACCCACACGGCTCACTCCACTGTCTCTGCATCAACATCCATCTTCCTACACTGACCTGCAGGGCTGCTCCCTCCCTGTCTATACCTCTGCCTTCATATCTATCTACTCTCTTGCACAATTCATACATAAATACCATACTTGTCACTATGGTACTTCCTCTCTCTTCCACCAGAGCTGCGGTCTGGTCTGCCCAAGCCTCCTGCCTGAATACTCCTGTAATAGCATGGCTGATTCTAGGATCAGGCCAGGAATGGAGGGCTCTCCTGTTGCATCATGGTTTGGGATGTTTTCCTAAAAGATCTGCTGTAGGAATTATTCTGTGGCGCTTCTCTGGCTTCTGTTCTATAGGAGGTCAGATGAGATGATCACAATGGTCCCGTCTGGCCTTGGAATCTACGACTCATCCTGATGTCAGGTGCTTTGAACCTGTCTGGACGATGCAGAACCAGTTTAGCTGAATCGCTCTAAGGTTACATCAGCTGTGTCCAATTAGTTCCAATCTGTGAGTGTAAGAGGAGTTGGAGGGCACCTCTGGACTGAGGGAACTAGGGGCTACGACAGAGGAGGTACTGCAAGGAAAACCCTAGGAACAGCCAGTTGGGAAGGAAGGTTGAAAAGATGAATCTATTTAGTTTATCCAAGGAAAGGTTATGAGGCGCTTTTATCAAGGTCTATACGTGCCTGTCAAGATGTCCGGACAAGGCTCAAGAACGTGAGAACCAACCTGAGAGCAGACTGTTAGGAACCAGGGCACAAACCTCAAAATGTTAGTGAGTTCTATAGGTAGATTTCACCAACAATTGTGAAGTGCAAACTCCTCAGGCACTATAACAGCCTTAACGTGGAGTCACCGCCAGTACCGCTGTGTACGCCAACGTATCTTGCCACCCAGTGAGCATACCTTTGTGATAGATGGTCCCTTCAACCAAGAATCACAGCAATATTCAGGTTACTGCCAGTCCCAAAGGATCAGTCACTTACCCCAAGTCAGTTGTGCTTTAGATCTCACACCAAAGACAACGTCTGTAGCCAATCCTCTAATAAATTACCCAAAGAGTTATTAAATTGGAAGAGGAAATAAGAGAGTTATTTACAAGGTTAAAGCAGGCAAACATGCATACACAAATGAGCTACAATCTGAAGTTTCGAAAGGCAATAGAAGCTTCTATAATCAGCAAGTGCTATATGTTCTTTAGGGCTAATCCAGGCTAAGCTGCTGGGGATCCTTTGCTTATGCTTAGAAAACCTTGCCCTCCGGAGTCCAAGCAGCATACTGATTCTGTTCCTTCTGGTTAGGGCTTTTTATTCCCTCCCTCCCACCCTCGTGTGCTCCGAGCTGCAAACTCAGCTGGTGGGAGGAATTCACTTGCACGAGTCCTCTTCATCGGGGGCGGGCAGAGCAGAAAAAGAAAGTTGTTTGTTCTCTTTAATGTTCCATAATAGTATGTCTGGTGTTGATGGGCCTTCCTAGTTGGAAAGGACATAACGCTTTCTGTTGGAGACCAACACTTTCCACTAGTTAATGTCTCTCTCCTATCTGGTGATTTACACAGTCACGGAGGCTTCCAATACAAATGCTTAAATATTACCTTATAATATTGGACACAGAGATTATCAGGGAGATGAATGCAAGCAGCAACTCACAAGAATTCAATAAACACTAAACACATTCTTATCATTCTAATACCTATTTTAACCACACTAACACCCAGGTGAGCCAGACTGGTCCCAGCGAGGCATTCGTCAGTGCTCTGGTGAGACACGGGGACCTTGACATGAGCTGGCGCCTGGACTGCCAGCGGCACAGTGCCTACATGGGGAAGAGATGTCTGATAGAAGACAGCTCTTTAATCTAGCAAAAAAGGCCTAATGCGATCCAACGGCTGGAAGCGGAAGCTAGACAAATTCAGAATAGAAACAAGGTGCAAATTTTTACCATTGCGAGTATTTAAGCATGGGAGCAACGTACCCAGGGATATGTTAGATTCTCTGTCACTTGAAGGGTTTAAATCAAGGTCGGATAACTGGCTAAAAGATGTCCCATAGCTCAACCACAATTGATGGGTTGGGCAGTCATTACTGGGTAAGGGTCTCAGGGTCACAGAGGAGGTCAGCCTACATGATTATAATAGTCTCTTCTGCCTTTAAAATCTATCCGTTAATGTTGTCGTTATCTGAGTTACCAATACAACCAGACCCCAGGATAAGGGGGTAAATGTATGCCAGTGGGTGTGGGAACTCCTGCTGCTTACACAGATCTAGTGATCCTTCCCTCAGTCTCAGCTTCACCCCTTCCTTACTCAAGGGATTCCTTCCCTGCCCTCCTTCAGATTCCTTCTAGGGACCCATGCCTTCCAACAGTGAGCCAATGAGGTCAGAAAGACCCCGGTGCGCTTGAGCTGCTGGCAAACCAGTGCCAGCTCCCGTCAAAGCCCGCAGATCTCAACTGAACACTGACAGAGGCCTAGCTGGAGCCAGTCGGCTCACCGGGGTGTTAGTGTTGTTATACCAGGTATTAGCCTTATCAAAATATGTTTCGTGTTTAGACTATGAAATGCTCGTAAGTTGCTGCCTGCAGTAATCGCACTTATAATCCCCGTATCCCGTGTTATACGGCGAGATTGAAGTGTTTGTTCTGTACCTGTAGCTCACCAGACAGGAGAGGGGCATTAACAAGAGAACAGGAGGTGTTCTCTCTTGCCCAACATAAACAGGCCCATCGACACCAGATAGATCATTGTGGAACGCCAGCGGACAAAAGACTCTGGGGATTGCTTTCCCCCCACCCCGGCCCCAATGTAGAGGAGACGTGCAACTGAATTCCTCCCAACAGCTGAGTTTGCAACTGGAAGCAGAAGGGGGAAAGGAATAAAAGCCCTAACAAGGAGGAACTGTCTCCTTTATGCTGCTTGGACTCTGAGAGGAAAGGATGACTAAGCCTAAACTAAAGATCCCCAGTTCTTAGCCGACACCTAGAGTGTTCTTATTATAGAAGGTTTTATTACCTTTTGAACTCATTTGTGTGTATATGGTTACATGCTTTCACCTTGTAAATAACTCTCCTTTTGTTTTCCTATGAAATAAATCTTTAGTTAGTTTGTTATAGGATTGGCTACAAGCATTGTCTTTGGTGTGAGATCTAAGGTGCAATTGACCTGGGGCAACTGACTGGTCCTTTGGGACTTGCAGTAACCTGAATATTGCTGTGATCTTTGGTGTAAAAGGGACCATTTGTCACAAAGACAAGCTTGCCTGGATGACAAGACAGATCAGAGTACTTAAAGGGATTGTATGTGACTCCATGGTGAGGCTTTTATAGTGCCTGAGGAGTTTATACTTGGTTGGTGAAATCTAAGTATAGAACTCACAGTCAATTTGGGGTTCGTGCCCTGCTTCCTAACAGTCTGCTCTGAGGTTGGTATCCACGCTCTCGAGTCACTGCAGGACAACTTGACAATGTCTTTACATTGTGAGAATGTATTCATTAGTAATGACATGCGAGGACAGGAAGATAGATGACCAATACATTAGACGGGTGTGTAAGAGGATAGATAGATAGATAGATAGATAGATAGATAGATAGATAGATGGGGTGTATGGAGGATAGATAGATAGATAGATAGATAGATAGATGGGGTGTCTGGGGATAGATAGATAGATAGATAGATAGATAGAGGGGGTGTCTGGGGATAGATAGATAGATAGATAGATAGATAGATAGATAGATAGATAGGGTGGATGGGGATAGATAGATAGATAGATAGATAGATAGATAGATAGATAGAAGACTTGGCAGAATTCAATTTTTATTTTTTTATCATTTCAATTGAGAATACTGATGTCTGTTTTTAAGCATTTTGTCTAATTTTACTGATTTACATTTTCACAGTGGCACAAAATTATGGAGTTAAAGCTTTTTTTAAAATTGTATCTATTTAAATTTTCACCATGGTAGGAAATTGCTGGGGGGTCAGACATTGCGGGTGGCAGACAAGAATTATTTAATGACAGGTGATGTTGAGATTCAAAACATTAAATCTTTATAACCATTAAAATACAAATTGTCAACGGCGCGTGTCAAAATACAAAGTCAATATCCTTAACTCAAACTCTAATCGGTTCGCCAGCAGCATTTGTCTTACTTTGCGTACCTGTACATTTTGATTATTATCAATGGAAATATGTTTTCATCAGTTTGAGTGTGTGTGATGAAATCAACGGTTACGGACATTTAGGGATGAAAACGGAACCCTTCCAAGCAGATAGACAGAGTCTGTTAGACACCATGTAGCTCTCCTTCATCCAGCATGTCCCATATGTGGCTGAACACTTGTGCCTTCTTCAGATTGCAAACTCATTGGGACAGACCCATTGTCTCTCTCTATTTGCATGCTGTTCTATGCACCCTGATGGCACACAGTTAACAATAAACAATAATCATAACCTTGCCGTGTATATGTGCTTTAATGTCCCAGGTAGCGCGGGTCTGAATACCTAATGCCTTGCTGATTGTTATTCACTCTGTATTCAATGTTAAAAAAAAAACCCACACAAAACCACAACCCTATAGTTAGAAAGCGAGATAGGTCTGCTTAATTTCAGGCCATTATCTCCCGGTAATTGCTGGAAGGATTTCATTCAGTGCCAGAGCAATGGAAGCAAATCAATTTCCCCCCCTTATGGTAAAAAAAAAAAGAAAAAAGCCCTGCTGTTCTCCAAAGGGTTCGGGCTTTCAGTCCGCGGCTGGGAGCGAGAGCCAGGGCTCCTTTATCAAATTCACATTTCCTTTCCAGAGCACGCCGGAGCCGGGACGTACATTTATAATGAGAAAACGGGAAAAAACAAAAAGACAGCGCTGGGGAAGTGCTAATGGGAGAAAATGAGCTGGGGCTCCTGGAAGAATAATGGACAGACAGACAGACGTGCATCTACGGTGACAGGGAGAGACACTGAGGCAAAGAGAGAGACACACACAGACACATGCTTGAGCGAGCAGTGTGGACGCGGCAGCCCGAGCTCGGCACCCGCGTACATGCGCTAGGGATCGGGCGGGGTAGCACGCCGGTGGCTACCCCGTGCGGCTGTGGGTGCCGCCGTGACCACGCTCTAGCTCAAGCAGTGCGGGGCCGTCTACCCAGGCCGGGAAGCACATTCCCAGCTGCTGTGTAGACGTACCCTGAGAGAGACACGGACAGATGCACAGACACAGAGCCAGGGAGAGAGAAACACACCCGGACACGTGTGCACAGCCAGCCGGGTGGAGCTCCAGAGACAGAAACACGCAGAGACCCCACCACGGATGCAGGCGCACATCCAGCGAGCCAGACACACGCGGCCCCGCTGTGCAAGGTGAGAGCCCCCCTCTCCATCAGCTTCTGGGGCACATGAGGGGGCTCAGCACCTCACAGAGGGCTGGACTGCCACCTGGCCCTCACAATCTTACTGGGGCCTTCCTACTGCTAAGCACGCTCCCAACCGTGTACCAGTTCAGGCTGCATACGCGTCGCGTTGGGGGGTCCGGCGGGACCATGCCTGGAATGCAGATGCTCAGTGCCACAAAGACAGTGCTACCATCATAGAATCTCAGGGTTGGAAGGGACCTCAGGAGGTATCTAGTCCAACCCCCTGCTCAAAGCAGGACCTAATCCCAACTAAATCATCCCATGCTTGCTCCATGAGTGCATAATGACCTTCCTCCATGGGTCACCTCATTGAAGCCAGCAGGATCCGTCCTGGAGCACGGCGCCTCTCCGCACAATTCAGGGCACCCTGATCCAGCCCGCAGTGAAGAGCTGGAAGGGTGATTTATGCCGGAGGCCATGTGCAAGAGTGAGGCAGGAAAAGGCAGAAAGGAGGCAAGGAGCCAGTTCCCCCGGGGACGTTATCAGGGACGGCATTGCTGTGTCTCTTTGCCATCGGCTCAAGCATTAGGCCGAGGCTCGTGAGAAGGTTGAACGAGGTGCTCCCCTGGGTTCCATCTGACCTCGTCTTTCAAAGTTCCCATGCTCAGGGTGGCTTAGATTCATGGCTTCATAGAGAGAAAGGCCGGAAGGGACCCTTATTCAACCTGACCTCCTGCATCACACAGGCCGGAGAGCCCTCCCAGCAATTTCTGCAGCAAACCCCCAACTCCTGTTTGAGCGGGAGCGGATCGTTTAGAACAAGCCATTCGGTCTTGAGCGCAAGTCTCCAAGCGACAGAGACTCCAGCGTGTCCCTCGGGGAGCTGTTCCAGTGGTTAATTACACACACTGTCAGAAACACCCCGTTCAGAAACGTGTGCCTCTTTATTGCAGCAAAGTCACGGTCAAACTTTCACAGGCCACATTGTCCATTGCTCGGTGAGGATACACTGCACCCTCAGCAAGTTCAGGGATGACACTAAGCTGTGGGGAGAGGTAGATACGCTGGAGGGTAGGGATACGGTCCAGAGTGACCTAGACAAATTGGAGGATTGGACCAAAAGAAATCTGATGACGTTCAACAAGGACAAGTGCAGAGTCCTGCACTTAGGACAGAAGAATCCCATGCACTGCTACAGGCTGGGGACCGACTGGCTAAGTGGCAGTTCTGCAGAAAAGGACCTGGGGATTACAGTGGATGAGAAGCTGGATATGAGTCAGCAGTGTGCCCTTGTTGCCAAGAAGGCTAACGGCATATTGGGCTGTATTAGTAGGAGCATTGCCAGCAGATCGAGGGAAGTGATTATTCCCCTCTATTCGGCACTGGTGAGGCCACATCTGGAGTGCTGTGTCCAGTTTTGGGCCCCCCCATTACAGAAGCGATGTGGACAAATTTTAGAGAGTCCAGCGGAGAGCAATGAAAATGATCAGGGGGCTGGGGCACATGACTTATGAGGCGAGGCTGAGGGAACTGGGATTATTTAGTCTGCAGAAGAGAAGAATGAGGGGGGATTTGATAGCAGCCTTCAACTACCTGAAGGGGGGTTCCAAAGAGGATGGAGCTCGGCTGTTCTCAGTGGTACCAGATGACAGAACAAGGAGTAATGGTCTCAAGTTGCAGTGGGGGAGGTCTAGGTTGGATATTAGGAAACACTATTTCACTAGGAGGGTGGTGAAGCACTGGAATGGGTTCCCTAGGGAGGTGGTGGAATCTCCATCCTTAGAGGTTTTTAAGGCCCGGCTTGACAAAGCCCTGGCTGGGATGATTTAGTTGGGATTAGGTCCTGCTTCGAGCAGGGGGTTGGACTAGATGAACTCCTGAGGTCTCTTCCAACCCTGATATTCTATAAGTCTATGATCAGTTTAATCTTCCCAGAACCCGTCTAAAGATTCTGGCTGGCCGGCTGGGAACATCTCCTCCTCTGAGTACACTAGAAAGGGGGAGCAAATTTCTTAACACCTCTCCTCCTTGCGGCACTTCTGTTGCATACATACGTGGGGTGAAAGCTTTTCCATTACAAAGACAGTCCACATTTTACTATCCCCCAGTTGCATAGGAGAAGGAATAATTGCCAATAATGGGCAATACAGCGTCCTCACTGCTAAGACCGAAAAAGCCATTCATTTGTTGTGTGCACCTTATTTCTAGGCTGCATGGGGGAGTTGTAAGTAGAAATTGAGAGAAGGAAAATGAAGGCTGATTCTCATGAGGTTTCCACTACCTTGGGCCACAGTCTCTTGAGAACTAGCTGCGAGATTCTGGCACTAAATCCCAACCCAGAGGAGCGCCTTGGTATGCAAAGCCCAGCTGGAGGGCTCGTTAATCTGAGAACCAGCCGACCCTGCACCAGAACTCCTCGGCCCATCCTTCATGATTCATTACTTCCAGTTAGTTAATAATGGCTAACTATGAATTCTGAAAGACTAATCGGTCACTGATAATTGGTGACTGGGACTGGGCGAGAGGGGATGGATCACTTGATGATTCCCTGTTCTGTTCATTCCCTCCGGGGCACCTGGCACAGGTGCCGACTTTGTGATTTCCTGGGGGGCGCTCACCCCAGTCCCCACCCCCAATCCACCCCTACCCCCAAGCTCCCACCCCCGCCCCACCTCTTCCCGCCCCGTTCTGTCCCCTCCCCTAGCTCCTCCCCCTCCCCCTGAGCACCTCCTGCATGCNGCCCCCCCATTACAGAAGCGATGTGGACAAATTTTAGAGAGTCCAGCGGAGAGCAATGAAAATGATCAGGGGGCTGGGGCACATGACTTATGAGGCGAGGCTGAGGGAACTGGGATTATTTAGTCTGCAGAAGACAAGAATGAGGGGGGATTTGATAGCAGCCTTCAACTACCTGAAGGGGGGTTCCAAAGCGGATGGAGCTCGGCTGTTCTCAGTGGTACCAGATGACAGAACAAGGAGTAATGGTCTCAAGTTGCAGTGGGGGAGGTCTAGGTTGGATATTAGGAAACACTATTTCACTAGGAGGGTGGTGAAGCACTGGAATGGGTTCCCTAGGGAGGTGGTGGAATCTCCATCCTTAGAGGTTTTTAAGGCCCGGCTTGACAAAGCCCTGGCTGGGATGATTTAGTTGGGATTAGGTCCTGCTTCGAGCAGGGGGTTGGACTAGATGAACTCCTGAGGTCTCTTCCAACCCTGATATTCTATAAGTCTATGATCAGTTTAATCTTCCCAGAACCCGTCTAAAGATTCTGGCTGGCCGGCTGGGAACATCTCCTCCTCTGAGTACACTAGAAAGGGGGAGCAAATTTCTTAACACCTCTCCTCCTTGCGGCACTTCTGTTGCATACATACGTGGGGTGAAAGCTTTTCCATTACAAAGACAGTCCACATTTTACTATCCCCCAGTTGCATAGGAGAAGGAATAATTGCCAATAATGGGCAATACAGCGTCCTCACTGCTAAGACCGAAAAAGCCATTCATTTGTTGTGTGCACCTTATTTCTAGGTTGCATGGGGGAGTTGTAAGTAGAAATTGAGAGAAGGAAAATGAAGGCTGATTCTCATGAGGTTTCCACTACCTTGGGCCACAGTCTCTTGAGAACTAGCTGCGAGATTCTGGCACTAAATCCCAACCCAGAGGAGCGCCTTGGTATGCAAAGCCCAGCTGGAGGGCTCGTTAATCTGAGAACCAGCCGACCCTGCACCAGAACTCCTCGGCCCATCCTTCATGATTCATTACTTCCAGTTAGTTAATAATGGCTAACTATGAATTCTGAAAGACTAATCGGTCACTGATAATTGGTGACTGGGACTGGGCGAGAGGGGATGGATCACTTGATGATTCCCTGTTCTGTTCATTCCCTCCGGGGCACCTGGCACAGGTGCCGACTTTGTGATTTCCTGGGGGGCACTCACCCCAGTCCCCACCCCCAATCCACCCCTACCCCCAAGCTCCCACCCCCGCCCCACCTCTTCCCGCCCCGTTCTGTCCCCTCCCCTAGCTCCTCCCCCTCCCCCTGAGCACCTCCTGCATGCCGCTGAACAGCTGATCACCGGTGGGCGGGAGGGGGAGGAGCTGATGGGCGGGACTACCGGTGGCTGCTGAGCACCCCACTATTTTTTTTCTGTGGGTGGCTATGGCACCTGGCATTGGCCACTGTGGGAAGCCAGGATCCTGGGCTAGATCGACCAGTTTGGTCGTTCTTATGTTCTTATGAGAATTACTGCCACTAAGTATTGGCTTTTAATTAGGCGCGTAGCTTGCGATGGGTGGCTGTGGTGCTGCCACAGGCAGAGGACTGGGCATCGGGAGCAGATGAGACCCTGTGCAGCACCCACCCTGGTTCCAGGCACGAAACTCTCTAGGGAGCCAGACCGAGCGCCGAGACCTCCAGATCACAGGTGCCAGATCAGCTGGGTAGCTTCAGAGCAGAAGGCCTTTCCTGGCTTCCGGTCCTGCAGGCACTGACAGCTGTACGGGGCTTCGTGGCGGCTGTCCTGAGTTCCGTGCTTCGATAGAGAGCCACAGGGCGACGTCCTGGGCAGGGAATCGGCAGAGTGAGCTTTCCTGGTCTCATTGCACCGGTGTAGGACACAGGCCAACTGGCAGAGCTGTGTGTTCCTGGGGACTGACCCTGCAAAGCTGCGTTGAACACCATCCACTCGCATCGGCTCCAGTGGAAGTTCAGGGTACCCAGAGCTGGCTGTCCCTGGAATTGTGCCGCCCCAGGCACGGGCTTGGTTTGCTGGTGCCTAGAGCCGGTCCTGAGGGTACCTAGCAGCTTGGCCGAGGCTCTGAACTGAGCACAGGGAAAGGGAGGCAGCCAGCACATGCCAAGCTCCGTCACAGCTCCCAGGAAGGGGTGTGTCCAGGGCTCCGGCACGCGCCCAGGGCGAGTACACCCTGCAGGTGGGAACAACACCACTCACTGCAGCCAGGGCCGGCTCCAGCTCTTTTGCCGCCCCAAGCGGCGAAGCGAAGAAAAAGATAAAGCCGATCGGCGCCACTTCGGCGGCAGCTCAATCGCGCCGCTTCGTTCTTCGGCAGCGGGTCCTTCGCCCCCTCTCTTCCTTTTCAGCGGCACTTCGGCGGAGGAAGAGAGGGACGGAGGGACCTGCCGCCGAAGACCCGGATGTGCCGCCCCTTCCCATTGGCCGCCCCAAGCACCTGCTTCCTGCGCTGGCACCTGGAGCCGGCCCTGGCTGCAGCAGGAGAAGCCAATTCAGCTCCGCTGCTGGGGCCCTGTCTACAACCCCGGGCGTCGCTGCACCAAAACCCCCTACCACCGTGTGACGTTATGAGTGTAATATAATATCTCAGTGGAAGGTAACTGGGCCAGAAAGAGTTAATTAACTCACAGAATAACCTGACCCATGGGTGAACTTTAAGGACTGGTTAGGAAGATAGGTAAAGGAATAGAGCTTTGAAATGCAAGTCTGCATTGTTAGAGATCTCAAGGGTAGATGTCTGCTCAGGTCTTGTGATGTAAGCAAACAAGTCTTGTCTATTGCTATAACTTTAATTCAAAGATCAAAAAAGGAGTATTAACATTTATGATGATACTTGAGGGAAATAGTATTATTGTCTATATGTCTCTTTGAAGCTTGTAGTAACCTGTAGCTGAACTGTTTAATGGATAAATTACCCTGTGCTAATTGCCATGATGTTTAGAGGAAGGAGAATTAAGCCTATTGTTTATCAGGCCGAAAGGCTGCTGAAAATGTATAAGAACCCTGGGACACGATCCTGCTTCATCTCAGATCTGCTTTGGTTTCAAGAGGGGGGAACCTTAAGCCATAAGGATTGAGATCCCCAGTCTTTGACTGGAGCCACCCTGAATATGGACATTGGACTATAACCTATGGACTATTTCTAAAAGGACTTTTGGCAACTACAAGCCCATCTCTGCTATGTATCTGAACCTCAAGAATTGAATTCAAGTCTGTCTGTATATTGATCTTTTAACCAACACTCTCTCTCTTTTCTTTTTAAATAAATTTTAGCTTAGTTAATAAGAATTGACTATAGCGTGTATTTTGGGTAAGATCTAAGTTATAATTGAACCTGGGTATGTGGCTGATCCTTTGGGATTGGAAGAACCTTTTCTTTTATATGATGAGATAAGATTCTCAGTAATCATCATCATATCTGACAGGTGTGTCTGGACGGAGGCCTGAGGCTGGGTACTTTAAGGGAACTGCGTTGTTTGGACGTCTGAGTAACCTGTATGGTAATATAGAAGTTGCTTTGTGCTGGCTTGGAAAATCTAAGTATTGGAATAACCACCAGCGTTTGGGGTTTGTCTGCCCCGTTCTGTTTGCAGTTCACCCTGATTGAGTGACCTCAGCTGGCTCCCACGGGCAGCACCGTCACACACCGACAGCAGTGCAGCGTGACTGCAAACCCGGGCAAGTTCTACTGGTGCAAATCACGCTGCTCCCGTGGAAATGGAGTCCAGCGTAGGGGCCTGGTTCTCCATCCCTCCACCCCCGGCGTCATCAATTTGCACGGGGGTACGGTGAGCACTAAATGCACCCACCATGCTCTGGTGCTGATGACTGCCCGGCAATGGACAACATGCGCTTAGGACTCTGCATTGGTGCAGTGCAAGGCGGCTCAAAGGCTATGTCTACCTAGGTGAGATTCCCGTGCATGCACGAGTGCGGTTTGAGCTAGCATGCTAAAACCGGCGTTGTGGCCAGGGCAGCAGGGGCAGAGGCTTGGGTTGCTATTTTCAGCAGACACACACACACACACGGCTGCAGTATAGACATGCACATGGGTCCCACAGCNTTTTTTCACTAGGAGGGTGGTGATGCACTGGAATGGGTTACCTAGGGAGATGGTGGAATCTCCTTCCTTAGAGGTTTTTAAGGTCNACGCCCCCTGCTCCTCCTTGAGACAGGCACTATTCAGCAAGAAGGCTCCCTAAAGCAGTCCATATTGCAAATTCCCTCAGAAAGAGGCTGAGGATCCTTCAGAACCGGCTTTCTCCCCTCTGCACCAGGGACACTGGCGCAGGAAAAGCAAAAAGAGAAGAACCCTGAAATTGATTCTTACCTCATATCATTAAAAAATAAATTGCTGGAGCGCTGTAACATAAAGTAAGAATCAATCTTATTTTTTAACACCAGAAATAACCTAATGAAATACAAGATTGAGTCTGAATATGGGCTTCTTGGTGCAGACCCTGTGGGAATTGATTACAGAATTGAATGGCTCCGAGCTGATAAGATGAATTTGGAATAAATCTTACTTTTAACTACTCCCTTTTTATGCTCGTAAAAAAAAAAAAAAAATCAGATTGATTCCAATCAAAACTTCTTCTAAAAAGGGAGACAGTTTCGATTTGTCACGGCGCTTTTTCAGCGGAACGGCACTGAACTTTGGAGTCAATCTCGCCGCTCGTTATGCGCTCCCCAGAGAGGAAAAGCAGGAGGCACAATATTTCTGATTTACAGCTCAAAACGAGACAGTAATGAGCATAATCATCAGGACGAGAAGCGGGAGAGGGCCTCAGGCGGAAGGGGGCTCCCTCCACGGGGTCTGCTACGGGAGATGCTGTTCAGAAGCAAAAGGTTGTCAGTTCTGCTCCTTCGCTGTATTGCAGGTGGTTAGCTGCAGTCCCCACTGCTACTCCAGACCTGGGATCCCCCCGCCCAGCTCTGCCAGTGTCCCTGAATCCTGATTTGCTACTGTCACCGCCCTAGAAACCTGGGCTTTAGCAAGAGTTGGGATTAACTGATAAGATTTGCTTTCGCTTTTGTGTTCAGACAGCAGTTGGATGCATTAGTGAATGACCTCCCCTAAGGGGACTTATCCAAAGAAGAACCCGAGCGGGGCAACTGGTGCAGGATCATGGAGGGAGAATAGGGCCCATGTGAGATGTGAGGGGGTCAAACCCAGTCCTCACACTGTACATCAGTCCCACATAATGGTCTCAAGTTGCAGTGGGGGAGGTCTAGGTTGGATATTAGGAAAAACTTTTTTCACTAGGAGGGTGGTGATGCACTGGAATGGGTTACCTAGGGAGATGGTGGAATCTCCTTCCTTAGAGGTTTTTAAGGTCAGGCTTGACAAAGCCCTGGCTGGGATGATTTAGTTGGGGATTGGTCCTGCTTTGAGCAGGGGGTTGGACTAGATACCTTCTGAGGTCCCTTCCAACCCTGATGTTCTATGATTCTATAACGTTAGCTGGGAATTCCCTGCTCCACCCCACCCCCAGGAAATTTCTTTTCATTTTCTTCCAAATTTTTCCATGGCATTTTCAGGCTTTTTGTCAAAAACAAAATTGACATCCAGACATTTGGGGGAATTTGGGGTGCCAGAAAACAAACCAAGATAGTTTCCGTTTTCGGCAACTGAAAAATGTTTGGGTTTGGAGTTTGTTTTAACCAAAAACCTGCAAAATTTTCAAAAAACGGAAGGAAAAAAAAAAAAAAGGCTTTGACTTTTTGACAAAGAAAACCGGACATTGCCCGGGGGAGCTTCTGTTCGATGACGGAGCCACGTTTCGTCAAGAGTTGTTTGGACTGAAAAATCTGACCCGCTCTGGCACCAGGCCTGTGGGATTGCAGGGCATGGCCTGGCTCCCTACCCACACCTCTGCAGTGTGAGCACACGGGCCCTTCAGTCACCCTTCAATTAGAGAGTTGGGATAGCTCAGTGGTTTGAGCATTGGCCTGCTAAACCCAGGGTTACGAGTTCAATCCTTGAGGGGGCCACTTAAGGATCTGGGGTGAAATTGGTCCTGCTAGTGAAGGCAGGGGGTTGGACTCAATGACCCTTCCAGCTCTATGAGATAGGTATATCTCCATATTATTATTATTTTCAATGTCAAAAAACTCCAACTCCGCCAGCATTGACCAGAGCGCAGTGAAAGGGAAAAGACACCTCCTCTTCCCTCCTCCTGCCACGACCTGGATGGAATTTCAGGCCGAAAGGCCGGCCTGGCCGTGTACTGCAGCTGGCATCTTCCAAGCTTCAGTAGCTGGAAAGGCAGCCAGTCGGTCCGGCTGAAGAACAATTTATTCTCCCATCCTAGCGAAATCTGGTCTGCATTAAAAATAACAAAAACCCCTCCAAGCCCATTATGTTTAAATAATGTTAAAGGTCTGACTTAAAGCAGCGAAAGCAAATTCCAAGGCCTAATGAAGAAGGATTGTCTGGCACGGTAATAATAATAAACTTGGTGCACATGTGTAGAAAGAGAGAGACTTTCAGATGAGGTGCTCACAGCACGATAATTAAGTAGGTCTCACAACACTACTGGAGCACTATCGGTAAGGGTTATCCCTATTTTCCAGCTAGGGAAACTGAGGCACAAATGAGGAAGAGTATGGCAGCCCCTGCCTCTTCTTCATGTGCTCCCCCCATCACCTGGAGCAACGTGGGAGTGCCTGCAGCTCCCCCTCCTTCGCAGGCAAGTGGGGCCAGAGTGGGGAACAGGTAGAGCCTTGAGTCTGCCCTTCTCCTATGCACTGACATGAAGTGGGGAGTCAGCTGTGCCAAGATACTTCCCTCCCGGGAGCAAAGGGAGGAATAAGGAGACACTCTATGCCTTGGTCTGTTCATGGGACAGTGCAGCTTTGTCCTCAGGGCTTGTCCCACAGGGCATGGGTGGTGGGGACAGGCCCACCGGCAGAGGAAGACACAGACACCCAAGAAGCATCTGAAATGGAGAGTGATCCAGGGGCCATCACAGCTGGGTGGTTGCCAGGAGGCCCAGCTCAGCTGCTGAGTAATGGGTGAGCCAGGCTCCTCCTGCGTCCTTGAGGAAACCTCGCGAGAGGAGACAGCGCAGCAGACACGGCCAAAGTGCCTGGCTGGAATCCAGCCCACGAACACCTTCGTCTCTGCTCTGAAAGGGGACTGTCCATCAAGTCTCTGGCGATCGTCTCTCATGCCCTCCAGCGCATTCCTGTGGCTCTGAGGGGCAGGGACCTGGAGCAGGGGCTGTTGAGTCAGAAGGAGCCAGGAGATGCCTGTCAGAGTCGAGGCGAGTTTGGCCGGTGGAGGTGCCGGGTCCCAGCAAGCCGTGCTCCATCTGGAGGGAGGTTGATGGTGATGATGGACAGACACGTATGGCTGATGACAGACAGAGACAGATTTGATTGGCTAGCTCTACAAGTGCTGCCAAAGTAGGAAAGTGTCAGCCCCACCCTGGTCTGTTGGGGGGCAGGCACGACCCACCCAGGACAGGGTCACAGGCGCTGCTTGGGGCTTGATCCCCTGTGTTCTTTGTCAGCAGGGACTATTCCCGCGTGACCTTGCTCTGTCTCTCTCTGTCTCCCAGGGTCTGGGTTAGCCTTTCCTCATCTCTTCGCACTGAGATGTCTTTGAAGATAGAGGTCTATAAAATCATGAGGGAGGTGGAGAAAGTAGATAAGGACAAGTTATTTATTTATTCCCATAATACAAGAACTAGGGACCACCAAATGAAATTAATGGGCAGCAGGTTTAAAACAAATAAAAGGAAGTTCTTCTTCACACAGCGCACAGTCAACTTGTGGAACTCCTTGCCTGAGGAGGTTGTGAAGGCTAGGACTATAACAGGGTTTAAAAGAGAACTGGATAAATTCATGGAGGTTAAGTCCTTTAATGGCTATTAGCCAGGATGGGTAAGGAATGCTGTCCGTAGCCTCTGTTTGTCAGAGGGTGGAGATGGATGGCAGGAGAGAGATCACTTGATCATTACCTGTTAGGTTCACTTCCTCTGGGGCACCTGGCATTGGCCACTGTCAGGAGACAGGATACTGGGCTAGATGGACCTTTGGTCTGACCCAGTACGGCCGTTCTTATGTTCTTAAGATCCCTGATCAGTTGAGAAAATCTCTCTCATGCCAGGGCGTCTTTGGGATGTTGGAGTAGAAAGCCTTGATCTCTTCTTTGTCACATTGATTGCACAGTCACTCCTCTTTGGGTTTCCTGCCTTACGCCTGTTACGTTAGAAATCTTACTGGAGAGAAGCGGTCACTGTTGTCCGACATCAACAGGCAAAAACTCATGTGCTTTGGTCACATCGGGCAGAGAGATGGAAACGACCTTGAGAAAGTGATCCTGGAAGGAATGGTGGTGGGTCATCCTCGCAGGGGACAACCAGGGAGGAGATGGATGGATGGCGTGTGATGGATCACGGGGAGGTCAGCTGCTGAGTATGCGAAGGTAGCGATGGACGGAGAACCCTTCCAAAAATTCTGCTACAAGGTCACCAGTCTTCAGACATGAAAAAATGGACTTTATATAGTTTATATCTAGATAGACAGTGAGACAGATAGAGGTGGGGTGGGTATGGGGACAGATAGTGAGACAGATAGAGGGGTATATGCAGGAATAGATGGTGTGTTTATGGTAATAGATAGTGAGATAGATGGAGGGTGTTCATGGCAAGAGATAATGAACTAGATAGAAGGGTATATATGGGGATAGACAGCAAGCTAGACAGATGTGGGTGTGTGGGGATAGACAGTGAGATAAATAGAAGATTCTGTATTCACAGTCACAGTCCTTTCCCAAGGCCCTCACAGCCTTGTTAATCACCTGGGGTTGCTTACGTGCCACAATTTGCATGGTAATTATAATTAACGGGAACAGCAATAAAGGAACCCGAACGTGTGATGTTGTTATCAAGACATCATTATCCCAGAACAATTCGGTGATTACAGTTTGCTGAGGACGGAGCTAATTGTTACAGCCCCTTGCTGCGTGACACGTTCCCCTCGCAGCCACCGCGGGAAGCCTGCTCTCCAGCCAGCTGGCAGCTCGAGGCATCTGTGTGGCGCAGAGGAGTCGGGGCACTAGCCTCGGGGCCCTGACATCAAGCCCCAGCTCGGGTAGCAGATGGAAAGGAGTCTGGTGAGTTTCACCCAGGTTCTGGACATCAGGTGCCTCCCCGTGAGGGCAGGTCTCTGCTGAGCTGGGATGGGGGTGAGGGCAGAAGCGCACCAGCAAAGATGAGGTGTCTGCAGGCCTGTGTGCACCCTGGGGGTAGCCTACACCCTCAGCCCCCTACTTTCACAAGCACCAAATGCACTTGCAATGCTTTTAACCCCCTCGCCCCCCGAGCGCAGCAGGGGCTGGGGGGCTCTGCGAAGTGGCCAGTCCCGTGGTTAGAGGGTACAGCGGAGGGGCATGGGCCATGGCACGCTGACCGAGTGCCATAGGAACAGCCCTGTCACAGCAAGCGAGGCTTCCCCAGCCAATCCCCGGGAAGCAAAGGGTCAAGTATCTTGCTCCTCTGGGCTCCGGGGCATCCCAGCCACACCTCTGTGCCTTCCGGGGAAGCATTGACTGAAGCTCACACACCAGGACCAGCCACTTGCAAAGCATCCTCAGGCTGCAGTTTTTCCATTTGTCCCTAGCTCTAACTCCCTTCCCCTCTGCCAGAATCCGCACCAGGCCTTGGACAGAGGGAAGGACTTGGAATCAATGGAAGCACTGCCAGCAGATCGAGGGACGTGACCATTCCCCTCTATTCGATGTTGGTGAGGCCTCACCTGGAGTACTGTGTCCAGTTTGGGGGCCCACACTACAAGAAGGATGTGGAAAAATTGGAAAGAGTCCAGCGGAGGGCAACAGAAATGATTAGGGGGCTGGAGCACATGAGTTATGAGGAGAGGCTGAGGGGACTGGGATTGTTAAGTCCGCAGAAGAGAAGAATGAGGGGGGGGATTTGATAGCTGCTTTCAACTACCTGAAAGGGGGTTCCAAAGAGGATGGATCTAGACTGTTCTCAGTGATAGAAGATGACAGAACAAGGAGTAATGGTCTCAAGTTGCAGAGGGGGAGGTTTAGGTTGGACATTAGGAAAAACTTTTTCACTAGTGGGGTGGTGAAGAACTGGAATGGGTTACCTAGGGAGGTAGTGGAATCTCCTTCCTTAGAGGTTTTTAAGGTCAGGCTTGACAAAGCCCTGGCTGGGCTGATTTAGTTGGGTTTGGTCCTGCTTTGAGCAGGGGGTTGGACTAGATGACCTCCTGAGGTCCCTTCCAACCCTGATATTCTATGATTCTAAGCAGCCACGGCCTGGTATGACATTCCTGAGACGGGAGGTTTACAGGGCAGGTGATAACACAGCCCCTCACTGGTCTGGATAATGCCCCGGAGTGTCACACCCCGGTAAACAGAAGCCCCAGACAGAGGGAAAACAACTCAGCTGACTGACAAGGTGCCGTACAGCTTTCTACCTCCAAGATGCCAGCTCCATTCCAGCCATTCTTAACTGAGAGCTGTCTGGAACCCTCTGGGCGACAGGAATTCCTAGGTCTCAGTCCAGCCCATCACAAGACAGCTGTCCCTATCCCAGCACCATTACATCGTGCAGCGGCTCAGTGATCCAGCTCTGAGTTGGGAGCATGGAAGAGGTAACAGGCTATGGCATTGCTTAGCAGCTCTTAACAAATCCAGGGCTAGCAGGGATTTCATGATCGCTACCATGGAGCTTGGCAGGAGCTTCATGGGGATAGAATTCACATCCTCCCACTCAGCAATCCCCACGCTCTGCCATTTGAACTAAAGGAGACTCCCCACTAGGTGCTAGGAGCGTAGGGCTCATGAAACACAGTTGAGTTCTTCGGGTTTTCTCCAGCAGAGGGCAGCGGCGCACCCAGGCCTGTTGCATTCTATTCTCGTTTGCCATGAACTGTCCCAGCAGAGAGGTCGGTGACCTCCACCTTGGCTCGTGGATAAAGGCCGTTGTAAGGGTTGTGGTGCTGTCACTGCCGGGGCTTACCTGAGCCTATGGATAAGCAGAGACCTCCAGTTGTCAGAGCTCACGGGGTGTGTCTACACTGCAATTAAATACCCGCGGTTGGCCCCTGCTGGCTGACTCAGGCTAAGGGGCCTGGGCTAAGGAGCTGTTTAATAGTGAGGCAGATGATTGGGTTGGAACCTGGGCTCTAGAACCCGGCAAGGTGGGAGGCACCCTGAGCTCGGGCTGCTGGCACGGGGCAGCTGCATGTGCCTGATTGCAGTGTATACAGACTTACCCATGGTCCAGCGCCTTTCACCAGAGGAGCACACAGGTCTTTGCCGGCTCAGCTGGAACCCACAAAGAAAGAAGCAGCGATGCAACACAGCTTTGTGATGTGCAGCGTCTTTGGGGCCTGCTGCATCTCCAAAGGCTGCAGCCAGAGGAGGGGGCGGGGGGGGCAATCATAGGAGTGCGTTATAAATTATAGCATGCAGCAGCGTTAGCATGTTTTATGGAGGGTAGCTTGAATCACTTCGCTTCAGAGCGATAACGGAGGTAGGGGGGTGTTAGGAGGCAGCAGCAAGAGAGGGGGGAGGTGTTTCCTGCCGAGGTTTGGAGTGAGATGGCACGTTGTAGGGAGGCTGTTCCAGTGGCAGGAGCTGCAGAGGAGGAGAACCTTTTGGGCGAAGAGAGGTGAGATTGTGCAGAGAGAGAGAGCTGACAAGAGAACCAAGAGAGGTCTATAGACTAGACCAAGCAGAGATTTTGACCTGGAAGAAAACAAAAATCACACTGATAAAGTTTGCAGATGACACAAAAATTGGGGAGTTGGTAAACAATGAAGCGGGCAGGTCACTGATTCAGAGTGATCTGGTTTGCGTGGTAAATGGGATGCAAGCAAACAATAATGCGTTTTAATACAGCTAAATGGAAGTGTATCCATCTGGGAACAAAGAATGTCGGCCATCCTTAACCAGTGGTGAACTCTCTCCTGGGAAGCAGTGTCTCTGAAAAAGATTTGGGGGTCATGGTGGATAATCAGCAGAACATGAGCTTCTAATATGATGCGGTGGCCAAAAGAGCTCATGTGATCCTGGGTTGTGTAAACAGGAGAATCTGGAGTAGAAGCAGAGTGGTTATTTTACCTCTCTACTTGGCACTGGTGTGACTGCGGCTGGAATCCTGTGTCCAGTTCTGGTGCCCACAATTCAAGAAGGATGTGGAGAGGGTTCAGAGAAGAGCCACGAGAATGATTAAAAGATTAGAACACCTGCTGTAAAATGATAAGCTAAATAGATTGAGCTCTTTGAGTCTAACAAAGAGGAGGTTACGGGGTGACTTGATCTCAGTCTAAAAGTACCTACACGGGGAACAAACATGTAATAATGGGCTCTTCAATCTAGCAGAGAAAGGTATAAAACGATCCAAATGGCGGGAAATTGAAGCTAGACAAATTCAGACCAGAGATAAGGGATACATTATTGACAGTGAGGGTAATTAACCATGGGAATAATTTACCAAGGGCCGCGGTGGATTCTCCATCATCAACAAATTTTAACTCAAGATGGGATGTTTTTCTAAAAGCTCGGCTCTAGGAATTCTTTGGGGGCAGGTCTCTGGCCTGGGCTCTACGGGAGGTCAGACTAGATGATCACCATGGTCCCTTCTGGCCTTGGAATCTAGGAATTTTGGATGTGGGCTGGTGAACTTCTGTTGACAATAGCCAGGAGCTGTTGGCTCATTGACCATCCACCTCAGGCTTCCTCCTTCCCTCTCCAACGGGAAAGAGAATCATGACCATACGGACACCCCATTCTGAGAACAGTGTTATGGAGCAGGAAGCCAGGTGGTCTGGCCTAGTAGTCAGAGCAGGAGTCAGGCCTAGTGGGTGGAGCAGGCATCCAGGTTGGGGAACGAAGCCAACGGTCAGCATCAGAGTCAACGGTCAATTACCAGAGTCAGGGGTCAAGCCAGAGTCCGAACCAGGAATCAAAGCTGAGTGTCAGAGCTGAGGTCGGATACCAAATGCCAAGGGTCAAGCCAGAGACAGGGTCCGGATTGGAAGTCGGAGGACGGGGCCGGAGTCAGGACTGGTCACTGGTGACTGGAGGCGAGGTGTAAGAGCAGGAACTGGAGGAGAGGCAAGGATCAAGCACGGAGCGGGAGCCCGGTGGGAACAGGAGCAAAGGCAGGAGTGAGGCAGGAGCCAGGAGCAGAGCAGGAAGCAGGAACAGGGTTGGGTGCAGGAGGCAGGCGCACGCAGAGACCAATGCAGCCACAGCAGGAAACCACCTTGTTGCCTGGACAAACTTCCTGTGCCGCTTTCTAGCTTAAATAAAGTCGTTAGACCAATCGGTGGAGCTGGGCGATCCTCCAATCAGGGCTACTGTGGGCGGTGTTATAGTCTGGTTAGCTTCTCAGCCCACCTCGTTTTAGCAGACAGTAGGTGGAGGTCAGGATGCATCATCTGTCTGGGGACTCCCAGGTCAGGCTTCAAGATCTGGGACATCTCAGATGGTTTCCTGGCCCTGGCTACAAACTCCTCCATCATGGCTCATGGTGCTCCCATCCTGCTGGCTGTGTGGTGTAGGTGGAGTGAGGATCACCAGGCTGTGGGGCGCGTCTGGGGAGAACTGACCTGGGATCTGCGCTCCACTCCCCGCTCTGCCCACACGCAGTCAGGGGAAGAGAGGGGGCTGGCTCTGCTCGAAGTTCTGACTTACTTCTCCATCTCAGCAGATAGCGCCCAGATACAATGGTGATGGGCGCGTCAGAACCTTCTCTCTCGGCATGACTATCAAACCTGCTCCGGTGAGAACATGTTGCCCCGTAGCGACTGGACGCTCACAGAGGTTACAATGCCAACTATGTACTGGAGAAGAGGGCAGAGAGGAATGGAACCGGGGAAAGTAAGAGACATTTGAGAGAGAGGCCGAGACAGGAAGGAGAGATCTTGGAGAGGGGAAAAGAGAGTAAGAACTGAAACAGGAAAGGAATAGAGAGGACAATGGAAAGCCAGGCGAGAGGCTGCAATGGATTTGGGGGGGGGGGAAAACAAGGCAAGGACTGTCTCAGATGGGGGGAGGGATAGCTCAGTGGTTTGAGCATTGGCCTGCTAAACCCAGGGTTGTGAGTTCAATCCTTGAGGGGGCCACTTAGGAATCTGGGGCAAAAAATTGGCCCTGCTAGTGAAGGCAGGGGGCTGGACTTGATGACCCTTTGAGGTCCCTTCCAGCTCTAGGAGATAGATATATCTCCATACATTATATTATTACCAGGAGGGTCTGACTCATAGAATATGAGGGTTGGAAGGGACCTCAGGAGGTCATCTAGTCCAACCCCCTGTTCAAAGCAGGACCAATTCCCAGATAGAATTTTGCCCCCAGATCCCTAAATGGCCCCCTCAAGGGTTGAACTCACAACCCTGGGTTTAGGAAGCTAATGCTCAAACCACTGAGGTAGGCTGACAAATATGGAGATGGAAGGTGCTGCATGGATCAATGGAGAGAGCCGTTAATTACATTCACGCCACTGAGGAGCACCGGCAGGTTCTCTCATGCCCAGCCCTGTCTGTCCACGCCAGCCCCAGTCCCGTGCTCACACTCTGGGACCCCAGCTCTGAGCAGGCTGGGAGAAAGGTCATGGCAGGAGTCACCCTTCCATCATCCTACGCCCTCACCCCTGGGGTCTACTCAGCAGCGTGGGTGGGATTGGATTGCTGGGAGAGGCAGAGATGGGAGATGTGCCACGGAGAAAGCTCGGTGCGGTGTTAATTGCCTTCTGGCCACTCGCTGAATCGCGGAGGTTTTATTCATTATCTCCCTGGATTATCTCCAGTTTATCAGCTCGGCGAGGGAGCCTTCTGAATCCCCAGCACGAGGTTGGCACCGCTTCCCACGAGGCGCTGGGGATCTTGAGCAAAAGCCTCCTGTGGAGGGAACACACGGGAAAAGAAAAAGATGATGGGTATCAGATTTGAACATTTAAAAAACCAAATAATTAAATCCCCTTCGAAACAATGGTCACCTCTCCGAATGCCCCTCTCTGGAGATCCCCACGCTCAGCCAGACTCCCAACCTCAGCTCCAGAGATGCCCAGGACTCGAATAGCAGGGGTTGCGGGGCAGGACAGAGGAGGGATACCAGCAAAGCCTTATGTGTGTGTGTGAGGGGAGCCCAGAGCTGGGAAAGCGGAGGAGTTGTGGGTCAGGACCGAAGCACATTGGCCTGGGGGGGAAGGGAGCAGTGTGTGCACATGTGGGGAGAACCCAAGGCTTGTGGCTCTGGAATGAGGGGCAGAGCTGTGGGTGGGGTGCCCAGGACTGAAATAGCAATGGGGTTTGGCCACTCCAGCGTGAGGTACGTAGAGATAAATAAACTCCCGGTGGCTTTCCTCCTTTAATGAAAACAATTGCGGCTGGAAATGCTGGACGCATTAAGAGCAGCCGGAGCTCCTGCAGGTTGGCTCGTATCTGGATTAGATTTGCGTTAAGGAGGGAAAACGAGTCAGACTCAGTATTGGTTTCCACAAATATTTGGCTGTTTAAAAAAGGCCCAAATCTGGAGCTTATCACATTCAGACCCAAACAAAACGTAATGGGTACAGAGAGCAATAAAAAGATAACAGGAACAGCAAGTGAAGGGGTGATGGAGATGGAGCCTTCATCTCCGGGGATGAGAGGGAAGCACAGAGTACGGCTCTGGAGAGGTCTGGACTCTGCATGGGGGCTGGGAGCCAGGAACCACTCAGCATTGGTCCTATCACTGCCACTGGCTTGCTTTGGGACTTTGGTGAAGTACCCTATGTCCCAATTTAACCAGGACAGTCCTGCTTTACTATGGCACACGTCCCAGGATCTTCTACCAGGACATCTGGAATGGCCCCCTTTTTGATTCCATCAATGAAAACATTTGGTTTCGTTTACAGGAACGAGATGCATTTTTCCAGACCTGTCACTGCACTGAGCAGCTTAGCTTTCTGTTTACCAGGAACTAACAGTCTCCAGGAAGGATGACCAGAGCACAAAGTGAAGGGAGAAGTCAAACAAGTGTCGGGACCACCAGCGCTGGGATTTTAGTTTGGCTAGAAGGAGACAGGTCTGGAGCAGTGCTGGTTGTTGAATGTGTGTTTGCGGATGAGATGACCCAGAGATAAGGTGCAGAGGGAGAAAAGAAGGGGACCACGGATGAAGCCCTGCGTAGCCCCCACTGAAAGTTAAAAGGGCATGAAGCAGATCCTCCAAAGGACACGCTGAAGGAGCAATAAGAGAGGTAGAAGGAGAACCAGGAAAGGACAGAGTCGTGGAAGCTGAGGGAGCACAAGATTTCAAGGAGAAAAGCTTGATCAACAGGTCAAAGAGGATAAGGGTGGAGTACCGGTTCTCAGCTGTAGCTGGGGAAAGATCATTAGAGACCTTGGTGAGAGCCAAGGGCAAGTCTGGGAAAGTTTCTCCATCCATACCCTGAGGATAATACTCTTTATCTCCTCCGCTGGATGGGGCTGTGAGTGTGTCTCTGTGGGAACTAACTAGACACTTCCAAGTTCTTCACTCTCTGCACTTTCTTCGACGCTGCTCCTCACGTGTGGAGCATCCTCTCCCAAACTGATCCCTCTCCTCCTTCACGTCCCTCCTCAAGCCCAACCCCTGCCAGGATGCCGCCAAGAAATCAGTCACTCAATCGTGGCTCCAGGGGCAGGTGGCGTTCGTTACCTAGCAATAATTACCGTGAAATAAAAATCTCTCCAGCTGACCTTTTCAAAAACAGCTGAGGGTATGTCTACGTTATAATCAACGACCCACAGCAATGAGACTCAGAGCCCGGGTCAGCTGAAGCCGTGGCAGAGCGTGGTTCAGAATAGGTTGTACAACCCCACCCACAACCCTGCGTTATCGCTACACTCTAGACGAGGTCTCAGAGTTTAAGCTGATTGGGGCAGAGACTGGGTATTTATTGCCTGTGCTCAAAACCCTACGATTTATGATGATGATTATTGTTGTTGTATTAATAATTCAGTGCCTAGAATGCTTTGGGAACGATACGAATATTGCTATTATTTAAGCATTGCTGTAGCCCTGTGTGAGTTAAAAGAACTCTGCAGAAATTAACTAATTAATCCCCATGAAATCCCCCTCCCCCCCGATGTAGATAGCCCTATTTCAGATGGGGAAACTGAGGCACGGAGCAGGGGTGTGACCCATCGGGGGTCACAAAATGAGAAAGTAGCAGGCCCAGGATTTTGGAACCTGGCATCCCGACTCCCAGCTGTAGTCCATGCTTGCCTATTTATTATTCTAAAATGTTGAGCAAAATTTGACCTGCCTGTCCTTTGAATCAGTTTGAACGTGCTGCATAAATGCTCGGGTTTGTTATTCCAGCTCCACCGAGCCACAGCTCAGTACACGGAAGCAGCACACAACCCTAATTTCCACAGCAACCAGCTATGATGTCACAAACAGGGGATTAAGATTCCAGATGGGAAATAAGCAGCAGGAGCCTGCAAAATCTTCAGATACAAAGCTCTTCTTTCCATGCAAATGTCCTTCTGCAATAAAACTCGGGGGGAAGAGCAAACGACAGAAAGGGACGTCAGCAGCATCGTCGCTTAATAGGATATTTTTTCTCCCCTGGGCTTCCCGCGAGGCATGAGTGGGCAGCTTAGACAGATGTTTGCTGATCAGATATGCTGATGATCGGGCCCAGAGGGAACGAAACTTGAAGCGATTCAGTTTACCCGAATGAAATAATAACACTTTCCAACCGCTCCTAGAACGGCAAGTGTAATGTGTTCGATAACAATTAGAAACATCACGAGGGTGAGGAAGTCGTTGGGAGCGTTTTCTGATGAGACCAGGGTTAGGTGGCGAATTTTCAAGCCATTCAAAATTAATTGTCAGGGAAATCGCTGGTGGGGTTAACGAACAATGAGCCTGTGCGTGTCTCCAGACAAGCCAAACACTGCTCAGAGACGGAGAACCTGAGGGTCTCAGAAGGAGGGAGACAGTTTCATTTTCTGCCCCACGTGTTCCCAAGCAGGAGGAAAGACAATGTTCTCAGAAGAGGCTATCAGCCAGTCCACCCTCTGCCCCCTGTAATGGGGTTCCCACCCACGGCTAGGGCTCCTCCTTGTGTCTAAGTCTGAGAATGTAGCTCTCACTGCATCGAGAACCCCCTTGCTGCCCACTGCTCGCTCTGGGATAGTCTCTCTTCTGGTAACTTGGCCCTCTGGCCAGGTCACCATTTAGTCCACCTCTTCTGGGGTTACCAAGTCCAACAGGACCCCTTGTCACGCTGTCTGGAGTGGCTCACGACCTCAGGGCGGACTGTCAGAAAACATATAATTAGATTTCACCAACCCAGTGCCAAATGGGAACTCCTGGATCACAATACCAGTGTTACCACGGAGTCACAGACAGTCCCCTTAGACGCTCCTATCTATCTTGCCACCCAGCCAGACTGGATAAAGGGTCAGTTACACCAAAGATCACATCACATTTAGGTTGCTTCCAGTCCCAAGAGACCCAGTCACTTACTCCAGATCAATTGGCACTCTGGATCTTACAGCAAAGACAACTCTGGCAGCCAATTCTCTAGTAAACTATTGAAAGGTTTATTAGCTAAGAAAAAGGAATGAGAGGTTAAAGCAGGTAAAATATATACACAGGTGAGTCACCATTTGTAATTCCAAATGGTGGCAGTGATGTAATAAACTGCCAGTCTCCCGAAACTCTTTTCAGGGTACCCAGCTTGTCTCTGGGGATCACAGAATCATAGAATTGTAGGACAGGAAGGTACCTTGAGAGGTCATTTAGTCCAGTCCCCTGCAGGACTAAGTATTATCTAGACCATCCCTGACAGGTGTTTGTCCAACCTGCTCTTAAAAATCTCCAATGATGGAGATTCCACAACCTCCCTAGGCAATTTATTCCAGTGCTTAACCACCCTGACACTTAGGAAGTTTTTCCTGATGTCCAACCTAAACCGCCCGTGCTGCAATTTAAGCCCATTGCTTCTTGTCCTGTCCTCAGAGGTTAATGAGAACAATTTACCTCCTGCCTGCTTGTAACAACCTTTTATGTACTTGAAAACTGTTCTCATGTCCCCTCTCAGTCTTCTCTTCTCCAGACTAAACAAACCCAGTTTTTTCAATCTTCCCTCATAGGTCATGTGTTCTAGACCTTTCATCATTTTGATCTTCCCTTTGCATCTGGTACCCTTCCCTGTAAGAGTCCAAACAGTCAAGAGATGAAGGATCTTTCCTATAATACATATTTATAACATCTTCTGACCAAAACCAAGCGGACAGTGTCTTTACCCACTTTTCCTTTGATGACGGTGACTGAGGCATGCACCTTGAGTCTATGACAGCCGGTCACCACACACATTGGCCATTTGCACTGAAATTAGCTCTTCTTTGAGGGGTTATTTAGTTACAGGGGTTTACACAATGGAAATGTTTGCTGCTGCGTCACAGCAGGATACAGACAAGAGAAAACAGTGCAAGTAACGTGCCATTCGTTTTATGAAGTCTGTACACCAAACACACTCTTCTACCTTCAACAATCACTTTGATCTATATCAATACACAAGTGAATTGGCCTGAATACACTCTGGCATGACCTGGTCTGCCAATGTCACACCGCTGTCCAAATGCCATCCCCAGACGGTGTTCAGCCCACCTCAGGCCTGTACCACTATAGCAGTGGCTGGCAAAGGAAGCTGGGCCCATCTGCTGCACCGGTGACCCTACAATGAGAACACAGGTTCACTAGGTCCCCAGCGCTGTCTCCCTGGACTCCTTCCTTCCCAGCCTCTAACTCTTCCCTTTTTCCGGGTTTAGCCCTGGCCTTCCCTCTCTCAGGTGATGCCAGGTAACCTAATTGGCCTCTCCGGCCCTCATTAACCCCTCGAGGCTGGTTTGGGGTAGGCACACCCCAACTCAGAGCTGCCCTCAGAGCAGGCCGAGCTATTCAGCAAGATTCACCCCGTTTGCAATTCGTCCGTGAGCCGCTGAAGAGTCTCACACATTGCACTCTTTCCGCTTTTGTGAGTGATACCTGAAGTCACATGTTATCATCCCTGTCCCTCGACTGGCTAATCTAACCTCTGAAGCCACCAATCCACTCCCGGGGCAAAACTGATTCCATTTCTTGACGGAAGGAATTTCAGCGCCAGCCCCGGGAGCTGCCGGACGCAGACGTTTATACAAACAGCTCTGCCCATGTTCACATCCAGTAAAGGGGAACGGTCCAGCCCAGGCGAATCTGGTTTCTCATCCAGCAAACTATTTGTGAGCAGGCAATTACACGGCACAGCAGCCCTCGGTGCCACCTTCAAAAGTGAATCCAGCGGCACTCCCACCTGGGCCTCGAGCTGGGTGAGAAATGCCAGGCCTGGTTTGCTGGGGCTTGTGTGAACATCTCAGCTGGTTTTTCATCCACCTGGACGCAGGATCTTTCGTGCCGAACCTCAGGTGTGAAGTTACCAAACACTCAAAAGTGAAACTCGGGCAAAACTGCCGAATTGCACCTGGTTCGTGGCTACAGCTGCATCAGAATCAAGCCCTTGTATCCACCCCCCTGCATCCGAACCTGCCCCAGCCCCAGGTTGGACTGGAAAGGGAACAGTTTCCCACCTCTGCTTCTGGTGTGACTGAAGTCTCAGCACAAGAACAGCTCGACTCACCAGGTTTCGGCCCAAAAGAGTGCAAATCTCATTTCACCATTTAGGGACCAAACTCTCGCAAGAACGGGCTGGTGAGATTCTAGCTCCCCTGAGCCTCAGACCTCCAGCCAGGTTCCACCTGGAACCCAGACTCTGGCACACCCAGACCCAGATCCAAGTAGCGTGTCTTCCGTCCATCCAGCAAAGCAGCCCAGATTAGTGCCAGATTGAGCATGGGTTTCAAACAAGAAGAGAAGGCAGGCCAGGAAGGAGGAGGTTCTTATTTAAAATCATGGGTGATTAGCCAATAATAATAATAGAACATGTTCCCCAGCTCTCTAAACAATAGATGAGCTTCTTCTGAGCAGCGCGACACGCTTGCTTTAGAGTCCACCTCTGTGGTGCTCAGTAATTGATGGAAGGAGAGCTCTTTGTTGTGACTACCTCAGTGCTCCAGACAGGAGGCGTCACTTGTCCAGCTGAGTAAGCCTCCCATCTAGTGGCTGGGCTCATGTACATCTGTGTAGGGAAACTCCGAGGTGTCCCCGGGATTTGCAGCTCCTGGAATCTTCCCTTGGAAGCAAAGACCAAACAATTGTTCCCGTTGCGTGATGCCCACGAAAGACAGAGAAAGAATGAAAGAGACAGTCCTGCCTGTACGCATGCACTCAGAGACACAGGGCGAGAGAGACAGGCACCCCGAGGTCATGGTGATGGGACGCATGCACCCAGAGACACAGGGCGAGAGAGACAGGCACCCCGAGGTCATGGTGATGGGACGCATGCACCCAGAGACACAGGGCGAGAGAGACAGGCACCCCGAGGTCATGGTGATGGGACGCATGCACTCAGAGACACAGGGCGAGAGAGACAGGCACCCCGAGGTCATGGTGATGGGCATAGTGCCGGAATCTAGACTGCGGAGAGTGTGTGTGTGTGTGTGTGTGTGTGTGTGTGTGAGAGAGAGAGAGAGCGCATCAGTGTGTGAAAGAGCATCTCAGTGTGTGTCTGTGCACAGAGCCAGTGGTCAATTGAAGGAGCAAGGGGCTATGCCATCCAGTGGCTGCGGAGCACCCCCAAACCCTGCTCTGACCCCGGAGTGTGTGTGTGTGTGTGTGTGTGTAAGGCTGCGATTGCAGTGGGGAGGGGGTGACGTTTAAGCCAGTGGCAGAGGAAATGTGACTCTGCACTTGGTNAGAGAGAGAGAGAGAGAGCGCATCAGTGTGTGAAAGAGCATCTCAGTGTGTGTCCGTGCACAGAGCCAGTGGTCAATTGAAGGAGCAAGGGGCTATGCCATCCAGTGGCTGCGGAGCACCCCCAAACCCTGCTCTGACCCCGGGGTGTGTGTGTGTGTGTGTGTAAGGCTGCGATTGCAGTGGGGAGGGGGTGACGTTTAAGCCAGTGGCAGAGGAAATGTGACTCTGCACTTGGTCAGGAAAGAATGCAGCTCCTGTTGCATTTACGGCTCTCCTGGGAAAGGCTGCAGGAGCAGGGGAAGGAAACCCAGCAGCAGGCCCAGGGGCTATGGCCAGGGCCTGGCTTTTTGAAGATATGTGCTCCTGTGTTACAAGTGTCAAGAGGGCACCAGACGAGCCTCTTTAATGAGGTCCAAGGGGCAGGGAGGTCATTAAGCTGCTACACCTCGCCCGACGCGGCTAGAAGGAAACACAGAAACAGCGGCTGTTAAGGGTCTGGTATTTCTCTCGCCAACTTGCGCTCTTAAAGGGGAACACGGACCCAAAGGGAGCAGAGACCGGGGCAGGACAAAGCCTTCAGCTGGGGCTGGGTGCAGACAGGGGTTCCCCATCCCTTCATTGATGGGAAGAGCCGGTGTAATGCAGACAGGCCCCGGTCGGGCTCGAACCTGGGGCCTCTGGAGCTTGGTGCATGAGCCTCTATCCCAGGGGTCGGCAACCTTTCAGGAGTGCTGTGCCGAGTCTTCATTTAGTCACTCTGATTTAAGGTTTCGCGTGCCAGTCATACATTTTAACGTTTTTAGAAGGTTTCTTTCTATAAGTCTATAATATAGAACTAAACTATTGTTGTCTGTAAAGTAAATAAGGTTTTTAAAATGTTTAAGAAGCTTCATTTAAAATTAAATTAAAATGCAGAGCCCCCCCGGACCGGTGGCCAGGACCCGGGCAGTATGAGTGCCACTGAAAATCAGCTCGCATGCCGTCTTTGGCACCTGTGCCATAGGTTGCCTATCCCTGATCTATCACATGAACTAAAAGCCAACTGGCCCTTAGCTAAGGCTGTAGAGCAGACTCATTTAACTCTCTCTAAGTGGTCTCGGTGCCACCAGATGGGACAGAGCACCACGCCCAGGAGGTGTGTGGGTTACACCGGCGCCCTCTTTCCTTACAAACCTGATGAGGGACTGGCTGAACCGTATGTGCCTGTGCTGTTCTCTCTGCCACCAGCCATGGCCTCCTGGAAGCAGGTGTCACTGCCATTGACTGGGAGGACTCAGCGGGGATCAGGCCACTCATTTCAGTGCATCCTTGTAAGGCTGCAGCAGCGTGGTCCGGCGGATGGTGGGCAGCCACTTACGGCGGTCTCTCTGCTGGGAATCCCTGGGACTCGGGTGAAGACCAACCCCCAGGTCGTTTCACACAGAGATCATCCCGTGGTCCAACAGCGGGCACGGCTTTCAGGTGCTAAATTTGAAGTGGGGGTGTGGAGCGACTGAGCCGTCTCTTCTGCCCTTAATAGGCGAGAAGAAGAGTTTCCACCCTGGAGTAACCGTTCACTCCTGCGTGCTAAAGGCACGATAATTCCATGCATCTGTAGGCTGGTTTTCTGCCAAAACTAATTGTCAGAGATATTTGCGGTCCAATTGGAGCTCCCTCCATCCCTCACCAACCTGCCTCTTCCTATTCCCCTCGGGTTCTCACCCCCTGCCCATCACGGTGGTATCTGGGCCCCTTCCAGCACTGCATTAAGCAATGTGACTAACATCTGTCCCATGGGATTCTTTCCTTCTTGCTGGAGGGCAAATTCCATGGGGATTTCTTTGTTTAAATTATGTTTGCTGGGTCATGTGTGTCTGTCCGTGAGGGCAGGTTCAAGAGGCGAGCCTGGCAATCGGCCCCAACTAACACGAAGGCACAAGCACATTGAAGCCCCTGTCCTGGGAAGCTGACAATCTAAGCCAACAAAGGGGTGGGGGGGGAAGTGATCAACAAGCAATTGAAGGAGCCAAGAGTAGACTGGAGGAGTTTCTGCATCACAATCCAGTGTCCTGGACCACGCGGCCGTTCTTGGACAAGCCTCTCCAAAGTGCACAGCAGCTCCCCATCCTGCAGGGAGCGCCGACGGCTGGCTCCCGCCACGCCCTGCCACTGTCACAGGGCCCCAAGTTCGAGCGCAGAGTTTCACGACTGGGCTGCCAGGTGGCGCAGGACCAAGGAGGGAGCGAACCCTTGTGATTCGGCCCCAATTACCCGCTGTAATAGCAGTGGGGAGGTGGGGGTGGAGAAGGAGCTGCTGAGGAAATTGCTTTGGGTAGAAATGATTTTTTTTCACTCCAGTCAGCAGCAGCGTGGCAGTCCCACGTTAACCCGCACCCAGCCAGCATTTTACAGAAGACAAAGCAAAGTCTGCAGTTTTTGCCCACTGGGATCTTTATCTGGTGCTGGCAATTCTGAGCATTTCCTTGTGCCTGTTTTTATCCCTCCACACTCCTGCGAGAGGCTCTTAACCCTTTCTTTGTCTCCTGGTTTCCACTTTTTAGTTAGGGGCCCCCCCGCTCCCGCGGCCTGCTACTTGGTGGTGATGTGGGAGGGGCGTTATTTCTTTTAAATCCCATTGGGCAGGAGCTGCAAGAGGAATTCTGGTTGGCTGAGGCAGAAGTCCATCCTATGTTGCTAAGGAACACAACTTTTAAGCACATTGCCTTCTGCACCCAGATACCGGCACACATGGGAACTGTCTCCGTAATCAGTCACTGGGTTTGGATTTTCCTACACTCATTGTGGCATCAGTAGGGACTGGAATTCCGCAACTTCTGCTCTCAGAGCCCCACTTCCTCCCCTTTGAGCTCAAGGAGACTTTAACTCAAGGCAGTACAGGGCCTGTGTCATGCAGTGGAGCAATTCCAACGCTGTCCAGCAGGGGGCAGCGCTGCACACTAGCCAGCTCATTCCATCTGGATGTCCCTACCTCCCAGGGGTGTTGCGTGAGGATTAGTAAAGTAGACAATTACGAAGTGCTTTGCAGATGGAAAATGCTAAGTGTTATTAATCAGTGGCAGGGCTTACATACGAAAATGCTCTAAAATATATGGTGGAGGAGGGGAAAGATAAGGCATGCCAAGAGATTGGTGGTGAAGGGTGGGCAGGGAAGACGGACATAGGTCAGTGCGACCCGGCGTAGGCTGCAGATGCAATCCAGCAGCCACCACCACAGTGACTCAATAGAGCAATGCGGTGTTATTAACTCATTGCACCTCGCTCAGAGCAGAGGTGGGCGGAAGCAAAAAATATACATTTTAATACGGCTAAATGTAAACATCTACATCTAGGAACAAAAAACGCCGGCCACACTTACCAGATGGGGGACTCTATACTCGGAAGCAGGGACTCTGAAAAAGATTTGAGGGCGGGGGGGGGAGAGAATCAGCTAACCATGAGCTCCTAGTGCGACGTTGTGGTCAAAAAGGCTAATGCGATCCTGGGATGCATCAACAGGGGAATCTCCAGTAGGAGCAGAGACATTATTTTGTCTCTTTAATTGGCACTGGTGCAACTGCTGCTGGAATCCTGTGTCCAGGTCTGGTGCCCACAATTCAAGAAGGATGTTGAGAAATTGGAGAGGTTTGGAGAAGAGCCACAAGAATAATTAAAGGATTGGAAAACTGGCCTTACAATGGTAGGCTCAAGGAGCTCCATCTATTTAGTTTAACAAAGAGAAGGTTGATATATGGGGAACAAATATTTAATTACGGGTTCTTCAGCCTAGCCAAGCCAGCTATAATACAATCCAATGGCTGGAAGCTGAAGCTAGACAAATTCAGACACAAAATAGGTGTACATTTTAAACGGTGAGAGTAATTAACTATTGGAACAAGTTACTCAGGATCATGGTGAAGTCTCCATCACTGACAAATTTTAAATCAAGATTGGATGTTTTTCTAAAAGATCTGATTTAGGCATTATTGCGGGGCAGGTCTCTGGCCTGTGTTATATAGGCCAGTGGTTCTCAGCCTTTCCAGAGTACTGTGCCCCTTTCAGGAGTCTGATTTGTCTTGCGTACCCCAGGTTTCACCTCACTTAAAAACAACTTGCTTACAGAATCAGATATAAAAATACAAAAGTGTCACAGTGCCCTGGTACTGAAAAAGTGCTGACTTTCTCATTTTGTCTACATGAAATTTTAGTCTGTACTGACTTTGCTAGTGCTTTTTATGGAGCTTGTTGTAAAACTCGGCAAATATTTAGAGGAGTTGACGTACCCCCTGGAAGACCTCTGCATACCCCCAGGGATACGCGTACCCCTGGTTGAGAACCACTGATACAGGCGGTCAGAGGAGATGATCACAGTGGTCCCTTCTGTGCTTGGAATTTATGCCTAAGCAATTTGGGGTGGGCAGGAGGCTTGCGGGGTATGAGGTACTGGTTCCAAGGTCTGGGGTGTGGAATAGCGCGTCCCAAGGAAGGGCTCGGACAAGGGGCCTGAGCCTGGGAGTGCACATACAGCGCCAGAGCTAGGAATAATGACTTGGCTCTGCCCAGATCTGCTTGGCTTAGAAGCACATGGGGACTGGGCCGGGCTGNCACGAGTGCTTTTTAGTGGAGTGGAGTGGAGTGGGGAGGGATAGCTCAGTGGTTTGAGCATTGGCCTGCTAAACCCAGGGTTGTGAGTTCAATCCTTGAGGGGGCCACTTAGGGATATGGGGCAAAATTGGTCCTGCTAGTGAAGGCAGGGGGCTGGACTCAATGACCCTTTAGGGTCCCTTCCAGCTCTATGAGATAGGTATATCTCCATATATTATTATTTTTATGGAGCTTGTTGTAAAACTAGGCAAATATTTAGAGGAGTTGACGTACCCCCTGGAAGACCTCTGCGTACCCCCAGGGATACGCGTACCCCTGGTTGAGAACCACTGATACAGGCAGTCAGAGGAGATGATCACAGTGGTCCCTTCTGTGCTTGGAATTTATGCCTAAGCAATTTGGGGTGGGCAGGAGGCTTGCGGGGTATGAGGTACTGGTTCCAAGGTCTGGGGTGTGGAATAGCGCGTCCCAAGGAAGGGCTCGGACAAGGGGCCTGAGCCTGGGAGTGCACATACAGAGCCAGAGCTAGGAACAATGACTTGGCTCTGCCCAGATCTGCTTGGCTTAGAAGCACATGGGGACTGGGCCGGGCTGTGATGGCTTGAGATTCTGCTCACGGGAGGACCTTCAGCTACTGGGCCTCTGTGCTGAGGATCCTGCGCCGTTGGGATGACTCTTCAGTGGGAGATGACACAGGGACGGCTCTTTGCAGAGGACGGCAGCAGAGCTGAGGGAAGTCTGGCGAGGTGCCTCCTACCCAGCCACGAAATGAAGTTGAAATCACTATAGCTGGGCGAGGTGGCGGAGCCTCAAGACAGAGCCAAGCAGCACTCCCCAAAGGACTGGAGACGGACCCGTATGAGTGCACCTCAGGATTTTAGGACTACGCTACCCACTGACACCAGACCGGAAGTGGGGCTTAGGGGAGAGGGCAGTGACATGGTGACAGGACATTTGCCTTTTGGACAGTCACACTGGTGAATGGGAACCCCATTAATGGACCCTTCGAAAAAGTACCGTGGAGAGGGTTGTTTTATTTATCGCTCAGATAGATCTGTTGTTGCAAGTTGATGCTGCGTCCCCTTTGTCCCTAATAAAGTTTTCCTTGTTTCCTGCACAGCCTCGGTGCTTGTGAATGGGGAAGCATCCGCTGGTAAAGGCACCCGGGGAAGGGAGGTAGTGATCCCAGAAGTGCTCGGTGGGGCTTGAGTTGGCGGTGATGGTTCGTTTCAAGAGGGACCCCCTAGGTATTTGAACCCGGCCCCTGTTGCTGCCGACAACACCTAGCAGAAGGATTATTATGTATGGATATAGGAATTCCCTTAGGTACCTTAAACAACAGTCCTGAATGACAGACACAGACCTGTAGGGGGGTCTGGTCCCTGACTGCTCAGGATTTACAGCGAACAAATATGAAAGGGGCACAAACCTGACCAAAGCAAATTCATTCTTCTATTCAAGCTGATATGTGGAAGGGGGATTTCCCCCCAATATTTGCCCATTTCCACTTCATTGGCCTGTGCGCTACAGGAGGTCAAACTACATGATCAAAATGGTCCCTTCTGGCCTTGGAATCTTTCTTTCTTTCTTTCTTTCTTTCTTTCTTTCTTTCTTTCTTTCTTTCTTTCTTTCTTTCCTCTAAATTGGCTAACCAACAGACAAACACTCCCCAACACACCCCCACCAAAAAGCGTAGAGATCAAAGTTTCATGGCTTTGAAGCTCCGTAATGGTCGATCGAGGGGGCCTTCTCCGGAGAACGCCAAGTCTGTTGTGTCCATTGCAGAACAGAAGGGGGAAAAATTGTTTCCTTCTGCTTGCCCAGATCTGTGACTGCAGCCCACCTCCCATGCACACACACAAAGCCACTAAATTGAAAGTTAATTTGAATTCAAGTTTATATAATCCAGGCACATCCCTTCTTAACAGACAGGAAACGACCGAAGCATTAACCTCCCATCAGGGAAGGCAGGCAAAAGGCGAAACGTTTCCACCTTCCACTTTATTTTGTTTGGTTTGGTTTAAAAAAAAAAACATCCCACTCTGAGTTGACTCAGATCCGAGTAGGAAATCCCCCTCCGGGATCCCGAGGTGCCTGGGAAAGAAGACGGAGGTCTGGGGTCACAGCTAACAGCGCCTTCAGAAGTTTATAGCCTCTCGGTATCAGCTGCTTTAACAGCCCATCTCGCCGCTGGCCCCAGAGCCCTGCCAGGTTACTGGAGATCCTTTCAAAGAGAAGGAGCCAGCTCGCTTCCTGCCCCAGACAGAGAGGGTGAAGGTCAAGGGATTCCCCTGGCTCAGTTCGCACAGCTATTGATCGAGACCCAGCTCCGCACTGATTGAACTCGATCTTTTTAGAAGCTAATCGAGTTAAATCAACACCACCCCAGCGAGGGGGTTACCCAGGAGTATGGGAGATCAAACCACTGCAGCTCATCCCTGTACCTTGACGGGAACAAGGGCTGCAATTCGACAAGACCTGTCCAGAGCGGAGCTCTGGTCAAAAGTTCCAAATCCACAGGGAAGAAGCCCCAAGCCCTGGCCTCTTGCAGGCCTGAAGTCCCAAGCCCCAGCACCTGCTGTGGGGCAGAAGCCGGGAGTCCCGTCGCGCCCCCCAACCTCCACATGGAGATAAAGCCCCGAGACCCCCACTCCCCGCAGCTGAAGCCCCATAGGGCAGAAGCTCCTAGGCGCCCCCCCCCAGCTCCAGCAGCTGAAGCCCAGAGCCCCGAACCCACCCCCCACCCTCCGCTGGGCCCTGGAATTTTTATAGCATGTTAGGGGTGGGGGTTGTGGGGGGCTCCGGGAAATAATCGATGAGAATTTAAGCCCTGACAGGAATCAACTCTCTTGATCTGCACACACACAGACCGGTACAAGTGCTAGGGGTTACACCAGGTAACTAACCCATGGAGGGGTACAATTGGTACAAACCCAAGTGTAGACCAGGCCTCACTCCGCAGCCAAGTTTTTCTGCAGCCTCCTGGCCATTTCCTGGCAGTTCTGTTTAATTAGCCCATCTCTCCCGCGCTGCGAGAAAGGCGTCTGCTTCAAGGCAAGTGCCTGCTGCATCCATCCACCGGCTTAGCCGCAGCACCACGCAAGCACCTATCGGCAGAACGTAGCGGAACAGGGCCAGGTACTCAGCCGGTGGGAATCCGCGCACCGACACTGACTTCAGCAGTGATGTATTATGGGATCTGGCCCATCGACGCCACCGGAGTTACAGGCCATTTACAGCAGCGGGGATCTGGCCCATCGACGCCACCGGAGTTACAGGCCATTTACAGCAGCGGGGATCTGGCCCATCGACGCCACCGGAGTTACAGGCCATTTACAGCAGCGGGGATCTGGCCCATCGACGCCACCGGAGTTACAGGCCATTTACACCAGCGGGGATCTGGCCCATCGACGCCACCGGAGTTACAGGCCATTTACACCAGCGGGGATCTGGCCCATCGACGCCACCGGAGTTACAGGCCATTTACACCAGCGGGGATCTGGCCCATCGACGCCACCGGAGTTACAGGCCATTTACACCAGCGGGGATCTGGCCCATCGACGCCACCGGAGTTACAGGCCATTTACACCAGCGGGGATCTGGCCCATCGACGCCACCGGAGTTACAGGCCATTTACACCAGCGGGGATCTGGCCCATCGACGCCACCGGAGTTACAGGCCATTTACACCAGCGGGGATCTGGCCCATCGACGCCACCGGAGTTACAGGCCATTTACACCAGCGGGGATCTGGCCCATCGACGCCACCGGAGTTACAGGCCATTTACACCAGCGGGGATCTGGCCCATCGACGCCACCGGAGTTACAGGCCATTTACACCAGCGGGGATCTGGCCCATCGACGCCACCGGAGTTACAGGCCATTTACACCAGCGGGGATCTGGCCCATCGACGCCACCGGAGTTACAGGCCATTTACACCAGCGGGGATCTGGCCCATCGACGCCACCGGAGCTACAGGCCATTTACACCAGCGGGGATCTGGCCCATCGACGCCACCGGAGTTACAGGCCATTTACACCAGCGGGGATCTGGCCCATCGACGCCACCGGAGTTACAGGCCATTTACACCAGCGGGGATCTGGCCCATCGACGCCACCGGAGTTACAGGCCATTTACACCAGCGGGGATCTGGCCCATCGACGCCACCGGAGTTACAGGCCATTTACACCAGCGGGGATCTGGCCCATCGACGCCACCGGAGTTACAGGCCATTTACACCAGCGGGGATCTGGCCCATCGACGCCACCGGAGTTACAGGCCATTTACACCAGCGGGGATCTGGCCCATCGACGCCACCGGAGTTACAGGCCATTTACACCAGCGGGGATCTGGCCCATCGACGCCACCGGAGTTACAGGCCATTTACACCAGCGGGGATCTGGCCCATCGACGCCACCGGAGTTACAGGCCATTTACACCAGCGGGGATCTGGCCCATCGACGCCACCGGAGTTACAGGCCATTTACACCAGCGGGGATCTGGCCCATCGACGCCACCGGAGTTACAGGCCATTTACACCAGCGGGGATCTGGCCCATCGACGCCACCGGAGTTACAGGCCATTTACACCAGCGGGGATCTGGCCCATCGACGCCACCGGAGTTACAGGCCATTTACACCAGCGGGGATCTGGCCCATCGACGCCACCGGAGTTACAGGCCATTTACACCAGCGGGGATCTGGCCCATCGACGCCACCGGAGTTACAGGCCATTTACACCAGCGGGGATCTGGCCCATCGACGCCACCGGAGTTACAGGCCATTTACACCAGCGGGGATCTGGCCCATCGACGCCACCGGAGTTACAGGCCATTTACACCAGCGGGGATCTGGCCCATCGACGCCACCGGAGTTACAGGCCATTTACACCAGCGGGGATCTGGCCCATCGACGCCACCGGAGTTACAGGCCATTTACACCAGCGGGGATCTGGCCCATCGACGCCACCGGAGTTACAGGCCATTTACACCAGCGGGGATCTGGCCCATCGACGCCACCGGAGTTACAGGCCATTTACACCAGCGGGGATCTGGCCCATCGACGCCACCGGAGTTACAGGCCATTTACACCAGCGGGGATCTGGCCCATCGACGCCACCGGAGTTACAGGCCATTTACACCAGCGGGGATCTGGCCCATCGACGCCACCGGAGTTACAGGCCATTTACACCAGCGGGGATCTGGCCCATCGACGCCACCGGAGTTACAGGCCATTTACACCAGCGGGGATCTGGCCCATCGACGCCACCGGAGTTACAGGCCATTTACACCAGCGGGGATCTGGCCCATCGACGCCACCGGAGTTACAGGCCATTTACACCAGCGGGGATCTGGCCCATCGACGCCACCGGAGTTACAGGCCATTTACACCAGCGGGGATCTGGCCCATCGACGCCACCGGAGTTACAGGCCATTTACACCAGCGGGGATCTGGCCCATCGACGCCACCGGAGTTACAGGCCATTTACACCAGCGGGGATCTGGCCCATCGACGCCACCGGAGTTACAGGCCATTTACACCAGCGGGGATCTGGCCCATCGACGCCACCGGAGTTACAGGCCATTTACACCAGCGGGGATCTGGCCCATCGACGCCACCGGAGTTACAGGCCATTTACACCAGCGGGGATCTGGCCCATCGACGCCACCGGAGTTACAGGCCATTTACACCAGCGGGGATCTGGCCCATCGACGCCACCGGAGTTACAGGCCATTTACACCAGCGGGGATCTGGCCCATCGACGCCACCGGAGTTACAGGCCATTTACAGCAGCGGGGATCTGGCCCATCGACGCCACCGGAGTTACAGGCCATTTACACCAGCGGGGATCTGGCCCATCGACGCCACCGGAGTTACAGGCCATTTACACCAGCGGGGATCTGGCCCATCGACGCCACCGGAGTTACAGGCCATTTACACCAGCGGGGATCTGGCCCATCGACGCCACCGGAGTTACAGGCCATTTACACCAGCGGGGATCTGGCCCATCGACGCCACCGGAGTTACAGGCCATTTACACCAGCGGGGATCTGGCCCATCGACGCCACCGGAGTTACAGGCCATTTACACCAGCGGGGATCTGGCCCATCGACGCCACCGGAGTTACAGGCCATTTACACCAGCGGGGATCTGGCCCATCGACGCCACCGGAGTTACAGGCCATTTACACCAGCGGGGATCTGGCCCATCGACGCCACCGGAGTTACAGGCCATTTACACCAGCGGGGATCTGGCCCATCGACGCCACCGGAGTTACAGGCCATTTACACCAGCGGGGATCTGGCCCATCGACGCCACCGGAGTTACAGGCCATTTACACCAGCGGGGATCTGGCCCATCGACGCCACCGGAGTTACAGGCCATTTACACCAGCGGGGATCTGGCCCATCGACGCCACCGGAGTTACAGGCCATTTACACCAGCGGGGATCTGGCCCATTGACGCCACTGGAGTTACAGGCCATTTACACCAGCGGGGATCTGGCCCATTGACGCCACTGGAGTTACAGGCCATTTACACCAGCGGGGATCTGGCCCCAGGATTCTGGTGGAGCTACATTGATTGACACCAGCGAGGATCTGGCCCATTGAGGCCGATGGCGCTCTGCCAATTGATATCCGCTGAGAATCTAGCCCAGGGAGTATAGACAGGTCAGAATGGAAGTGAGATCGCACCCTCGTCAAAACCAGGCAAGAATCACTATTTTGCATCTTTTTCATAAAAGCTCTCTGATATTTTCATCCCTGGACTGAATTTGAGTTTGGGGCCAATTACTGTGACTGCTTGGCTAGGAATTCGGGGAAAAAACAACCCAGTTGCTTTGTGCTGAAACATCCCATTACTTGGGATGCCTCTCCCCTCCCCCACTGCATCCACTTGTTTGACTCGTCCACCTGTTATGGGACCATGGCCGGACTTGTCATTCACGAGGGGCCAGATACTCCATTGAGCTCAGACCCTAGCAGCTCCCACTGTTCTCAATGGGAGGTGCTGAGTTTGGAAATCTGGAACCCAATATTTGCTCAGCCCTGTGTATCATCATTCATCCCCAAACCCCACCTGTACAGTCCCCGTCACACCGGTTGCCTTCTGGCATTCGCGTGTCCTTTGCCTAAATCACCCTCGGTTTTTCATCTCGACACTGGAGAGATTGCGAAGACCCAGACGCCAACGGCTTGTGTCCTGTCCTTTCTCTCTCAAATCCTGCCCTTTCGTCGTTATGCTGTTATAGGCTTTTTAAGGATGGGCGAAGCCCATGGAACAAAACGGGGAGGAAGGATAGCTCAGTGGTTTGAGCAGTGGCCTGCTAAACCCAGCGTTGTGAGTTCAATCCTTGAGGGGGCCACTTAGGGATCTGGGGCAACATTGGTCCTGCTACTGAAGGCAGGGGGCTGGACTTGATGACCCTTCCGGCTCCATGAGAGAGATACATCTCCATATTATTATTACCCTTATTTATTATGAGACAGCTCCCAAGGTGCTTTGCAGACGTACAAGGCCAAGATGCTGAAGTGCTGCGGGGCCTTGGTAGTAGATAAATAGACAGTTGTGAATGGGAACTAGCCCAGACATCTGAGATATCGGGGCGGAGCGAGTCATTCTGGGGAGAGCAGATTTTCATTTCTTCTTCGGGTTATTTGTCCCTTTCTTATTTTCTGTTCGGTCCTGGTCAGGTGCGGGGCAGAGAACTGCGGCAGGAGGCCGGCTGAGAGGCCAGAGGACAGAATGAGGGGAGCATAGGCGCCGACTCCAGGGGTGCTCTGGGGCTGGTGCACCCCTGGAAAAAAAACAGTGGGTGCTCAGCACCCACCAGCCACAGCTGTGCTGCAACAATGAGGCTGATCAGCTGCTTGGCGGTGCCCCGATGAGCTAATCAGGGGTGCCACCAAACAGCTGATCAGCACCACTGTCGAACGATCGATAGGAGGCCACCACCAAACAGCTGTGTGGCAGCTCAGGGAGGGGCTTGGGGGAGGGCGGAGAGCAGTGAGCAGCGGGCGGGCAGGGGCCTCGGAGAGGGGGTGGAGGGGGTGGGAAGAGGCGGAGCAAGGGCTGGGCCTTGTGGGAAGGAGCGGAGAGCCCGTGGGGCTTTGGGGCAGAGCAGGGATGGAGCATCCCTGGGGAAAGCTAGAAGTCAGCGCCTATGACGGGGAGTGAGTCCCTGGATGCCCAGTGGGAGTGAGACTGCGCCAAAGGCAGCATGACAAAGCCAAGGAGCTGTGGACGAGAGGGGATGGAGGGGGCCCGAAGGGCAGGGGAGGGGGCAGAGCATGGGAGGGAGCATGGAAGAACCGGGGGCTAAGATGGAGAGAGGGCCGGTGCAAGGAAGTTTCGCGCCCTAGGCGAAACTTCCACCTTGCGCCCCCCCCCCGCTAACCCCGCCCACCCGCCCCTCCCACCAGAGGNAGCGGGGGCTGTGTGCTCAGCGGAGGAGGCGGAGCGAAGGTAGCTGGGGCGGGGAGCGGTTCCCCTGTGCGCCCCCCCCCCCATTACTGTGGGCGGCCCTTCCCGCGCCCCCACCCCGCCAGGAGTGTCCCTCCCCCGAAATGCGCTGACGACCGGGGCGCCGGCGCCCCCAAATCTTAGCACCCTAGGCAACCGCCTAGGTCGCCTAATAGGTTGCGCCGGCCCTGGCTGGAGGCCGGAGAGGAGCTCTAGCGTCCTGGGAAGGAGAGAGAGCACCGCTTAATGAACAGCACTCCGGCCTGGCAGTCAGGACCCCAGCTCTAGCCCCATCCTGCTGTGTCCCTCTCAACCCCTCCCCCCCAAAAATTCGTCAGCACAGGGACTGGCTCTTCCCATGTTTGTACAGCCCCCAGCACACCGGCACCCCCGTGGGTGCTACTGGAACACACCCCAAGGATAACAACTAAGGGGAGGGGAGAACACAGCGGGGTGTGAGCAAAACCAGCGAAGGAGCTTAGGGCAGGATGGGAGATCAGCGCCGAACCTGAACCTACTTGGACACTGGGCGGCTGTTTTCCATCCGGGTTGCAGCGCTCGACGGCCAGGCGCTGATTCGAAGCGAACCCTTTATGCTCCCATCACTACCTATTCTAACGAGGCACGATACCGTGAGAGCCACAGCTTGTCCCCGGCCCCAGGGCTGGAGGCGATGCCGCTTATTCAGACGCTCCACTGGCAAACTGTAAATAAACCCATCCCCTCCGGACATGCTCAGCTCAGGCCTGGTATTTACGCATCTTTCCAGCTGACAGTGAAGGAACACAACGGAAGTACCCCGGGAAGGGTAAACAGCTTCTCTTCTTAGCTCCTGAACGTGTGTGTTTGCTCCCCCGGGAACTTTCATTATTGCGTCTTCGCCTTTAAACATCCCCCACGGCTCCTTTCATATACTACGTCTCTCTCACCACCAATAAAAGAGATCACCTCACCCGCCTTGTCTCTCTACACAGCCTGGCCCGTCACTGTTTAAATGTCTCCCGCCCTGAGGATGACACTGTTTGGGGGGCGAAGGGGAGGCTGCAGTCCCGGAGAGGCTCGGCAAAGAAACGCAGCGTGGCACTGTGCTCCTATGCCTCTGGCTAAAGAGGCCGGTCGCTGGCAGGAGCAGGCATCACGCCCATTGTGCACAGGCTTCATAGAAAGCCAGTGGTGACTTTGCAATCACACTTGGTAGGGAGAGCAAAGAGGCTCAGAACGAGGGTTCAGTTCCTAACTCTGGTGCACGACCCAGCGAGCTGGCTGAAAATAGCAGGGTAGCCATGGTGCCCCGAGCACAATCCCATCCAGGACCCCAGGTGCACACTCAGTGGCTAGCCTTTGCCACAGCAGCCACACTGCTCGTTTTAGCGGGCTGGTTGGCTACGCAGGCTGTCCCGGCTCCCAGGGACATGTCCCAGATCATACAAGGAGCCTGTGGCTTTTTCACCTTTCCTCCCAGGCCGGGTTGATTAACCCTTTAGCATTGTTGCAGCTCTCTTCCGGACTCTCTCCAGCTTGTCCGCACGTTTCCTGACGTGCAGCAGCCGGCGCTGACACACGACTCCAGCTGTGGCCTCTCCAGGGCTGAGTAGAGCAGGACAGTCACCGCCTGTCTCTTGCATACAACACTCCCGTGAGTACCCCCCCAGAATGATTTTTTCACAACCGCACCACATCGTTGGCTCATGTTCCACGTGTGAGCCGCTGTGACCCCAGACCCCTTTCAGCAGCACCACCCCTCGCCAGTTATTCCCCATTCTGTAGCTGTGCATTAGATTTTTCCTTCTTACGTGTAGTACTTTGCACTTGTCTTTATTGACATTCATCCCCCTGCTCACACCTTCAGGGTGACTGCAAAAGCGGACAGCCCTCCCAGCAGTGAGTCTCAGAGCCTGTGTCAACTGACCTGGGCTCGTGCTGCAGGGCTAAGAACAGCAGTGTCGACACTGGGGCCCATGTTCGGAGACCCTCCAGCCCAAACATCTATGCTGCTCTTTTTAGCCCCATAGCGTGACCCCAACTAGCAGTGCTGGGTCTTTCTTTGCAGTGTAGACGTACCCTGAGTGACGTGCCAAGAGTCGCCCGGGATGCCTGCGACAGAGCGGGGCATTGAACCTCGGTCTACATCTTGCACCGTAACTCCTGCACTCTCCTGTAGCTGGGAGCAGTGGTAGGGCTTTTATCTTGTGACGGGGCCGGCCGCGAGAGGGCGTCCTGATCTCTCACACACAAGGGCCAGACATCATAAAAGATGGGACAGGAACCGGACGGAGACCTTCACATGACTTCACGCAAAGTAAGGGCCACACAAACGGAAGCTGCATGGGATGGAGATGGGGAGTGTGCAGATCTCGGGGAGGCAGGGGCCTGGGGAGAGAACCAGTCTCCCCGTACTGCTCGCCTCGTTGCAAAGAGAGTTGCAGCATTTCATTCGGAGAGCGGTCTGTGCGTAGGCGCCAGCTCCGGGGGTGCTCTAGAGCTCAAACATCCATGGAAAAAAAATAGGGGGTGCTCAGCATCCACCAACCACCGCTGTTCAGCAGGGCCGCCCATCAGCTGTTCGGCAGTGGGAGGCGCTCGGGGTGGGGAGAGAGCAGTGAGCGGCTGGCGGGAGGAGGGCATCGGGGGAGCAGGCGGAGTGGGGGCAGGAAAAAGCGGAGCAAGGGCGGGGCCTTGGGGAAGGGGTGGAGTGGGGGCGGGGCCTCAGGGCGGAGCGGGGGTGGAGCACCCACTGGGAAAAATAAAAGTCAGCACCTGTGGGTCTTGGCTCACAACCTCAGCTGACCTCAGTGGAGTGATGCTGATTCACATCAGCTGTGGATCTGGCCCTGTTGACTCCAAAGGAGCTACGGATGATTGACACCAGCTAGGGCTCTGGCCCCAGATGCTTAAGGGAAAGGTGTCTCACGATGCAAGTCCCTTGGCTTGGAAGTTCTGGACAGTGGATCTAGTCCCATTAGAAACTAACCCAAAAGCCTCAAGAACAGTATTTTCAGGACCTGAACGCATTGCCTTGATTTTCCACTACGCAACCGAGGGACGGGTTGAAATATTTTTGCAATTAGTGTAACAATTTTAGTGGCTGTAATTATGAATTTTTTTGGGGGGGGGGGGTGGAAGGTCCTTTTAAAAATTTATTTTTTTATTGGGAAAATGTAATTATTACCCCTTGGCCTGCCTGCGAAGGGAATTAATAATGCCCAGCTTCACAGCTGTCAAAGGCCTGATTAATTGGACTTGCTGTACTGAAACCTCATCTGTTTGTCTTGTGTCGGTGTGCAAATGAAAACCCCAACGCTATCAATCTTGCAAGCACCGTGCACCTTTCGGTTTATCAGCTACCTGGCTCCTGCCCTCCTCTTTGTTTCAAAATGGCCTGTGTGGAACAAGCTTCTGGATCTCAGCCCGGTTCCAGCCTATAGCCAGCCAGTAGCCCACATTACCAGCTCTGAGCAGGGTTAGACGACAAGCTGTGAAAGCCCCAGTGCTCTGCTGCTATTCTCTCTTGAGCAGCACAAGCGCCGTCGTGAAAACCACCAGTGTAGCTGCATCCGCAAATACTACCGGTCCCATTTCACCAGGTTCTGGTTAGGACCCATGGTCCATGCTAAATGCTGTATTCTGTGGGTGGGGATGGGAGTATCACCTCTCTCCCTGACCTCTGCTGGAGCTGAGCAGAGGTGGAGAAGAGAAGCTGCTGCTGACCCATACGGGGCGTGCAAAGAGGAAACCCTGGCTCCTGACCGACCGTGCAATCAGATAACAGTGGGGATGGTCTTGTTCCCCTGTGGGGAAGAACTTCCCAGCCCACCCTGCCCTGCACTGCCAGCCCCTACGGCAGAGAAGTTGTCAGCAGGGGTAAGCCGGGGCAGGCTCTCCTGTGACAGGGACGTTTGGGGAGGGAGGAGGGTGGGGCTAGTTACAATGGTAGGGTTCGGCTGGGCTGGAAACCCGGGACGGCTGAGCCTTTCTCCCGGCAGAAAGCCCATTCTTGCCCCAGCCCTGCTTTAACTCCATCCCCTGGAGTCTTCCCTTCCTCCTGCGCCGTTAGCGGGCAGGCTGTGCTGCAGGCCGGGCAGCCCTCGCAGCTCTGCAGAGGGCAGGACACGTAGGTGCTGAATCAAAGCGCATGGCAAAGGCTGCGGTCTGGCAGGTCGGAGGAGAGGCCCCTGCCTACCTGCACCTCGCCCTCCCGGGAATGAAGCATCCTGCAAAAAGGACCCCTGCACATCACCAGCTGTGCACCCTGCCGTGATGTGGGTCCCTGGGTGAGTCAAGGGCCACACCACTCAGGGCGAGAGGCTCAGGGAGAGAGAGAGAATATTAGGCAGCAATTAACGTAGCCCCCGATGAAGAAATCTGCGACGGGAAAGGCCTGCTCAGGTCACCTTCGCCAGGCCCAGGAGGATAACACAGGATCCCTGCGGTCTATTCCTCAGTGCTTTGTCCACTCGCGTTTCAAATGCCCCAAGCAATAGAGCTCCCTTGAAAGGCTTCCCCAGGCCCGTGGAGAGCTCACTAATAGGAGATTTTATTTCATACCCAGCCTGTATTTCCCTGTGCCCAATCCCATCCCTTCGCTCCTCCTTTATACGCTCTTGGACGACACAAATTGAGTATTTCCACCCTCTGGATGCTAGCTGTCGGTTACCGTACTCCCCCACCCCAGTTTCTTTGCCGTGCTAAACAGCCCCGGTCAGATGACAGCTCCCTTCCTTAAGAACATAAGAACAGCCATACTGGGTCAGACCAAAGGTCCATCTAGCCCAGTAGCCTGTCTTCCGACTGTGGCCAATGCCAGGTGCCCCAGAGGGAATGAACAGAACGCATAATCATCAAGTGATCCATCCCCTGTCGCACATTCCCAGCTTCTGGCAAACAGAGGCTAGGGACACCATCCCTGCCCATCCTGGCTAATAGCCATTGATGGACCTATCCTCCATGAATGTATCTAGCTCTTTTTTGAACCCTGTTATAGTCTTGGCCTTCACAACATCATCTAGCAAGGAGTTCCACAGGATAACAATGCGTTGTGCAAAAAAAATACTTCCTTTTGTTTGTTTTAAACCTGCTGCCTATTAATTTCATTTGGTGACCCCTAGTTCTTGTGTTATGAGAAGGAGTAAATAACACTTCCTTATACACTTTCTCCACACCAGTCATGATTTTATAGACCTCAATCATATCCCCCTTAGTCGTTACTTTTCCAAGCTGAAAAGTCCCAGTCTTATTAATCTCTCCTCATACAGAAGCCGTTCCATACCCCTAATCATTTTTGTTTTCCTTCTTTGTACTTTTTCCAATTCCAATATAGCTTTTTTGAGATGGGGCAATCACATCTGCACACAGTATTCAAGGTGTGGGCGTACCATGGGTTTATCTAGTGGCATTATGTTACTTGGTGTGTTTGGGGAGGCACAGCCTTCCTTACCCTAAAGCTCATTCAGCAGTTTGAGGCTTGCAGAGAGCTGTTTAACACAATGAGCCAAGCTGTTATCTTTTCCCTTAGGGCCACCATCCCTTTCACTTCTCAAATGCCAAATTATAGTCTACATTTAATTTCAGTGCCATAGGGAGATTCATGTCAGGGGAGGGTAGCTTCATTTAAAATTAGCCACTTTAGATTAACAGTGATAGAGCCAAGAGAGCCATGGGGGAGGGATCACATGAGAAGAGCAATATCCTACACCACCTACCTCCTTCCCAACCCTACCAAGGGAGACCCCCCTCCCCTGCATTCCCTGAGGCTCCAGAGGGGTTAATTCAGTGGTTCTCAAACTTTTGTACTGGTGACCCCTTTCACATAGCAAACCTCTGAGTGCGACCCCCCCNCCTCTGTTTGTCAGAGGGTGGGGATGGATGGCAGGAGAGAGATCACTTGATCATTACCTGTTAGGTTCACTCCCTCTGGGGCACCTGGCACTGGCCACTGTCAGCAGACAGGATACTGGGCTGGATGGACCTTTGGTCTGACCCAGTATGGCCATTCTTATGTTCTAACCTAAATGAACCCAAAGTTATGGAGACAGATATGAGTCAAGGAAGCCAGAAGAGTATCAGAAACCTGGAAAAATCTCTAGCTGGATGGGCTCAGGCGTTTGGTCACAAGCTGAGGTGGTTCAAAAGTTTTGGACTTTTTTTAAGCAGAATTTTTTTATTGTTTCTTAAAACAATCAAACACAGCAAGCAGCAAATATTTGGCCACACACTTCTGAAACCCCAAACCATGTTCAGGTTTTGGCAGACTAATTTCAGCTTTTCAATTAAAAAAACCACAACAAATTTTGAAGGAAAGCAGACATTGTCCGTGATTTTTTCTGCTTTTTAAAAACCCCTAGTTTTCGATCCAAAAAAAGTTTTGACGGAAAATATTTGTCCAACCCTTTTAATGAGCTTTAGTGCCTTTTAGCACTCGCTGATGCTGAGAACCAGTGATACCTTGTAAAGGTGACTTGAAAAGAATTTTTCTCAAAACTGGGTTTGTGCCGAGATGCATAGTATTGCAACATGTTTATTTTTACCAGGACCGCCCGGGGGGAGGGGGAGGAAAGTGGGGCAATTTGCCCCGGGCCCCACAGGGGCCCCCATGAGAATATAGTATTCTATAGTATTGCAACTTTTTTTTATGGAAGGGGCCCCCGAAATTGCTTTGCCCCAGGCCCCCTGAATCCTCTGGGCGGCCCTGCTCCACTTAGGACTAAATCAAGAATTGCCTCTCCTCTGGTGGGTTCCAGGACTAGCTGCTCCAAGAAGCAGACATTTAAGGTATCATGAAACATTATCTCTGCAGCCCGTCCTGAAATGACATGTACCTAGTCAATATGGGGATAGTTGAAATCCCCCCGGTATTATAGAGATTTTTATTTTAATAGCTTCTCTAATCTCCCTGAGCATTTCACCGTCACCATCCTGGTCAGGCGGTTGGTAATATATCCCTACTGCTATATTCTTATTATTCGAGCATGGAATTACTGTCCCCAGAGAGTCTATGGTACAGTTTGGTTCCTTTAAGATTTGTACTTCATTTGATTCTACACTTCCTTTCACATATAGTGCCACATATTCCTTGCCTTCAGTTTGCAGGAGAAAATAACTGCAGGTAGAAGGGCGGTGAAATCAGGGATCTGACGCCTCCGGGGACCCGACCAGCACCCATAAAATAACCACAGAGACAAAATTACACCTACAGGGAATTGTATCCACAAACCTGCAGGTGCTAAGAGCCAGGCTGGGCTAACGCCAGGTTGCAAATCACCCCCCCACCCCCGATTTAGCTCTTTGATTCTCTTCTCCTAGACCAGGCCCTCACTAGTTGAGGTTGCTGTTTTCCAAATTCCCTCCGGCATGTCGGCATCTGTCTGGCTGTGAGGCCAGCCAGAGCAGTAGCTTAGGGGATCTCCTGGGGCTACAGAGAGATGGTTATTGCATCCCTGGGTTAATGCCTCTGTGTCTGCAGCCCAGAATCACACTGGCTCTTTTATTTTTTGTCTGCACTTCAGTGCGAAGCCACATTGCATTTGTACCCTTCACCGTGGGGTCTCTGGGGACATTTCTTCTTCCTGGGCCTCTCCCTCCCATCCTGGCCTGAGCAGGGGGATCACGGGAACAGGGCATGCCGGGGAACCAGAGCCCGCATGAAAGAGAGGCTGCTGTACAGTCGCCATGTTCCCCCTGCCTCGGGGCAGGAGTGAGGTCTGAGGGGAGCCCGTAGCTCAGCGTCCCCTCGGCCTGCCCAGGAGTGACGTGTCTCCTGGGACAGCCCAGCCCCGGCCCCCTTCTCTCTGGTCAGGGAGCCCGGATTCACCCCCTGCTCAGAACAGGAGTGGGCCCCAGAGTGTGGAGACCCAGGCCTGAACCAGCACTCTGGGCACTGTCCGGCCAACAAGTTTCCCCAGAGAAGGGCCTGACGGAGGGGAGCTGGGGCTAATTGCCAGATCAGGCTGAGCTGGGGGGAGCCAATGAACGGGGAGAGTGGGAAGGGAGTGCAAAGGGGGACAGAGAGAGGAAAAGGGAGAGGCTCCCAGAGCCAGGGTACAGGGAGATCTCTGCTCTCTAGCCCAAATGCTGTGCGTCACGGTAAAGGGCAGCGACGATGGAGGTGTAGCCCTCCTGCCAGGTGGAGCTGGCAGCAACCAGGGCCGGGTTCAATACCTAGGGGTCTCTTTACATCGATACAACACAGAACCAGCTCGAGCCCCCACCCAGTAACCTGAGAAAATTACACCCCACCCCTGGGCACCTCTGAGAGGCAATACTTCCCCTCTCGCAAGCACAGAGTCTGAGGGTAGGAAAGAAACTTTTAATAAAAGGGGGGGGGGAGTAACTCAGAGTTAATTTGGGAAAACAGCGCAAACAGGGTTCATGAACATAAGCCAGGAGTAAAAGACCCACCCCAAGTAAGTTGGGCAGTGTCCTTTTCCCCTCAGGGTCTTAAGTCCAGCAACCAAAAGCCCCTTTAACGTGCCCATCCCTTCTCTGCACCCCACTCACAGTTGCAGTCCTTGGTTAGTGCAGACCCAGAGTTCAGAGTGCAGCTGCAGATTTCACCTCCCCTCTGGGTGGGGTAAAGAGGTACCTTACTCGCTCCACTGCTCAGGCACTTACTCACTGCCCCGCTCTGCCGGCCACCCTGCCGGCCACCTGCTCACCATTCTCGCCGCTGGCCACTCATCGTGCCTCTCCGCCACACCAGCCATTCGTTCACCAGCTGACTGTCAGTCACCTTCTGCTGCCACCTGCCTCAACCTCTGCACATCAGTCTCTTAGTCATTTGCAGCTCTTTGCAGGCTGGGCAGAAACACTGCCCCATCTCAAATGATTTCAGCTCTCAGTGATTCTTAGCTCTTAGCAAACAGGACAGAAACACAGTCCTATCCCAACTGATTTCAGCTCTGATTGGGCATTTAACATAACAAAGAGACACTTAATGAAACCAATTTAGCTCTATTCTTTTAATGGTGGAGAGGAACAGGTTAAACCAGTCTAGGGAGAACTCTTAATGAGGGTGCACAGTCTCTTGGCTAGGAATGCCTGTCCCCACCCCGTTTACTTTCACAGAGCTGTGACATTCGAGCCCCTGGCTTAACGAGGTTCTTTCAAGTGAGGGTGACCCCCTCATCTGGGACAGGTTAAGCACAGTCCCGCTTTCCTGTATTCCTACAATAATTACAACGTTGGTAACCATATAGTGAAATATTCAGTACTAAGGTGATTTGTACCCAACACCAGCCAAAGTTGATCATTTCGACACCGCTGTATCTGCTGAATATGTAAGCAAAGCAGGAGCAAACTGTATTTACATAAACACAGCCCAGTCATTCCACCTCCCAGCTAGCTCTCAGGGAAACATTCATTCAGACCCTGCTTACAGAGATCATACAAAGAAGCTACAGTCGCTGGATGAGAAGATGGGAGCGGAGGGCCGCGCCCTTTGGCAGGAAGGCTGCCCCAAGTGCCTAGTTTATTTGTGTCCACATGCAGCCTCTGCTCTCTGTGATGTGGTGCAGAAACCTCGCACTCCCTGCTGCACCCCAGGCCAAGTCCTGCAGGGTCAAGCCATGAAAATCAGCATTTTAGCCTGTAGATTCCAGGCTGCAGGCCCGGAAGTGAGTCAGGGGCTCCCAGTAAAGCCTGTAATTCCCAGTTCTTCCCTCCTCTCCAAAGAAATGCCAGTGAAACAGCTGCTGATTGAGAAACAGAGATCATGCAGCTGGTAAGATGCATGAGAACCGGGTCTCTGCACAGGCCCCGCTGCAGGATCGGGCTCTCAAGTTGTAAGCTCTTCGGTGCAAGCACCTTGGGCCCCATTCACTCTGTCATTGGTATGTCGCCAGCACGACTCCCTTGGCTTCAGTGCATTTCCCTCTGCTTTGCTCTGGAGTCCGTGGCAGGAGGCTGTGGCTGCTTGCCCACAAGGCGTCGTGCACGGTGCTGTACAAATCAATGATTCCGATGATGATAATGATCATTAGGAATTATTGTGTGTAAAGGACTTCAGGTCCCATGGGAGAAAGAGGCTGCAGGGAACTGAGTGCAAATCACCATCAGCATCTGAGCGCTATGGGGACATGGCAGTAGTGAGGGGACAGCGTGATACAGCAACTTTGGCCCAGAAGGTGCCGCTAGACCCGTGGGCAGCTCCACCCCAGGTGACGGGGCAAGTTGATGCAGCAACACTCGTGCCCAGCAACAGTCCACAGACAGGGTCCAATTCACCCCACCCTGCACCTTGCACCATCACTTACCCCTGTACAAATTGAGTGCAAACGTCACCCAGTCAGGATTCTCCGCTCCCCAAGTTTCCCATCCACTTTGCACAGGGGTGACTGAGGACACAAGGTACCTGGCAATGCAGAATTTGTCTCCCTACTAGCCAGAGAGGAAAGCTCTGCTCCCGGATGAGCTGCCTACTCTCAATGTGCCCATCTAGGACTAGGCACTTCGAGATGCTCCAAAGCAGCCACGGGACCCTTTTAATGAACTTATATATATATATATGGAGATATACCTATCTCATAGAACTGGAAGGGACCCTGAGAGGTCATCAAGTCCAGTCCCCGGCCTTCACTAGCAGGACCAAGTACTGATTTCACCCCAGATCCCTAAGTGGCCCCCTCAAGGATTGAACTCACAACCCTGGGTTTAGCAGGCCAATGCTCAAACCACTGAGCTATCCCTCGCCCCCCGGCAGTCCGTCCATGCAGGTGGGCTGCAGCACAAAGACAACTTCCATCTCCCTCCCCTGGGATCTTGAAACGCAGGTGCCAAGCCACAGCTGCAGCCAACGCCAACGGGGGGAGATTTCAAAATGGAGGCCTCCTTCTGAGCAGAACATGATGGTGTGGCTTGAGCAGGCCTCAGAGTAGAAATCTCTCTTCCTGCTGAAATGCAGAGCTGGATCAGATATGGCCCAGGCCCTTGTCACTGCTCACTGCCCATGCTTCCTTATAATAATTACGGATGGCATGCTTTTTGTGTTCCAGTCCTGGGAATCCACACAGCTGGGATGCACCTCAAGCCTGACCCGTAGCCCCACCACCTCACCCCGCAGCTACTCCACTCTGTGGTACCTACCCAGCTCCTTCAATGTACCTTAATCCTGCAGTGCAGGGGATCCGAATACTGCAGCGGTGGGGCAGGGAGTGGGGAGGTTTGGAGCTGACTTCTGGCACGCAGCCTGTGCTGCAGGCAGCCTGCAGGGACCTGGCATTAGCTGGTCCCAGCGCTGCATGCCAGAGCTCCAAGGGTGTGACTCGCCGTGCGTGCTCCACTGCTGCAGTGAACACCAGAGCAGACGCTCTCCTCAGCTCCGGGCAGAGAGCGGGGCTCAGCCGGGACCACAGGGAGACCCAGTGAGGCCACACGAGGCAGCCCCAAGGAGCCAGAGAGAATCCCAAGCTCTGTCTGTGGCCAGCAGCCGCTGTGCACTCAGCACAGATGACCCTGTACATTTAGACCTGACGCCGGATTCCCCCTGGGATGGGGGGTAAACCCCACACTGGCACTGAAAGGGCTCAGGGGAGCTGGGGCGCTCAGTCAGTGCACCGGGGTGCACCTGGAGGATGGGCCAGGCCCCATCTAAGAGGAGACCCATTGGGTGGCTACTACAAAGGAAGGAAGGGCTTTGGGGCAGAAGGAGGGAGGTCTGGGGGGCGCAGGCCTCAGGGTTCTCTCCCCGAAAGGCTCTGGAGGGAGGGTAGGAGAGCCAGGGAGCAGCCAGTGGGGTGGAGCGAGCTCTGAGGGGGAGCCCTGGTAGCAGGCCAGGAGCTGGATTTCCAGGGAGCCTGCCCTGGGAGGCGATCAAGTGAGGCACGATGCAGGGAGAATGAAGAGGATGAAGGGCCAGGCCTGAGGAGGGCAGAAGGTGGTGTACGTTTCTATTTTGGGTCAGGGGAGCCCTGGCCCTGAAGGAAGGGTGAGAGCCCATGGAGCTTAAGAAGATGGAGACATGGCGCCTGAGAGGCATGCAGGGGAGCCAGGGAGGTGCTGTGCCAGAGGCCTGCTGAGGGGCCGAGGTGGGAAGAAGCCCGGGAAGGGAGCAGGCAGTGTCTGCTTAGACCTTGTCTAATCACTAGATAGTCCCTGGGCTGAAGAGCAGAGGAATGGGAGAGCCTGGGCTCCCTACCAGCCCCCGAGGGACGAGGTGTGAGCCCTGGGTTGTAGGGGATAAGGACTTCGGAAAGCCCTGAGATGGGAAGGTGTAAGGTCCTTTCATGCAGGAGTGAAATCAGGAAGGCCAAATCACACTTGGAGTTGCAGCTAGCAAGAGACGTTAAGAGTAACAAGAAGGGTTTCTTCGGGTACGTCTACACTACGGGATTAGTCCGAATTTACGGAATTCGATTTTATGAAACCGATTGTTTAAATTCGATTGTACGCGGCCACAGTAAGCGGATTAATTCGGCGGTGCGCGTCCATGCAGAAAGACTAGCGTCGAATTCCAGAGCGTTGCACTGTGGGTAGCTATCCCATAGCTATCCCAGAGTTCCCGCAGTCCCCCCCGCCCATTGGAATTCTGGGTCGATATCCCAATGCCTGATGGGACAAAAAACATTGTCGCGGGCGGTTCTGGGAACATCCTCCCCCTCCCTACGTGAAAACAACGGAAGACAACCATTTCGCGCCTTTTTTCCTTGTTGAACTGAGCGGACGCCGTACCTCGGCAAGGATGGATCCCGCTCAGCTCAAGTTTGCAGTCATGAACATTGTAAACACCACGCGCATTATAGTGCAGTTTATGCTCAACCAGGACCAGAAAAGCCAGGCGAGGAGGAGGCGGCTACGGCAGCGCGGCGACGAGAGTGATGCGGACATGGACATGGACACAGAATTGTCTCGCGCCACGGGCCCCGGCGCTTTGGAGATCATGTTGGCAATGGGGCAGCTTCTTGCTGTGGAACGCCGATTCTGGGCCCGGGAAACAAGCACTGACTGGTGGGACCGCATAGTGCTGCAGGTGTGGGACGATTCCCAGTGGCTGCGAAACTTTCGCATGCGTAAGGGCACTTTCCTGGAACTTTGTGACTTGCTTTCCCCTGCCCTGACGCGCCAGAACACCAAGATGAGAGCAGCCCTCACAGTTGAGAAGCGAGTGGCGATAGCCCTGTGGAAGCTTGCAACACCGGACAGCTACCGGTCAGTCGGTAATCAGTTCGGAGTGGGAAAATCTACCGTGGGGGCTGCTGTCATGCAAGTAGCCAAAGCAATCGTTGAGCTGCTGCTAAAAAAGGTAGTGACGCTGGGAAATGTGCAGCTCATTGTGGATGGCTTTGCTGCAATGGGATTCCCTAACTGTGGTGGGGCGATAGATGGAACCCATATCCCGATCTTGGCACCGGAGCACCAGGGCAGCCAGTACATAAACCGCAAGGGGTACTTTTCTATGGTGCTGCAAGCAATGGTGGATCACAAGGGACGTTTCACCAACATCAACGTGGGATGGCCGGGAAGGGTTCATGACGCCCGCGTCTTCAGGAACACTAGTCTGTTTAAACGGCTGCAACAAGGGATTTACTTTCCAGACCGGAAAATTACCATTGGGGATGTTGAGATGCCCATCGTTATCCTTGGGGACCCAGCCTACCCCTTAATGCCGTGGCTCATGAAGCCATACACAGGCAGCCTGGACAGTAGTCAGGAGCGGTTCAACTACAGGCTGAGCAAGTGCAGGATGGTGGTAGAGTGTGCCTTTGGACGTTTAAAAGGTCGCTGGCGCTCGTTACTGACTCGCTCGGACCTCAGCCAAACCAACATCCCCATTGCTATTGCAGCTTGCTGTGTGCTCCACAATCTCTGTGAGAGCAAGGGGGAGACCTTTATGGCGGGGTGGGAGGCTGAGGCAAACCGCCTGGCCGCTGATTACGCGCAGCCAGACACCAGGGCGATTAGAAGAGCACACCAGGAAGCGGTGCGCATCAGAGAAGCTCTGAAAACAAGTTTCAGTGCTG
>QXTE01000268.1:1447422-1458879 GCA_003942145.1 Platysternon megacephalum
GTTTTGTTCAATATCTTCATTAATGATCTGGAGGATGGCGTGGACTGCACTCTCAGCAAATTTGCAGCTGACATGAAACTGGCAGGAGTGGTAGATACGCTGGAGGGTAGGGATAGGATACAGCGGGACCTAGACAAAATAGAGGATTGGGCCAAAAGAAACCTTTTGAGGTTCAACAAGGACAAGTGCAGAGTCCTGCACCTAGGACGGAAGAATCCCATTCACTGTTACAGACTAGGGACCGAGTGGCTAGGCAGCAGTTCTGCAGAAAAGGACCTAGGGGTTACGGTGGACGAGAAGCTGGATATGAGTCGACAGTGTGCCCTTGTTGCCAAGAAGGCTAACGGCATTTTGGGCTGTATAAGTAGGGGCATTGCCAGCAGATCGAGGGACGTGATCGTTCCCCTCTATTCGACATTGGTGAGGCCTCACCTGGAGTACTGTGTCCAGTTTGGGGCCCCACAGTACAAGAAGGATGTGGAAAAATTGGAAAGAGTCCAGTGGAGGGCAACAAAAATGATTAGGGGGCTGGAGCACATGGGTTATGAGGAGAGGCTGAGGGAACTGGGATTGTTTAGGCTGCAGAAGAGAAGAATGAGGGGGGATTTGATAGCTGCTTTCAACTACCTGAAAGGGGGTTCCAAAGAGGATGGATCTAGACTGTTCTCACTGGTACCAGATGACGGAACAAGGAGTAATGGTCTCAAGTTGCAGTGGGGAAGGTCTAGGTTGGATATTAGGAAAAAGTTTTTCACTAGGAGGGGGGTGAAGCACTGGAATGGGTTACCTAGGGAGGTGGTGGAATCTCCTGCCTTAGAGGATTTTAAGGTCAGGCTTGACAAAGCCCTGGCTGGGATGATTTAGTTGGGATTAGGTCCTGCTTTGAGCAGGGGGTTGGACTAGATGCCTCCTGAGGTCCCTTCCAACCCTGATATTCTATGATTCTATGACCGTGGGGCCGTTATAGTAATTTAGATGGAATAGATGGGCTCAAGGTGCTAACATAACCGAGTCACTGTCCACTGTTACCCAGTGTTTTAAAAGGGCCAGGGCTTGGTCTAGAGACCTCAGCAGGCTCAGCACCCTGGCAAGCATCCTCTGAGCCTTTTCTTCGAGACACAGAAGAGAAGGAAAAACAGATAAAGCATCTGAAATGTAAAGCATTAAGTCAGGCTTTCATTGTTCCCTTTAGCTGGAGAGAGTCATGAGAAGGGAAACCCCCTGTTGTTTGACAGTCTCTGAGGGTATCGAAGACGGTAATAACTGCCCTGGGGAAGAGAGAAGTTAGCAGCGATGGGCTGGAGACGTTGCTGCTACTGTTAAAGGCCAATCTCAGAAGGCCAATCCCCCCTTAAATGGTAATAAACTGACCTCCCAGGGGGTGTTTGGGATCCGCTGAAGCCGTAGGGGTGGCGACGTCGTCTGAGTCCCCAACTCTGGTCCGTCCTGGTCAGGACACCTCTCCGGATCAGAATGACCAAGGCCCAGGGTCCCAGGAGATGGGGGGCTGGCAGCCACCATGGCGAAGGTCTGTTCTGTTCTTCCTTTTGTTCTTTCAAAAGTCTTTGTTTTAAGGACCCCAAAGAGAGTGGTGGGGCGACAGCCCATCCCTCGGATTTTGTCCACCAATTGGGCCTACTAGCCGATACCTCAATTTTAGCTCATTAATGCCTGGCTCCATGTCACCAGTTGTTAACAAGCACAATTTCAGCACAGTCCTTCAGTCAGCTCGGCTTGGTCTATCTGTTCAGGCTGATTCAGTCCGTCTGTCTCCCTTTCGTACCTTTTCCCATCAGCGTTTGTTACCACAGGCCATTGTAACGTCTTATGAACTTTTACAGTTGATCTCACAATTCGGGGAACTTTGTAGAACCGATTGTCGCGACAGGGCCCAGAGCTGGGGGCCGGAGACCTGATGTAAGGACACTGGACTAGGGTTTGGGGGGGAGGGGAGCGGATCACTATAAATGACCTGGCTGGTGGGCTGAACCATGGGAAGAGACACACCTCCGCAGGGCTGGAGTGGCCACGGTTGGATGTGCTAGATGAGGCAAGCCTGTGCCACACCAAGCCACGACGGGGCAGGGTGCCAGTGGTGAGTCTGCTCCCAAGATGATGCCCCTCCGATTCTGTTTTGGGCCTGTCTCATGCAGGGATATTTGAGTGATGGGAGAGGGGTACATGAAGGGGCGGGGGGTAGCTCCCTGTGATACATGAAGGGGTGGGGGGTAGCTCCCTTTGATGAACACCCAGCCAGCCAGTTAGCTGTAAAATCCCTCTTGTTAGCTGTTCTCTGCTTGCTTTACCTGTAAAGGGTTAACAAGCCCACAGGTAAAAGAAAAGGAAGTGCGCACCTGACCAAAACAGCCAATGGGAAGGTAGAACTTTTTAAAATTGGGAAAGAAACTTTCCCTTTGTCTGTTGCTCTCCGGGCTGTAGGGACAGAGCAGGAATGCTGTATAAGGCTTGAACCAGGTATGAAAATTCACCTTCCATACCTAGAATAAATTATTTGGATAGGGGATGTTTAGCTAGACACAATCAGCTTTATTTTTTATTTTGGCTCGTGGATTCCTCTGTGCTAACCCCAGATGCTTTTGTTTGCTTGAACTCCCAAGAAAGCTATTTCGGGTGCTTGATTTTTGGAATTGCTTTTTTAAAATCTAGCAAAAACCTAAGTTCCAGATGTATTTTTTCCTTTTTGTTTTTAATAAAATTTACCTTTTTTAAGAACAGGATTGGATTTTTGGTGTCCTAAGAGGTTTGTGCATGTTGTTTGATTAGCTGGTAGCCACAGCTAATTTCCTTTGTTTTCTTTCTCAGCTCTTCCCCGGAGGAGGTGTGAAAGGGCTTGAGGGTATCCCACAGGAGGAATTCCCAAGTGCTCCTTCCTGGGTTCAAAGAGGGATGTTTTGCATTTGGGTGGTGGCAGCGTTTACTAAGCCAAGGTCAGAGAGAAGCTGTAACCTTGGGAGTTTAATACAAGCCTGGAGTGGCCAGTATTAATTTTTAAATCCTTGCGGGCCCCCACTTCTGCACTCTGAGTGCCAGAGTGGGGATTCAGCCTTGACAGGCCCGGACTAGGGGAATCCACTCATCCCAGAGGAAGAAGGTAACTTTTGCCCCACTCCCAGCCAGGGAGGTTCTAGGGGGATGGGGAGGGGACGGGGTGTGGGTGGAGGGAGCCCAATGTTGATGCAGGGACATTCATTGGGATGCTGAGGCTTGTATCCCATGGTGGGTTCTACACTCCCAGACCCTGCCTCTCAGGGCTGTTCCCTTACTGTGTATTCAGCCCACCACCCGGGCCGTACCCCATGCAGCCCTGGCAGCCAGGACATCACACGCTAGGTGCATCATGAACACAAGGCCCAGCAGAGGAGGTGGCTGTTGTTTGCCGAGGGGCTGCTCCTCCTATGGCCCATGCACCTGAAGGGCATCCGCTTGTCGCCAGGAAGCTCGTTGCGATCGAGATGGGGGTGGGGTTAGGGTTCTGCATTGTTTCAGTTCAGCACACCGTATCCCTGCCGGCACTAGGAGCCCTGGCCCTAATCTGATCGGGCGACACTCAACCCCTCCCCCCCCCGATTTCTGCTGCCCTGGGATCTCTGTCTCTCTCTGGGAGAAGAATCAAAGTTCACCTGAAAGAGCCCCCAGGGACACTTCGGCCGCAGCTCGCTGCATCCCCCTGGTCCTTATCTCCTTTGCTTTTAAGCAAGCCCCAGCCGGGGTCTGGGATCCCCCAGGTGCCTGGCTGTGCTGAAGTCATTAGATATATTTTTCTGTAGCTGAGTAATTTTAATTTTCTAGTCAGTTACCTTTTGGTTTTTCGCTTTCTTGTTTCTCTGGCTCTTAATTGCCTTTTCCATATATTAAGGATCCCTGGGCATTCTCTCCCACTTCTTCAACATGCTTCTGGTCTTCTCCCTCCCTCCCGTCTCTCTCTTGTCTCTTTTTCAGATCCCAACTTGGGAAATGCCAACCCTGCCTTCCTAAATTCGCAGTTGGGGAAGCTGTTCTCCTCCGCTCCTCAACCCCGTGGCGTGGCCATTGCGCCGTGCTGCTAAACAGCTGCTGCGCTCCACCCCAGAGGTGGCTGCAGTTCAGCCACAGAGTCCGCCTCATGCTGCGGAAGAAAGTGGTGCAGCGACTAAGGCCAGCATCAGGGCAGATGCATTGACTGCAGTGAAGTTACACCCATTTACACCTGCTGTGTTGGGTGGTGGAAGTTATGCATTGGTTCAGGGCCAGGTCTGATTTTATCTGGTCTCTTTTAAAGATCAAATAATAATGAGTACTGGACCTTCCCACAGTATCTTTCATCCAAGCCCCCTACGTTAAGCCCCATAAACCAGTTGTTATCCCCTGAATCAAACAGATAGGAGGTGACTTGCCAGAAGTCACTCAGCTAGTCAGTGACCAAGTCAGGAATCATGACACCACCCTGTTCCCCAGAGGTGGGAACCCAGGAGTCCTGATCCTGGTCTTTTCTCTCCCCCCCCCCCCCCCCCCCCCAGAAAACAAAGCCTTACCACAGCAGAGCTCAGCCAGCAACGTGATGTGTCTAAGAACCAAAATAAGCCTCTCTAAATCTCTTGCGACCGCCGGAGAACACCTGTTTTATAGAAGCACGAAACCATGGAAATAGACATCTTGCGTGCTCTTTGCAAAGTACACACCACCTATCATCTCTGCTGCGCTCGGGGAATGAGCTGTGTATTTAACGCTGCGTTTTCCAAAGGGCAGCCCAGTCAGCGGCAGCTGCCAAAGGACAGCAGGTCTGTGGCGAAGGCGCTCCCCTGGGGTGCAGCAGGGGATGGGGCTGCATTCCCCCATCTCTGCCGTGACCTGGGGCAGGCTTGAAAAAGCAAATTGCTGAGTTTTCTGCTGTCAGAATAGGAGCCAAACCTCTGAGTGAACGATGCCAGCAGGAAAGGGATTGTTTAGTCTGCAGAAGAGAAGAATGAGGGGCGATTTGATAGCTGCTTTCAACTACCTGAAAGGGGGGTCCAAAGAGGATGGATCTAGACTGTTCTCAGTGATCGAAGATGACAGAACAAGGAGTAATGGTCTCAAGTTGCAGAGGGGGAGGTTTAGGTTGGACATTAGGAAAAAATTTTTCACTAGGAGGGTGGTGAAGAACTGGAATGGGTTACCTAGGGAGGTGGTGGAATCTCCTTCCTTAGAGGTTTTTAAGGTCAGGCTTGACAAAGCCCTGGCTGGGCTGATTTAGTTGGGAATTGGTCCTGCTTTGAGCAGGGGGTTGGACTAGATACCTCCTGAGGTCCCTTCCAACCCTAATATTCTATGATTCTATGAAAGTGCAGTGCCACTAAATCCTTGGGACGGGTCTCACTGCATCCTTGTGCCCCCCGTCTGCCCATACCCAGCTGTTGTCTCTCGTCTTCTGCTAAGGGCGCTGGCTTTTCGTTCTGGGCTGGTACAGCACCTAGCACAATGGGGGTCATGGTCCATGACTCCTCGGTGCTATTGCAGTACAAAGAATCATTCATGACACCTTGCTGCACAGGAGAGGGTGTGGGAATTAGGTCCATAAACACAGGGCCTTTCCCAGTCGCGTGGTCCCTGTAATAGCTGGTCCCCAGCAGCAGATCCCAAATTCGTCTGTGACTCCAGCCCACTAGGGGGTGACATCGCACCCTCATGCCCATGGCACACAGGCAGTAGGTTACGTGGTGGCTACGCCTACACTATGAGCTAGGGGGGTGATTCCCCAGCTGCTGTACACATGCTCGTGGAGACCTAGTGCACGTCAATAGTGGTGTAGCCGGGCCCAGAACAAACACCCCTGAAACCCAGGGGTGTGGACTCAGCATGGCTAACCTGGGCTCCACTGCCCCTGCCCATGCTATGGCAGCTCCGCTGCTCTTTATACTTGCACTAGTGCGAGCATGTGTACACGAACTGGGAAGCACGCCCCTTGCTCGTAGTGCAGTCATAGCCTGAATTAACTGCTGGAAGCTCCATCATTTGGGTTATTTAAAGCTCGCTTCGGGCAAACTTGGCATGGCCCAGGGCCTAGGGCAACAGCTTCGGAAGTTAGAGTTTAGGTTTCTGCTCCCTGCTCTATCACAGACCTGCCGTGCGGGCTTGAGCAAGTTGCTTACCTACTCTGTGCCTCGGTTTCCCCTCCCCTATTGAAGACTACGTTTTTTCAAAACAAGCTCAACATCCCCACATTTGGGGCCAGGATTTCAAAGGAGTCCAGCCCGGTGAGCTCTCCAGGGCAGGTCCATCTCTCACCACGTGTCTGTGCAACACCCAGCACTGTGCAGCCCTGATATTGCTTGGGGACTTTAGGTGGCACCGTAATAATAATGGATAGTCGAGAACAGCCCTGCCTGGGAAGATAAGACTTAGTTTCTATAGGACTGGCTGGGCAGGGAATGTCCAAATTCCCCTTTCATTGTTCCTTATAGCAATTCTTTCTTGTAAATGGTTGTCTTTTGACAGCCACCTGGCAAACAGCAAATGGAAGGAAGTGTCGTATAGACGGAAGGAGCTCCCGGAGAGCAACTGCATCAGTGTTTCAAAGAATCGAAGAAGCTGTAGGATGAATAATAGCATTGGCTGTAAGAGAAAACAAGAACAAAGCTCCCACGGCACCTACAATTAGCGTGCTCTTAAAACACCGGTTACTCTGCTCCTGCCATGCAAAGCCACTCCTCTCAGCAGCACCACATATTTAAAAAACTGGTAGTCTCTGCTAGGGTGACCAGATGTCCCGATTTTATAGGGACAGTCCCGATATTTGGGTCTTTTTCTTATATAGGCTCCTATTACCTCCCACCCCCTGTCCCGATTTTTCACATTTGCTGTCTGGTCACCCTAATCCCTGCATAGGAGGAGCCCAGATTGGAATAGGAGGGAGGCTGCAGGTTGGGACTGAGAGGCATCAGGAGAGCAGGGGCAGGGTGGGGGCCCCAGGCCTGGGAAATCATGATGCCCGGGCTTGGAACTGAGGGGCAATCTGGTTGTTGGGCTTGGCGTGGCGGTGGCTGTGTTATCCACGAGGTCAGACTAGATGATCTAATGGTGCCTTCTGGCCGTAAATGCTCTGGCACTGGTAGAGCTGTAGTGGGTGCCCAGCACTGGAAGAGCAGGGGGTGGCTACGGGGCAGGCTGGAGGGGCATTGGCAGAGCTGGGCGGGGGGGGGGACTCGGGGCTGGAAATAGGAAAAGGGGGGGCGGCAGGTCGGGATTGCCAAGCTCCTCCCTGCAGCATGCCAGGTTCAATCCAACGCGGCTGAGCCTTCCCTGTCATGAGCAGCAAATTCCGCCTCTTTCCCTCAGAGTAAAACATGGGGGAGCCAAGAAACTCATCCCTCCGTGTATAATCCTCCAAAGGATTGAGCCCCAAATATAGCAAGCAAGCTCCTCAGGGCAGGGACGATCTCTTATGCACCCAGCGCAGTGGGACCCCATCGTGGTCGGGGCTTCGGTGGGACAGATTCTGTTCTCAGTTCCACCGGCATAAATCCCGAGTCACCCTACTGGAGCCAATGGCATTATTTCGATTTGACACCACTCTCCTGAGCTCCGAATCCAGCCCTACCTGCGCTGAAGCTAAGGGAGTGCCTCCAGTTATGCCCCACTGAGCTCCGAATCTGGCCCTGTCCCTGCAGCGACATGCACGTTCTCATTACGCCACATCTGTTATCGCCAATTGTCGATCCGTCAGCAAATAAACCACAGGTGGCTTTACCTTTGCCTCCCAGTTTATTCCCAGCCAAGCCCATAACAGCTACAGGCATGCAACATACGAGACACATTCAGACTCTGTATTGAGGCAATTCTTATTTCAAGCATGAAACCGGCACCGCAGGCTGCATGAAGCTGAGTCTTTGTCTGGCGCCTACATGCTCCAGGCTCCTTTGGCCTTCTGTTTGCACAGGAAATGCCGGCTGGTAGTGCCTCTGATTGATCTTTTCTCTCTTTGCTAATAACCATCAGAGCAGTGTTTCCACACACCAGGTAGACAGCGCCTTTGGAGCTGGGCTCATCAAATGGGGAAACCGACAAGCCAAGCAGCTGAAGAATAATTGCATGTGCAAGATAATTTGTGTACCACAGTTTGTGTAATTGTGTGTGTGTGAGAGAGAGAGAGGCTCTGGGGGAATGTAAGACAATGTACGAGAGACAGTATTTGTGTGAGTATGCGTGTGTGTGCGCACGTGTCTGTGTGTTTAACAGGCAAAGACGGATTGGTTGGATGCATATGACTGTGTGTGTGTAACAGCAGCTGTGCGCGAGACAGTGTGTATGTGTGAGATTGTGTGTGTACAATGGTGTGTGTGAAACAGTGTGCTTTTGTGTATTGCTGTTCGCAGGGTTGCGAGAGCATGTTTGTTTAAAGGCATGTGTCTGGGAGAGAGTCACAGATTCCAAAGCCAGAAGGGACCACTGTGGTCATCTCATCTGACCGCCCATAGAGCGCACCCCACAGAACTGCCCCCAAATAATGCCTGGAGCAGACTTTTTAGAAAAACATCCAACCTTCATTTTAAAATGGCCAGCGATGGAGAATCCACCACAAACCTTGGTAAATCGTTCCAGTGGCTAGTTACTCTCACATAAAAATGTACGCCTTATTTCCGTTCTGAATGTGTCTAGCTTCAACTTCCAGCCATTGGCTCGTGTTAGACCTTCCTCTGCTAGACAGAAGAGCCCATGATTAAATATTTGTTCCCCACATAGGTACTTATAGACTGTAATCAAGTCACCCCTTAAGACTGAGCTCCTTGAGTCTATCACTGTAGGCCATGTTTTCTAATCCTTTAATCATTCTCATGGCGCTTCTCTCAACCTTCTCCATTTTCTCAACAGCCTTCTGGAATTTAGGACAGAACCGGACCCAGGATTCCAGCAGCGGCCGCACCAGTGCCAGATACAGAGGTAAAATAACCTCGCCGCTCCTGCTCCAGATTCCCATTTATGCAAGGTTGTGCGTTTTGAGACGGTCTGAGTGGGTGTGGGAACAATGTACAATCACAGGAGGCTTCTGTGTGATGGTGCGTGTGTATGTGAGTGCCAGACCGTTTTTCCGTGACATGGGGCAGTGTGTATTGTCACACGGCGTGTGTGTGAGAGAGGTTATGGAGGGCCAACCGTAGCAACAGGTCTTAGCTAAACCTAGCTCCAGGAGGCCCTGGTTGATATGCCCGTGACAAGGCAAAAGCAGAAAAATTCTAACGCTACCTGGGGATGTTTCATGTCTTGTTTCATGTCTGACAGCAAAACTCCTCTCTAAAAACATGCTGTTAACTGCCATGTAAGGCTCCAGCTCTGGCTTTGTTTCCAAACCCCTTTAAGAAAGAAGCGACGGCAGGACAGCATGGCCCACTAAAGAGAAAGTGTCTCATCCTCGCACTGCGCACTTTAGACGCTCGCGTCTGAGCCTTGTTAAGCGCCGGGCACTTGAGCACTTTGGGTTGTGGGGGGGCTGATTTACTGCCACTCCTGTGGAGTGCTGAATACAAAACGCTTCCTTGGCTAAGCCTGTTCGGAGGCCGGGAGGAGAATCTATTATTGATCTGTCTGTGATTTGATTGGCTTCCAGTGTCCTAGAGCTGGCCTGCTTCCCTGACCCAGAGCGGTAATTACACAACCGAAACAGCGCGAAGGAAAAGCTGGAGCTGGAAAAACCCGTCAGTGAGTAACATCTTTAGCTGAGGTTTTAAAGCAGCCTAAGACTCGGCACGTCTGAAACCCAGGTTAATGGCAGTGTAACGCGGCAGGGCAGAGGGAGCTGAGGGCACGGCCAGGGCTTTCTGATCTGCTCCTGCGATTCATTCTTTGTTTCTAGGCATCGTGGGAGGCTCCGGGCCCATGGGGAAGATGGAGCTGGCTATGGAAGATGTGTCAAGAATAGCAAACTCTGACAAAAGGCTGATTGCTGGAGCTGAGACATAATTAGGGGTAGAGGAAACTAAGGCAGCCGAAACCTACAAGGGGGAGAGAATACAAAGGAAGCAATCAATGCAGTCTATTGACTGTGTGTCATAGACCCTATACTGCCAATACATGACATTCAGTTGTTCCAGTCACACTTTAGGGTAGCTCCTTTCTTCCTAACCCAGGGGTCTCTCTAGGTGAGGACCCCGTTACCGTAGTATCTGAACACCTGACGACCTCTAATGCATTGATCCTCTCAATACCCCTGTGAGGCAGGGCAAGAGCTATTATCTTCATGGTACAGATGGGGAAACTGAGGCACGGAGTGACTCAAGGTATTTAGGTGCCTAGCTTTGGGGATCTGGGGATAAGTGGTTTGCCCAGGGCTGTTGACAGAGCCGGAGATTGAGCCAATGCCTTTCAACTCCCAGGCACAAGATCATAACAGGGTTCAAAAAAGAGCTAGATAAATTCATGGAGGACAGGTCCATCAATGGCTATTAGCCAGGATGGGCAGGGAGGGTGTCCCTAGCCAGCAGCTGGGAATGAGCAACAGGGGATGGATCACTTGATGATTACCTGTTCTGTTCATTCCCTCTGGGGCACCTGGCACTGGCCACTGTCGGAAGACAGGATACTGGGCTAGATGGACCTTTGGTCTGACCCAGTAGGGCTATTCTTATGTTCTTATGTATTCCCTTGTCTCTGTTGTGAATTTTCTGCCTTTTTAATTTCGTTGAGTGTCTCCTTGTATTCTGAGACACCTAGAACAGGAATTCCTGATCTCCTGCCTCCAGACCATTTCTTATGTTATAGACCAGGGGTCTCAAACTCAAATGACCACGAGGGCCACGAGGACTAGTACATTGGGCCGAGGGCCGCATTTACTGACACCTCCCCCCGCTGCCCTCAGCCCCGCCCCCACTCCACCCCTTCCATGAGGCCCCGCCCCCGCCCCGCCTCTTCCCACCCCTTCCCTGCCCCTTCCCCGAAATCCCCACCCCAACTCTGCCCCCTCTCTGCCCCCAGGGGGCGCAGGAGGGGTGTGGGGTGTGGCAGGGGCTCAGAGCAGGGAGTTGGGGTGAGGGGTGCAGGAGGGGGTCAGGGTGCAGGGTGCGGCAGAGGGCTCAGGGCAGGGGGTTGGGGTGCNGTTCCCACCCCTTCCCTGCCCCTTCCCCGAAATCCCCACCCCAACTCTTCCCCCTCCCTGCCCCCAGGGGGCGCAGGAGGGGTGTGGGGTGTGGCGGGGGCTCAGGGCAGGGAGTTGGGGTGCAGGAGGGTTGCGGTGGGGGTTCAGGGCAGGGGGTCAGGGTATAGGGTGCAGCAGGGGGCTCAGAGCAGGGGGTCGGGGTGTGGGGTGTGGCGGGGGCTCAGGGCAGGGGGTTGGGGTGCAGGAGGGGTGCGGTGGGGGTTCAGGGCAGGGGGTCAGGGTGCAGAGTGAGCACGGGGCTCAGAGCAGGGGGTCAGGGTGTGGGGTGTGGCGGGGGTTCAGGGCAGAGGGTCGGGTGCAGGAGGGGTGCAGCAGGGGGCTCAGGGCAGGGG
>QXTE01000268.1:1459581-1477480 GCA_003942145.1 Platysternon megacephalum
GCATGCAATAACCCTGCGGGCCGCATGCGGCCCGCGGGCCACATGTTTGAGACCCCTGTTATAGACACTCATCAAGTCCACTCTTCTTCTTTTCTGCAAGGTGACATTCCCAATCTTTTCAGTCTCTCTTCATAGGAGAGTTTTTTCCGGCCCTTGATCATTCTCCTCACCCTTCTCTGAGCCCCGTAGAGTTTCACAATTTCCTTTTTGAGATGGGGTGCGCGGTACCAGCATCGATATCCAGATGAAGCCACAACACTGATTTATAGAAAATAATATATTTAGAATATTTTTGGCATTATTCTCCATCCCGTTCCTAATGCATGCTAACATCTTGTTTGCTTTCCGGACCGTAGCAGCACATTGAGCAGAGATTTTTCACTGCTCTGTCTACAATTTAGGTCCCTTTCTTGTGCTAACCCGGTTAGTTTAGAACCCTTTGGGTGTCGAGTAGTTTTCCACTCCGATGTGCGTTACTCTGAATTTATCAACACTGACTGCCCATTCACCTTGGCTTGTTTAGGTCTCTCTGAAGTTCCTCACAGTCCTCGACTAACCTACATACATAACTGTGTCATCTGCAAATGTTGCTACTCTGCTCTGGCCTCTTTCAATATCATCATAGAATCATAGAATATCAGGGTTGGAAGGGACCTCAGGAGGTATCTAGTCCAACCCCCTGCTCAAAGCAGGACCAATCCCAACTAAATCATCCCAGCCAGGGCTTTGTCAAGCCTGACCTTAAAAACCTCCAAGGAAGGAGATTCCACCCCCTCCCTAGGTAACCCATTCCAGTGCTTCACCACCCTCCTAGTGAAAAAGTTTTTCCTAATATCCACCCTAGACCTCCCCCACTGCAACTTGAGACCATTACTCCTTGTTCTGTCATCTGCTACCACTGAGAACAGTCTAGATCCATCCTCTTTGGAACCCCCTTCTCATTCTTCTGCAGACTAAAGAATCCCAGTTGATCCCAATCGCTATAACATAGTAGATAACACAGGACCTAGTAAGAAACCTCGAGGCCTGGCTGCTAACTTTTTGCCATGATGAAAATGGCCCGTTTAATCCCAGTCTTTGCGCTCTGACCAATTACAACACTTTGCCTCTTGCCCCATGACTACTTTGTCTCTTTAGCAGCCTCTTGTGCAGGACCTTGTAAAAGGCTTTTTCTGAAACCTAGCTAAATGATGAGTACCTGGGATATGCTGGTGACTTTATAATTTTGACCCGGAGATTTTGGCTTTGCTATCTGATGCTCTGATTTATTTAGCTGGCTCAGTGTGATAAACACCAAGATGGGGGCATGATTATTCAGGGAAACCTGCAATTCCGTGATCAATGCACAAAATGAACACGCTGTGAAAATCGGTATCATTAGCCTGATTGAGATAAGGGTCACTCGTTGGACTTCAATGCAATCCTCACCATTCAAATTAAACAGTCGCTTTCCCTCCTCCTTTAAAAATTGCGGCTACAAGGGAAAAGTGCCACGGGGCAGAGGCAGGGGAAGACCTGGTGCTCAAAAGTACACCTCTGAGTAGGGTGACCACCCATTCTGAATTGGGCGGGACAGTCCCAAAAGGAAGAGTTCAAGTCCCGGTCCTGGGCCGAATGACTCTGGGACAGCATTTGTCCCAGATTCCCTGTGGCGCTGCTCTGCGCTTTCCCAAGGCTCAGGGGCAGTGCCAGTAGGGTTGCCAACCGTCCAGGATTGTCCTGGAGTCCCCAGGAATTAACGATTAATGTCATGTGATGAAACCTCAAGGAATACGTCCAGGCAAAATTGGCAACCTTAAGTGCCAGCCTCTTTCAGATGGGGGCTGAGGTGGGCCTTAGCCCCACCCCTTGCCACAGGGCCCCATCCCTGCTCCTCCTTTTCCCCCTGACACCCCACCTGCGGCCCAGCCAGAAGCCAGAGCCAGGCAGTAGTAAGAGTCATCCAGGGAGCCCGGGCCGCTGTGGGGAGCTCCGGAGTCCCAGACCCTCCACCTGCCCTGCATGGCATGCGCCTGGGGGTGGGAACATGCTCCGGGGGCTGCTCTTGGTCATCCCAGCCCCCCGACCCAGGGCAGGTGGAAGGTCCGGGGCTCCCCACCACGGTCCAGGCTCCCTGGGCGGCTCTTACCATGGCCCGGCTCTGGCTTCTGGCGTGGCTAGGGGGCGGGGCATCAGGGGGAAGAGGATGAGCAGGGGGCGGGACCTTGGGGAGAAGAGGCGGAGTGGGGGTGGGGCCACAGAGGGGGGCGGGGCTCCGGCCTGTGTCCCGCACTTGCCTTTTGAAAAGGTACCTCCGAGACCCAGTCATGTGAATCAGAAACGGGGCCTAGCATTAATCTGTGGCCTCCCTGTCCTGCCGGCAGAGCCTAATTAACAGCAGCAAGTGGGTTGGCACAAGAGGCCTGACAAGTTGCAGATTCAAAGCTAGCCCGGGGGCAGCACACAGGGGGCTGGCCCCCCCGGCCCCTACAGGGGTCAGGCTTTCAAAGGGTTAACACACCCCATCACATGGCGGGGGTCAGGAACTGCGGCTGCAATCTGGCTGGATCTGACTCCAGACAGGGGAGAGCGAGCCAACCCAGCGCGCTCTACTGAGCCTCCTCTGCTTCCTGCCCGTCAGACCACCCCGCCCTGAAGCCCCATAGATCAGATGGCAGGGAAGGGAAGCGGACCTGCCCCCAGGCCAAGCAGCATCCCTGTGCCAAGTAACCATCTCCCGGGCCTGCAGAAACGTTCTCAGTTCTCTTTTCCTCCCGCCCCAAACCCGGGCACCCCCTCGTGCACGCCCCCCCCCCACCCCCTTTTCATTCTCCTGGAGGATTGAAGCAAAGAGCTCCATGGTGGTGATTAGCTTGTTGATTCACAGCTACCTAATCACCAGCGGCTGATTTCGTCCCTGCAAATGATACGTTGGGCGTGTGACAGCAGGAGACCCAGATGTGGGGGTACCTCTGATTGGCGCTGATTATCCGCGGCCGCGACGGCTGCAGCTGAGGGACAGCTGCTGTGTGTTCCTGCGTCTCTGAGCAGCAGGGACCGGCTTGGCTCTAGATAAGTGCAGAGCGTAGCCTCCGCTACCACCCCTCGTACATGAAGGGAGGTGCGGGCAAGGACGATGCACCATTCGGGACCCTCAGCCAGGCTCAGACGTCCCCGCTGATGTCGGTGACAATTGGGCACAAGGCTCAAGATAGCCCGGGTGCCACCCACGCTGTTACCACGTTTGTTTGAGGAGCCCACCAGCAGGTATGGGGGCAGGGATAGCTCAGTGGTTTGAGCATTGGCCTGCTAAACCCAGGGTTGTGAGTTCAATCCTTGAGGGGGCCACTTAGGGATCTGGGGCAAAATTGGTCCTGCTAGTGAAGGCAGGGGGCTGGACTCGATGACCCTTCGGGGTCCCTTCCAGCTCTATGAGATAGGTATATCTCCATATATTATTATTAGGTAGACGTTGTGTTGCCAGTGGGGGTGGATTAGGCACTCCCCTGGCTGGCGAAGCTGGTCCCTGTATGGGACATCCCTTGCAATGCTGTACCCCTTGGGGGTGGGAGAGATTGTCAGCAGCTGGGGGCCTCAGGATCTCAACACAAGCGTCTCCTGCCTGAGCTAAAAGACCCACTTCCGTTAGCTGAGGCTGTAGCAGGCTCATCTATTTCTGTATGGGGCTCAGCGGGGGCGGAATGGGTCCGGGGTGCAGACGCATGCAGGGGCGTGACTGTATGTACGCCGACGTGGCTGGCTACAATCGCAGATGGCAAACCGGTACTGACACGGGCATTCACAGGGCACGGTGCTCGGTCAATGCCTATAAAGTGCCATCCAGTCTCTGGGGACCACGTCGTCTTTTGCTTCTCGCCGGAGACTCCCAGCGGTCGGGCTCGTTAGCGCTGATTTGCAGTGGTAGGTTCGGTCATTTGCTTCACAGGGAACTGGACTGAGACCTGGGGAAGTCTGGATCCGTTCCAAACCCAGGCATTGTGATCAAGCCCTTCTCTGCTGCGAAACTGTTGACAAAGGATCTCTCCACCCGTCTCTGTCTGTCTGTTGCATTTGGAGCGTGCTGGAGACCTCAGGGACCAGCTGCTGCTCTAACCCACAGTCAGAGGCGAATTAAGATGTATTGGGGCCCTGAGCACAAAGAACATTTGGGCCCCACACACCCTGAGGGCCCAGGGATGCCGGGGCCATGCCCCCCGCCCACTTTAAAAAGTGCCTGAGGTGGGCCTTAGACCCTCCTCATCATGGGGTCCCACCCCCTGCTCCTCCTCTCCTCCCCAAGGCCCTGCCCCTTGGCCAGGCTGGAAGCCGGAGCCAGACCATAGTAAGAGCCACTCAGGGAGCCCAAGGCCACTGTGGGGAGCCCATGCCCCGCCCCCTGCCCTGGGCAGTGCGCCCCAGGGGCCAGGGATGCGGGCCAGTGGCTGCTCTCGGGCACTGTTGAGCTCAGCTGAGACGAGCTTGGCATGGCTCCTACCATCCCAGTGCAGAAGAGGATCCTTTTCAGCTCACCTGGTGAGATGCTGCCTACAGGTCCTGCTGGTACCAGCTTGCATCTCAGCTGGGGCAATGCACAGGACAGGATCCGCTCCCCAGGTAGGCCCACCCCCATTGCAGGCCCTCGGAGTTGGACACAATGGTAGGAAAGGGGGGTTATTTCAGACGGGCAAGGTCCCAGCGCTGTTGCTCTGGCTGCTAAATGGGAAGAAGGCTGGTTTGTGTTCAGGGCCCAGCTTGGGGTGGCAGGACAGCTAGATTCCAGTCCCAGTTCTGTCTGAACACATTTAGACCTTCGGCAAGGAATTCAAATGTCTCCGATTCCCCATCGTTACCGTGGCGGGGGGACAGTGCTCACCCACCCCACCGAGGTGTTGCCCGAAGGCGGGACAAGCTGCAATTGGTTCCTTACTCCACCATGTCCGTCCATTTCTCCTCCCCGACTCACGAGTCTGCCATCGTGCCGTGGGCTAGTTGGGCTTCCTGACTGCTGCTGCTAGCGTCAAGGTTGCTCCTAACAGAGCAAGTCTGTAGCCAAGACATCTTTATTCCAGCTGTACTGGTTAAACCCTGTGAACTCCCACTTAGTCCCTCTCTCTCATCCAGGGCAGGACTGTTCCCTGTGGTCTATTCGCCAGGGTTTGGTCCAGTCTGGTTTAAAATGTCCCAGGAGATGGGGTTCCCACCCCTTCCCCGAGCGGCAATTCCATCTCATTGCCAGGAACTTTTTCCCAGCATTCAGCCTACCTTTTCCTTTGCTGAAATTTTTTCCCATTGCTTCCAGTTCCACCACTCAGCTGAGCTCTCCTGCCCCGGTGCTTATATCCTCCAGGAACTAGCAGGCCGTTATTTACGACCTTGCCGCCCCACTCAAGTTATAGCTTCGCCAAACAATTTAGCTGATTTACTCTCCCCTCTCAATCCATCTCCCCAACCCCCTTAATCACTGTTTGCTGCTGTTCCCTGAACTGCTTCCAAGGGCTCAATATCTTTCTGGTACTTAGGTGCCCACACATGAGTGCAGAATCCCAGATGCAGGCTCTTGAGCGCGCTGGAGAGATGGGGGGAACTCAGGGGGCTTCCAAAGCTGTAAGCCTACGAATGCTCTCGGCTTCCATCAGCTGGCCAGGGAGAGATGTTCACTGTCTTTTGAACAACGTGGAGTTGAACGGCTCCGCCCTTCATCTACAGCTTGAGGGCAGGTCTTCTCTGAGTTATGGCTGAATGTCACCAGACCTGCACCCAAACCCGTGCTCAGTAGGAGAAGCAAAGCACATGGGAACTCAGGCAATGCTACAGGGCAGGCCGAGTGCGGAAGCAGGGCGCAGGGGAGCAAAGAACACCGTCGATTGGACTAAGAATGGGCAAGGGTCCTCCCTCCCACCCCAGGTGAGGACCATGGGCCCATCTACCCTGGTATCCCTCCTCTTCCCTTCTACCTCATGGGGTTACTGCTGATACTGTAGCAAAACTGTAGCTACCTCTGGCTTCCTCGTTCTATTCCGTTCAGGTTGCAACCTGCCCACATCTGAGCTCCTTTCCTGATGTGACGCTCCTCTATCCCACTTGTCTGTTCACAGCAATAGACCCTGCATCTTCCACCCCTTCAGCTCCAGGAGAATCGCTGTTGAAGGTTGGCTGTGCAGGGCCAGTGGCACAGAGCTGAGCAATTCCTGTTCTTCCCTGGAGAGGGCAGTGGTGCCATTGTCGGCTCATTGCAATAGTTTGAAGATATTCCTCTGCCTTCTTTCATTTTTAGTCTGCACGCGGCCATCCCCAGAATCCCTTGCCTTCGGGAGATGTCATCAGATATCCCGGCAGGGCCAGGTTCTGATCTCATTTACACTCACGTAAACCAGAGTGATTTCAACAGAGCTACTCCAGTTTTGTCACCGAGAGGAGAACTTAACCCGCAGGATACACGGCTACGCTGGGAAACGTCTGAAGCCTGCCTACCCCTCCGACACACACACACACTAATGCGCTCGCAAACAGTAATGTCACCCAGGAGCAAACAGGCAAAGTGCATTGCACACAGAGTGCAATCAGTGCCGAAAAGTCAGCCTTCGCTTTCCTAAAGCAATGGATAATTAAGCTCCTGCCTCTTCTGCCTGTTTATACAGACTTGAGCTACCAGCGAAGGGCAGTTTATTCTATAACCGGGAGGGGTGGGCATGGCAGCTTAGGGGCCGGGTTAAGGACAATGAACCGATCGTGAAATTCCTCTGCCATGTAAATACGGTTTCCTGCTGCAATTGGCTAACTCTGCCAGGATCCCCTCATGCACCGAAGCATCTGCTCCACGGACAGTGTCAAAGAGACGCTGCCTGCAGCCCAATTTGCCCATTTCCCTCGCAGCACTTGGGCTAATAGCTTGGCTGCAGCAGAAGGCGGCTGTCGGCCTGGCTGTGGTCTGGGGCGTTTCACGCAGGCCGCCCCAAACCCCTCACAGGTCTAAGGAGCGTGCATTACACAGGGCAGCCCAGCCCTGCGGGCTCAGTTAAAGAGCACAGACAAGGAGGGTGGCGTGTCGCTAAGGGCTACATGTGAGAGAGAGGCCCAGCCGCCCAAGAGTCAGGGAGGAGATGCAAGAATCAGGCAGTAGCAGCAAAAGGGGTGGGGAGGGGAGGATGACACACCAGAAAGAATGGGGACACTCCTTGGGAAGGCTTGTCTAGGGGATGATAAGAAGCCAGGCATAGCAGGCCCTAAGGAACCTGAGAGAGGTCTGAGATTTAGGCTCCCGGGGGCACTTAAGCCATTTTTGAAACGGGGACTTCGGCTCCTAAATCACTTTGGGCCAGATTCTTAAAGGTGTTTAGGCCCCTGAAGGTGCAGATAGATGCCTATGGGATTTTCCGACGTGCCTAACTCCCATTGAAATCACCTGCTTAGGTGCCTCTGAAAATCCCCCGAGGTACCTCTCTGCATCTGTAGCTACCTAAATACCTTTGAAAATCTGGCTGCTGTAACTAAGCCAAGCTCCACTGAGCTTTGCAGGATATTCAGAGGAGGGATGTTATGCAAAGCCAGTTGTTTTATTTCAGTTTGGTTTTCTTTTGAATAACTCTTGGTTTGCTTTTTAACATGATGTTGCAATTTGTGGGACTGTCGTTTGAGTAATTTCCCACAGATGCTCTGGGATCATGGGAGATTCATGGATTCCTAGGCCAGAAGGGACCACTGTGCTCATCTAGTCTGACCCCCTGTAGAACACAGGCTGGAGACCTGCCCCACAACAATTCCTGGAGCAGAGCTTTTAGGAAAACATCCCACCTTGATTTCAAAATTGTCAGTGAAGGAGAATCCACCCGAGCCTTGGTAAATTGATGTAATGTTTAATTGCTCTCACTGATAAAAAATTAAGTCTGAATTTGTCTAGGTCAGTGGTTCTCAAACTGTGGGTTGGGACCCCAAAGTGGTTCACGATCCCATTTTAATGGGGTCGCCAGAGCTGGCTTAGACTTGCTGGGGCCCGGGGCCAGAGCCGAAAACCGAGACCCACCGCCCGGGGCCAAAGTTGAAGCCTGAGCCCCACTACCCGGGGCTGAAGCCCAAGGACTTCAGCCCTGGGTGGCGGGGCTCAGGTTACAGGCTCTCTACTGGGGCTGAAGCCCTTGGGCTTCGGCTTTGCCCCACACACACACCTGGGGCGGCAGGGATCGGACTTTGGCTCAGGATTTGGTCCCCCCTCCTGGGGCCTGTAGCCATTTTTGTTGTCAGAAGGGGGTCGTGGTGCAATGAAGTTTGAGAACCGCTGGTATAGATTCAACTTCCAGCCATTGGATCATGTTAGACCTTTATCTGCTAGATTGAAGAGCCCATTATTAAATATTTGTAGATACGTCTAAACTGAGGCTCTTATATTTACAGAGAGGCACAAAGCACAGTCTAAACCCAGAGGGGAGAGGCCGTGTAGTTTGAGGGACAAAGGAGAGATTGAGAGAGAGGACCTGTGTGTGAAATAGTAGGAAGAGTGAGAGAACAATCAGGCTCATAAAAATCTGATCAGAAATCAACAAGAAAAAACTGCCCCTTACTAGGGCTGGGCAGGAAATGGTTTTCCTGTCCAGTGAGATTTTTTGAGATTTCAAAAATGTTTCCTGTCCCAGGTTGGGACAAGAGGTCAAAATCTTAAACACTTTTACAAAATCTGAAAAAAAAAATTCAGAGCCGGTCAATCAAAACGTTGAGAATTTTGATACTTTTTGTTCTTTTTCAATCTTTTTTTCTTTCACCTGCTTTAATATACATTACGTTACATTTTGAAATGAAAAGTCCCTTTGAACCGATAAACCAAAATTTTTCCTTTAGAAAATATCAAAACTGGACCTTGCTGAAAATTTCATTACCATTTAAGCTTTTAGTTCTTCCCAAGAGCAAAAGGTTGTATGTAGATAAGTCGGAATTTTTCTGATGGGACACTTTCCCATCAGAAAATGCTGATTTGATAGATTCAAAACATTCCATGGGAACACATTGATTCTGTCAAAACTTTTAATGAGACAAGGTGGTGAGGCAATATCTTTTATTGGACTAACTTCTGTTGGCGAGAGAGACAAGCTTCCGAGCTCACACAGAGCCTGTCTTCAGAGAAGAAACTCAAAAACTCGTCTCTCTCACCAACAGAAGTTGGTCCAATAAAAGATATTGCCTCCCCCCCCCCCCCTTGTCTCTCTAATATCCAGGGCTACAACGACACGGCATACAAACTTTTAATGTAAGCCAGGCAGGCTGGCCAGAGTGAAAGCCAGCCTGCTTTCCTGCCAACCTGAGCTCCCTGAATCCAGGATTCTCCAGACATCTGCCTCCCAGGGGAGTTGGGTAGCCAGGAGCAAGCTGAAAAATTCCATTTGGATTCTCCTGAAATGGAAGCTTTCTGAATGTTTTCTCCTCTGAAAAAATTTGAGTTTTTGACTCTTTGTCTCAATTCGTGATCAATTTTTTCCCCAAAGAATCAGAATGTTTCACAGGAGGGAAATTCCATTTTCTGGCCAGTTCTAATCCCAAAACAGGGCGGAATTCACCCACAACTTTGGCAATGCCAGAATGAACTCCAGGCCTATTTATTCTGTCTTGTTTCCCAAACTGGTGCAAATACAGCAGCTGAGAAAGCCGAGAATTGATTTTCCCCAGGAGAATGGACTTGCATATTTGAGGAACACCACAAGCATGATTTTGATACTAATTGTATCAATCACTGTTCACAGTGTTTCATTTGTATTGGAGATGGGCTCAGATTCAAGTGAAAACACCCACACCTTCTCTTCTCCCCCAAAGTTGTATATAGGTTGGATTTGGAATTAGATGAGAACCTGGATTTCATGAGATGGGCCCATTGTATCTGCATGGACATTTGAAAAGCAACTCAACCTGTCATCAGTTTGAATTCAGGCCCACATTTCTAGAGCTGGTGGGGATTTTGTTTTGTTTTTTGCCCTGCTAAAAATGTCAATCAACATTTTTTTTTCGTTTTCATCAACATTTTCCTTCCAAATATTTTGGGTTTTCAGCAGAAAACTAAAAACAATTCGGTTTTTGGCAACTGAAAAAATGGCCAAAATGTCACGAATCAGCTGTGAGTCTAATTTTGACACACTCCAGTGGGAGACGTGAGGAGAGGCCCTGGGCTGAGCTAGCAGCAGAATGCTGATGACACTCAGCGGCGTATCCCATGATCTGCTGATGCAACCAGTACTAAGGTGTCAGGACGCCTACAGGAAATGAGCTCCGGGATGAAGGGCCGCTGGTTTCAGTGGAGCCCAGGCAAGACGGGAGTGAGGCTGGTCGGAAAAGGGAAATGCGCTGAAGAGCCGGCCAAGATACCAGCATCCCCTTCCATTGACGGCTCACAGCCCCCATTCGCCAAAGTGGTGTGAATCTTCGGGAGCCTGTCTGAGCCGTTTNACCTCCAGGCTGGGTTCCTGTAACTCACTGCATCTGAAGCTGGTACCGAGTGCAGCTGCCTGCTTCCTCCAGGGCGCAGGCCCCTGAGACCACATCGGGTCTGTGCACAAGCCCCGCCACTGGTTCTCGGCCGCTTCCGATGCCAGCTGAAGACCTCGGTCCTCGTTTCCGAAGCAGTTAATGGATCAAACCCCAGCAGGGGAGGGATAGCTCAGTGGTTTGAGCATTGGCCTGCTAAACCCAGGGTTGTGAGTTCAATCCTTGAGGGGGCCACTTAGGGATCTGGGGCAAAATTGGTCCTGCTCGTGAAGGCAGGGGGCTGGACTCGATGACCCTTCGGGGTCCCTTCCAGCTCTATGAGATAGGTATATCTCCATATATTTTTTATATTATATTAGCTACGTCAAAGACTGAATTTCGATCGATGAAACACCATGACAGCTGTGCTCCTCTGGGACAGTCCCGGTCCCAAAGCTCTGGACAGAGGACGTGAGAGCTGGGGGCAGAGCATTCACAGTCAAGGTGATGCGGCTATGGAACAGTCTTCCAGAGATCAAACCAATCCAGAGTCTGGCCATCTTTAGGAACAAAGCCTTCCTCTTTCAAAGGGCCTTTCTGCCATCAGTGGAGAAGCACCAGAGACTCCATAAAGTGCCCTAGGGACTTTGCTATTGATTTTATGTGGCAGGCACTCAGCTACTCTAGTGATGGGTGGCAGAATAAAACTCTAAAATGGTAGATGAAAAGAACCCTTTCTAACTCTGAGGATAGGTCAGCACTCTGGAACAGGTTACATAGGGAGGTAATGAAATCCCCACCAGTGGAAGTTTTAAGAACATGTTAGACAAACATTTGTCAGGGATGGTTTTCATCCTGCCTCAGCGTGGGAGAGGGATGAACTAGGGGACCTCATGAGGTCCCTTCCAGCCCTACTTTCCAAAGTCCCATTGTGCAATTTGGCTGAATTGCAGGTTCATCTGCATATACGCAGTAATAGCAGTTTCCGTTTGAGTATCTTAGCCTATCTAGATACATTGCACTTGATTAATAAATGCTAATCTCTAAACAGAGCTGAATACATCTCTGTTGCTAAAGAAAGGCAGTTCTTTACCCAGTGGGAATGCTTCTTGAACACGTATGAAATGCATTGAGCTTTGTCCTGGGCTGCTGTCCCTGACACTGGTGTAAATCCACAGTGACTGTTGATTTCAGGAGAGATACATCTGACTGACACCATTATATCTGGAGAGCAAAGTCTCCGTTCCTGTCGTACAGACCAGAAGTTGGTAATAAAAGCTACGAACTACACGCCCACAGCAGATCAAATTATTCCATTCCTCTCTCTGTCCAAGTAGGGATACCTCTTTGTTTTTGCCAGGCAAGCTTTTTGGAGGAGAGATTTCAGAAAGGAAAAACAAGGCAAACAAAAAATGGCTGAGCTCTGAAGTTGTGATTTGGTAAATTGCAATCAGTTATGGTTCAAACAGATGATCATCCCTCCCTACAAGCTGTACTTCGTTTTTGTGCAATTGATGAGAAAATGCATGTCTTGGGACATCTGATTTTATGTTAAGTATCTGATTTTATGTTGCAATTGCTTTGAAATGTATTTCTTTTTATCTTAATGGAGGATGTTTGGGGGAGGTAAATAAGCCAGTCATGCCATAGCGGTGATGACACATTTGGGGGGCGACTGGTTTCTGCATATAGTCTACAACAGATAACGGTCTGCAAAATTGGCAAGAGTTGGAGCCAGACAGCAAGACCAGAGCGAGGGATTCCCACTGTGGGCTGATATGAAAAAGACTTGCAGACTAGTCTTAGGACTTCAAATGATCACAGGCCTTTGCCAACACTCCCTGGGTTTTCCTCCCCAGTTTTATGTGGATGGGGATTTATTTGCTAAGAATACTGTGGAACTAGCCACTCTGCCATGTAGAATTCATAGATTTCAAGGCCAGAAGGGACCATTAGATCATCTAGACTAGAGCCGGAGAACAGCCTGTGATGCTGTATGATTGAAATATGACCATTTATATCAAGGATATTGCCACTGTTAGACAATTGCAACAAATCTTGTATAAAGTATATCCTGTAAGGTGTCAATGGAAACGTTCTGATTTGCTAAATGTGCTTATCCTGTTTATATGCATGTCACTTTGGTATTTGAAGTTATGACTATTGGCTGTGCACTGATATCTTATCTATGTGCTGTATTCTTGGGCAAAATCCACATTGAGTCGAGGCAGCTGGGTGTTGACGGCCCATTAAAGACGTCACTCTCACAATAGGCCATAGCAAAAACTCATCCCGCCCCATAAATCTTCCTGTGGAGGCCTTAGCAGGGATACGACCAGTGGCTGCCCCGGTGAGTCAGCAGGACATGTGATAGGCTCATGTGACCCTGGACTCCATCTTGTGCCAGTAACTTTCCACAAGCTGGCTCTGTGAGCTTTTGAAACAGGTCATGGTGAAAATTTCTGTAAATCCCTGTAAATCCAGGCAGATGGCAAAATCTTATTTAGACCCCTGAGCTATCTCCATTTTGCCTCTTTCCTGCTCTGATTGTCTGGACTGTGGATTTACAACTAAAAGGAGCATTTTGAACTATGGACTGAAGACCTGCCAATCTTTTGGAAGTTACCAGAGACTTTCCAACCAGCAGTTTCCAACCAACATCACTGCTACAAACCTGCTATAAGAACAGTGCTATTATTGTATGTATATGATTTATTAACCATTTTTAACTCTCTTTTCTTTTATTACTAAACCTTTAGATTTTAGCTACTAAAGGACTGACAACAGCGTGATAATTGGGTAAGATCTGAGGTATGTATGGACCTGGTGGTGTGGCTGATGTCTTGGGATTAGAGAACCCTACATGTGATGAAATTGGTTTTCAGTAACCACTCATCACAGAGCCCAGGGGCTGGGTGATAAGACAAGGGCCAGAGACTGCATCTCTGACTTCTTGTTAACCCGTGTGGTGAGACATAAGTTTACTTTTGTTACTGGCTTGGTATATCTAATGGAAGAACCACCATTGGTTTGGGGTGAGCCTGCCCTGGTTCTCAGCGGTTTGTCCTGAATCGGGTATTCTCAGCTGTGACCCACTGAGGCAGGGGGGCACAGCCTATAGAACATCAGAATAGGGCGTGGTGCCTAATTTCCCACTCTTTTGAACATCAAGCATTTCAAAGTTCAACTTGACCAGCGCTCTCTGGATCCAGCACCTTTCTGTTTCTAAGGGCTGGTCTACACTAGGGGCGGGTGTCAATGTAAGATACGCAACTTCAGCTACAGGAATAGCGTAGCTGAAGTCGACGTATCTTATTTCGACTCACCTCCCGTCCTCTCGGCGCGGGATCGACGGCCGCGGCTCCCCGGTCGACTCCGCTACCGCCGCTCGCCCTGGTGGAGTTCCGGAATCGATGGGAGCGCGTTCGGGGATCGATATATCACGTCTAGACGAGACGCGATAGATCGATCCCCGATAATTCGATTGCTACCCGTCGATCCGGCGGGTAATGTAGACGTGGCCTAAGCTCTCTGCCCACGTGCAGTGTTCAGCAACCATTTTGGTTGCAGAACTCAGTGTAGAAGAGTCACACACACTGCGCTCTCTGCCTTTTGCTCTTTCAGACTTTGTTGTTAATCTAAAATAAAGTTGGTGGCAGGCGTGAACCTCAAACTGGGGAGTAAAGATCCAGCTCCAGACTTTCAGCACCTCCAGGGTTTTGACCCAGGAGCATCTCCAAGTTTGAAGCACCATGTTATCAAGTTCAGGCTTTGATAAGAAGTGACTCCAAAAAATGATTAAAAACAAAAACCCAATGGAAAAACTGATATAGGCCAGCCACTGGTCCAAGTCTGGTTTTCAGGTCAGTTCAACACAAGCTGCACGTTAAGGGGGAGGGATAGCTCAGTGGTTTGAGCATTGGCCTGCTAAACCCAGGGTTGTGAGTTCAATCCGTGAGGGGGCCACTTAGGCATCTGGGGCAAAATTGGTCCTGCTAGTGAAGGCAGGGGGCTGGATTCAATGACCCTTCGGGGTCCCTTCTAGCTCTATGAGATAGGTATATCTCCATATATAAAAAAACAAATAAAAATGTTGTTTTAAATCACCCAGGGGAGGTTGGACCCCTGGGTTTGTATTGCAGAGGGAGGAAAGGTTTGTGAGCCCTTAAAAAATTGCTTGAGAAATCTTCATCTCCACTGAGTTTCCGAAGGCCTACTATGAACTAAACTCCACAGCCAGTGCTTGGCATGATCCCTGCAGGATTGTAACGTGGTTTGGGGCAGTATAGGGTATGGACACAGAACCTGTCAGAACCCGTTCAGGTACTGCATAGGAGCGTTAGCTGGTGTTGGAGAAACTGGTTATAAGCTTCTATTCTAAATGCTGCTGCGAAGATCATGTTCATAGCCTGTCACTTTGACCATATCACCCCATTCCTTCGCTGGGTCCCTTTTCTCCATTGCTTAAACCACATAAGCCACATGCCTTCTCTTTCAAAGCCCTCCATGGCTTATCTCCATCGGATCTAGCATCTCTCCTTCATAGAATCATAGAATATCAGGGTTGGAAGAGACCTCTGGAGGTCATCTAGTCCAATCCCCTGCTCAAAGCAGGACCAATTCCCAACTAAATCATCCCAGCCAAGGCTTTGTCAAGCCTGACCTTAAAAACTTCTAAGGAAGGAGATTGCACCACCTCCCTAGGGAACCCATTCCAGTGCTTCACCACCCTCCTAGTGAAAAAGTTTTTCCCAATATCCAACCTAAACCTCCCCCACTGAAACTTGAGACCATTACTCCTTGTTCTGTCATCTGCTACCACTGAGAACAGCCGAGCTCCATCCTCTTTGGAACCCCCTTTCAGGTAGTTGAAAGCACCTATCAAATCCCCCCCACTCTTCTCTTCTGCAGACTAAATAACCCCAGTTCCCTCAGCCTCTCCTCGTAAGTCATTTGCCCCAGCCCCCTAATCATTTTCATTGCCCTCCGCTGGACTCTCTCGAATTTGTCCACATCCTTTCTGTAGTGGGGGGCCCAAAACTGGACCCAATACTCCAGATGTGGCCTCACCAGTGCCGAATAGAGGGGAATAATCACATCCCTCGATCTGTTGGCAATGCTCCTACTAATGCAGCCCAATATGCCTTTAGCCTTCTTGGTAACAAGGGCACACTGTTGACTCATATCCAGCTTCTCATCCACTGTAACCCCCAGGCCCTTTTCTGCAGAACTGCCGCTTAGCCAGTCGGTCCCCAGCCTGTAGCCATGCATGGGATTTTTCTGTCCTAAGTGCAGGATTCTGCACTTGTCCTTCGCTATCCAGCTGCTGACTCCCACCTCTGCTCTGCCCATGATGCCAACCTGCATTGCCCACTTGTTACATTTTTGAACAAGCTCCTTCGTGCTTTTGACTATGCTGCCCCCATGCTTGGGAGATGCTCCCTGTAAACATCCACAAAACGACCTTGTTATCCACCCTCAAATCTCCTTTGCCATGACTTGACAACTTGACAACAATTAAGCAGTCTGCCCCCTGCCTACCAGGCTGTCCAATACTGTCTCATTGTTTCCTGTTGCTCGCCCGTCTGTTCATATCCACCTGTTGTCTCCCGTCTTATACCCAGCTTGGACTCTGTTGGGTTTATTGTTCTGTGTTTGTACAGCACCAAACACAGTGGGGTTCTGGTCTATGACTGGGACTCGGAAGCACTACCTGAGTGCACGTAATAAATAATCAGTACTTGTCATCCTGTGGTCCCCTGGCGCCATTACTCCAGGGCTCTGTTTTGCACAGATGGGGCAGTGTTTTCCCCATACACTGACCCGCGCGGCTGTCCTGCGAATGTCCGAAGCTGTAGGGAGCAAAGGTGGAAAGGGGGGACGGTCTAGTTGCCCCTGGGGCTGTAAGCGGATGCACGGGCAGGCTGAGCTGTGCTGTATATGACCTGGGGGTGTGGCCTGTAGAGGAGGAAGCGGGATGTGCTGTGAGGCTGGGGAGAGTCGGGAGCTGTGTGCTAAGCCGAGCACACCTGTGGGAGCTGGTCCTCGGGCAGGACTGAGGCCTCTCTGCACGGCAGGGAGTGCGGATGGGCCAGATTCCCCTGTGGGGGCATGTTCCTGAACCTGTAACGAAAGGAACTCACTGTGGGGGAATCTGCAAAGCAGCTCCTGGCTGGACGTGTGCCCTTCGCGGGTCTCCCTCGTCCATCAGACCCTCTCTGAAAACATCCACTCAATGCGCAGCGGCCGTCAAAAACGCGAACAGAATGTTGGGAATCATTAAGAAAGGGAGAGATAATAGGATGGAAAATATCATGTTGCCTCTATATAAATCCATGGAGTGCCCCCATCTTCAATACTGCGTGCAGATTTGGTCACCCCATCTCGAAAAAGATATATTGGAATTGGAAAAGGTTCAGAAAAGAGCAACAAAAATGATTAGCTTCCATATGAGTAGAAATTAATAAAACTGGGACTTTTCAGCTTGGAAAAGAGACAGCTAATGATAGAGGTCTGTAATCACAACTGGTGTAGAGAAAATAAATAAGGAAGTGTTATTTACTCCTTCTCATAACACAAGAACTAGGGGTCACCAACTGAAATTAATAGGCGGCAGGTTTAAAACAAACAAAAGGAAGTATTTCTTCACACAACACACAGTCAACCTGTGGAACTCCTTGCTAGAGGATGTTGTGAAGGCCAAGACTATAACAGTGTTCAAAAAGAACTAGATAAGTTCATGGAGGATAGGTCCATCAATGGCTATTAGCCAGGATGGGCAGGGATGGTGTCTCTAGCCTCTGTTTGCCAGAAGCTGGGAATGGGCGACAGGGGCTGGATCACTTGATAATTACCTGTTCTGTTCATTCCCTCTGGGGCACCTGGTGCTCTGCCCGCTCACAGCTGTCTCTCTGCCCTGGCAGTAGGTGAGCTCTGGACATGCTGAAGGGGTTGGGCATCACTGAGAGCTCCCTTCCCGGGTTAGTAAAGCCATACAGGTGGAGAGGGTTCTTCCTATAGAACCTGCCAGCCCTCAACTACACCCATAACTGGGACTCTTCCCCCTCCCAGCATCCCCTGCAGGGGGTATCGCTGGTCCCCCGGTGCCCCTGTGCTCTAGGCTCTGCCCCCTCCCCACAGTCCCTGCAGGGGGCATCGCTGGTCTCCCGGTGCCCCTGTTCTCTAGGCTCTGCCCCCTCCCAGCATCCCCTGCAGGCGGCATCGCTGGTCTCCCGGTGCCCCTGTGCTCTAGGCTCTGCCCCCTCCCCACAGTCCCTGCAGGGGGCATCGCTGGTCTCCCGGTGCCCCTGTTCTCTAGGCTCTGCCCCCTCCCAGCATCCCCTGCAGGCGGCATCGCTGGTCTCCCGGTGCCCCTGTGCTCTAGGCTCTGCCCCCTCCCCACAGTCCCTGCAGGGGGCATCGCTGGTCTCCCGGTGCCCCTGTTCTCTAGGCTCTGCCCCCTCCCAGCATCCCCTGCAGG
>QXTE01000268.1:1479826-1548471 GCA_003942145.1 Platysternon megacephalum
CCCCCCCAATCCTTTTGCTTTGCTAGGAGTTACAGGCACTTAGGATGGAGCAGGGAGACAGACTGGACAGGTGAAGGGGGGTGGGGGGAACCTCCCGGAGTTTGCGCACTGGGGCTTGTCAGTAGCTGCAGACAATATGCTGAGGGCTTGACGCACCCTCATCAGTGCTTGGGCCCATGCTGCCCTGTGCCAGTGAGGGTAGCTGCTGCATCCAAGGGGAGATTTCCCCAATGGAGGGTGAGATTTGCCCCCCTGCCATCAGGGGGGAGCAGCTTTAGAGACCCCCTCCTGAGCCCTGGGCACAGCGTTCCTGGGAGAAGTGCTGGACCAGCGTAGGTCACACATGCCCTTGCCCGGTTTGTCACCACACACATTTGGTGCCAGCTCCCGGCACCCCAATAAAGCAGGGCAAGGCACCCCCGAGACCCTCATTCCAGGGGCACTTTCCACTGCAGGGCCCTGCAGCAGGAGCGATTCAATGCGGGTGTGGATGCATTCACGTCCGCATGCACGTGTGGGTCGCTGCAGAGTTAACCTGGGGGATTGGCAGCCTGGACCGAGCCTGGATGTGAAGAGCTGGGATCCTCCTGGAGCTGCGCTTCCCCCTGTGTGTCGCTCGGACGCCTGGGGGCCCATCCTCTGGTCCTTAGCACTGCGGTGAGCTGAGCTGCTCCGAGATTCTTTCCCAGGGGATCCTGGGAGATTTCGTGCTTTGGGGCACGTGGGGGCATTGTGGGACGGTATTAGCGGACGATTGAGCACTTGAGAAGCCAGCATCCTCCCTGCAAAGAGGCCACGTTACCAGTGTGGGTGCAAGCAGCACCCGGGTAGCAGCCTCGAACCCCAGCCCAGCCAGGTGGAAAGCACCAGTGAGAGGATTTGATGTGCGGACGGGAGGGGAGTTAAGCTGTGCACCTGGGCCGGAGCCTGAATTAACTCTGCAGTGAAGACAGACTGTGGCAGGCGTGTGCGTTTTCAAGGCCACAAACTGAGAAGGCACCGATTGTCCGTATCTGCCTTGTGAGCCGGGCCTTGTGCCGTAGCATCCAGTAAGGTGGAACAGCGGCTGCTACCGGGGTGCCCTGACCCTGTCTCCACGCAGTCCTCCCCCTGCGCAATCACTAGCCCTCTGCCTTGGCCCACGCGGAGCTGGCGTCTCCATCAGCTCGCTGCAGCGGAGAAATCAATTTAGAGAGAGATGAAATGGCTCGGATAAGAGGCTCTTTAAGCTCTTCTCTCTCCGTGTGGGGGAGCGAGGCCGGGAGTGACAGGTTTCTCTGCAAGCCATTAAGAGGAGAGATTTTTACAGGGCAGAAAAAGGACAAGAGCGAGCGTGGGAAGCACCGGGCTGGTGCCGAATGCACAATGCGGAGGAGGGGCTGGGGAGAGAGAAGGCTGGAGGAGAGACCTCCCAGCCACTGGCCTGACTCACACCTTGGTCAGATTGCGGATCTGAACGTGAGGAGGTGGCCTCATGTCCAAGTCCCAGGCACGCCCCCACTTCCCAGAGTTCCCTTTGCCAAACACCTCCCCCAGCCCCGGGCCAGACAGCCGCAAGGCGGCGACCCTGCAGGCAAAGCTGGGGGCTCCTGTGTGTCCAGGATCTCCGGCCCTTTGTCCTTCCCATGAACCACCCCTAGCACCCAGCAGGCAAGGGCTCCGGGCGGGGCCTCCATTCCCACAAGAGATTGAGACAGCGCCAGGCTCACTTCTGCCCAAGGGCTTTGCCACCAGGTTGCACCTGCCACAGACAGGCAGGCAAGAAAAGAAAGGAAGGAAAAAAAGACAAGGAAAAGGAAAATCTGCATAGCAGCAACTAAACTCACTCCGCTGCAATAAAACCCCCATGGCTGGCCCGTGTCAGTGGACTCGGGCTCCTCGGGCTGCGGGGCTGTAAAATCGTAGATGTCTGGGCTGGGGCTGGAGCATGGACGCTGGGGCCCCGTGAGGATGGGGGGGAGGGTACTAGGGTAGGTACTATGGCAGGGATGGGCAAACATTTTGGCCCGAGGGCCACATCTGGGTGAGGAAATTGTATGTAGGGCCATGAATGTAGGGCTGGGGGAGGGGGTTGGGGTGCAGAAGGGGGTGCGGGAGGGGGCTCAGGGCAGGGCATTGGGAAGCAGGAGGGGTTCAGGGTGTGACAGGGGGCTCAGGGCAGGGCATTGGGAAGCAGGAGGGGTTCAGGGTGCAACATGGGGCTCAGGGCAAGGGTTCGGGGTGCAGGGGGGGATCAGGGCAGGGGGTTGGGGTGCAGAAGGGGGTGTGGAGTGCGGGAGGGGGCTCAGGGCAGGGCATTGGGAAGCAGGAGGGGTTCAGGGTGTGACAGGGGGCTCAGGGCAGGGGTTTGGGGTGCAGGAGGGGGATCAGGGCAGGGGGTTGGGGTGCAGAAGGGGGTGTGGAGTGCGGGAGGGGGCTCAGGGCAGGGCATTGGGAAGCAGGAGGGGTTCAGGGTGCGACATGGGGCTCAGGGCAAGGGTTCGGGGTGCAGGAGGGGGATCAGGGCAGGGGGTTGGGGTGCAGGCTCTGGCCCAGCGCCGCTTACCTCGAGCAGCTCCGGGGTGGCACGGGGCTAAGGCAGGCTCCCTGCCTGCCCTGGCCCCACGCTGCTCCCGGAAGTGGCCAGCATGTCTGGCAGTGGCTCCTGGGGAGGGGGGCAGGCAGCTCCACCGCACGTTGCCCTCGCCTGCTGGTACCACCCCTGAAGCTCCCATTGGCCACAGTTCCCCGTTCCCGGCCAATGGGAGCTGTGGGGGGCGGTGCCTGCAGGCGAGGGCAGCACACGGAGCCCTCTGCCCTCCCTCCCCCAGGGGCTGCAGGGATGTGGTGCCGGCCGCTTCCGGGAGCGGCGTGGGGCCAGGGCAGGCAGGGAGCCTGCCTTAGCCCTGCAGTGCCATGGGGCTGGCAATCCCGCGGGCTGGATTGAAAGTCCTGATGGGCCAGATCTGGCCCGCACGCCGTAGTTTGCCCTCCCCTGTACTATGGTGACAGACAGATCACGCCTTGGTTGAACATCTGATCGCACCTCACCCCTACCTCCCTGGCAGGGCCTGCGTTGAAAGCGTGTGGTGGTGCCGCACGGTTCGTACACAAGAGCTGTCTGGAGGAGCCTTTATCGCTGGGGATGGAGGACTCGGTGGCTGTAGTGACCACAAACCAAATAAAATCCACTCCGTCGGCACTGCGAATGGGAGATGTGGTGGCTCGTTAGGTTAGTGCGGGAGCCTTCCTTTCCGCAGCCCAACCAGAGAACTCAAGTAGCAATGAGTTTGCTGGGACATAAGACCGGCCAGATTGGGTCAGACCAAAGGTCCATCTAGCCCAGTCTCCTGTCTGCCGACAGTGGCCAATGCCAGGTGCCCCAGAGGGAATGAACAGAACAGGGAATCATCAAGTGATCCATCCCCTGTCGCCCATTCCCAGCTTCTGGCAAACAGAGACTAGGGACATTTCAGAGCACGGTTTTGCATCCCTGCCCAGCCTGGCTAATAGCCATTGATGGACCTGTCCTCCATGAATTTATCTAGTTCTTTATGAACCCTGTTATAGTCTTGGCCTTCACAACATCCTCTGGCAAGGAGTTCCACAGGTTGACTGTGCGTTGTGGGTCTCACACTACTCCCGTCAGCCCACCCAGTCTGAGAAGACTGTGAATTTCTGCTTCCTGGTTGGGAGTGGGGGGACTGCAGGGTGGGGTTGAGGGGCTTTGGCAGAGTTGTTGGGGGGTGACCCCAGGACTGGACTAACACGTGGATTGCTGGTCAGGACTGAGGGGCACCGGCAGAGCTGTGTGTTAGGATCCCAGCCCTGGGATCGCAGGGACAGGACTGAGGTGCATTAGCAGAGTTGGGTGTGGCGACACATGCCATACACATGTTCACATACAAACACATGCGCATGCGTATGTCTCTGCTACCAGCCGTTCTCCTTCCACCTCTCCCTCCTGCAGACGCCCTTCCCAGCTGGGGCTCCACATTGAATTTCATTTGCAACCCGCATCCCAGAGTTCTTTTCCTCCTGCGTTTCAAAGGGAAAGACGAAAAGCAAAGCAAACCTGTCTGGCACGTCCTCCGCAGCGTGAATGCCAGCTCTCGACAATCGATAGCAAGGGCTCCCCCAGGGCTGTTTTCATTTCATAATATTTATTGGGTTGCTTTATTGTCAGAATCATTACAGTTCAATGTACTGCATGGATTTTATGCCAGCTGTACTTAGTTTGTCTTGTTTTTAACACTCCTCCCGTCTTGCTCAGAGTAATATTTGCACTAGGCTTTGGATCGCTCTGATACTGGGATTCTTCCCATTGTCGCCGGGGGCAGGGGCAAAGAATTTGGGGGAACGCTGGCTGCCTGTTTGTTTGAATTGAGAGAGAATGGCCAGTTGGGATTGCGTGGGAGGAAGGATCTCTTTGTGAGCAAGGCAGCAGTTACTGAGATCTCCTGAATCTGATTCCCAGCTCTGCCCCCAACTCAAGATGGTGTTGGCCAACTCATCGCACCTCCCTGGGCCTCAGCTCCCCAGCCGTAAAATGAAGATCCTAATTCTGTCTTGTCTATTCAGATTTAAGGTCTTCATTTTAAGGCTCTCACTGTGTGTGTGTGTGCGTGTGCATGCGTACGTGTGTGTGTGCGTACGTGTGTGTGTGTGCGTGTGCATGCATACGTGTGTGTGCGTGTGCATGCATATGTGTGTGTGTGCGTGCGTACGTGTGTGTGCGTGTGTGCGTGCATACGTGTGCATGTGTGTGTGCATGCATACGTGTGTGTGTGCATGTGCGTGCGTACATGTGTGAGTGTGCATGCGTACATGTGTGTGTGCGTGCATACGTGTGTGTGTGTGTGCATGCGTACGTGTGTGTGCATGCGTACGTGTGTGTGTGTGTGCATGCGTTTGTGTGTGTGTGTATGTGCGTGTGCATGTGTACGTGTGTGTGTGCGTGTGCGTGCGTACGTGTGTGTGTGCGCATGTGTGCATGTGTACGTGTGCATGTGTGTGTGCATGCATATGTGTGTGTGTGCATGTGCATGCGTACGTGTGTGTGTGCGTGCATACGTGTGTGTGTGCGCTAATGCATTTGTGTGTGTGTATGTGTGTGTGCGTGCGTACGTGTGTGTGTGCATGTGTATGTGTACGTGTGTGTGTGCGTGCATACGTGTGTGTGTGTGTGCGCGCATGCATTTGTGTGTGCGTGTGCATGCGTACGTGTGTGTGTGTGCGTGCGTACATGTGTGTGTGTATGTGCATGTGTGTGCATACGTGTGTGCGTGTGCACAAAGGGGCCCTGATCGTGGCTGGGGCAATGGACAGAAAGCGATCGCGGGAAAACGCTCCTAGTGCTCATGAGGCTGTGGAATAGTTCCACTAGGGAAGTGGTGGACGCTCAGAAGCTGCAGGGAACTGTCTTGCATTGAGTAGACGCTTCTCGTGAGCCCCCCCAGTTCTGCCCACCTTGCCCGGAGGTTGGGCAGCGAACAAACCAGGACCCAGAGGGCTCTCACAAGGTTTTAGGCCTTCGCCGTGTGTTAGAAGTACATGGTACCGTGTGCACAATTGGCTTCCTCAGCTGGGCAGCCAAATCTTACTGGCCTTCCCAGGAGCAGCCAGTGGTGGAGATGGGGTCCCCCTGCAGGGAGCTGGCAACTCTCTTCTCGCAGTTAACGACCTGTCAAAATAAGGAAAGCCTGGACCGAGTAAAGCTCTGGAAGGGCTTCCCAGCTGGTAAAGCCCGGGGAGGGGGCACTGCAGGACAGAGCTTAGCTGCACGGTTGCCACACCGCCAGGAATCGGTGACAATGCGTGTTAAGTCGCAGGAAATCGGGAGGCTCTGAGAAGGTTGGAATGACAGCACTAGGGGCCAGCGGCCAGACGAACAAGTGATGTCCATAGCCCTGGTGGAGAACAGCCATGCACTTGGGCTTTGGTGAGATCTACCTCCGCTACCTCTGGGATAGTCTGTTCCTGGGTTAATCTGAAGTCCTGCCCCAGAACACAGAGTGGGGTCTCCTGGTCTGCTTCAGCAGTGCTCTCCAGACAGCACCGTGGCTCCGCTCGGGTCCCAGCTGGGGCGAAGCCTTCGAGTAATTCCCAAGCAGACAGATTTCAATTCTAGGTCCCTCCCAGACAAGAGCGTTTCCTAGGGTGGTGCTCAAGGAATTCCAGTTGTTCCCTCTGCCCAGAGCAAACCAGCATCTCAGACTCAAAGCAACCAAAAGACCCTGCAGGACGGGGGAGCAGTTCTCCCAGGCTGGCCGAGAGGGGAAATGAAAATCGCCTGGAAAAGGGATCCGAGTCTACTAATTGAGATTTCAATATGCTCCCCCGAATGAACTGAAAGCAGCCAGCGCCATTGAACGAAGGCAGGCTGGGAGGCCACGCAGCGCATCTGTTCCGCTGTCCTCCAGGCTCCGGCGCTGATTGTTTCGCTTTGTTATTGCACATATGCAGCGGGACTATTCTGTTGATGGGTAAGTCGCTCGCTCGTCCCTCACTTTTTCAATTACCGCCTGCACGCTGCCTTCCCGATTGCCTGGCGGGCCCCGGTTCACCTGCCTGCTGAGCGTAATTTGTTTTTAATGTACAGCTCTGGGTTGTTGTGTTTTTTTAAACAAAGTGATTTTTCTATTCACATTTATAATTAATTCCTAATCTGATGGTGTCTGCACAGAAAGGGAAAGGGCTGTGGGAGGAATCCTAGGAGAGGCAGTTGCCTCCGTGTGTCTCCGTGCTCACATTTAACCCCTTCTGCACCCCTGTGCCGCCAAATACTTGATAGCCCATCGCTGCAGCGCCCGGCCTGGCCCTAAGCATGCACGGCTCCTGAGCCAGCTGGGCATAGTGAGTGGGCGCTGGCTCAGTACGTAGGATTGCCTGGCGCTCTAGCCGCTGGCCCCAGAAAAGCCAGCTGTGTCCTGGCGGCTCGCGGCGTTCCGGCTTTAGCTCCGGGTGTGCTTGTGCTACCACGTGCCCGGGGTTTGGCTGGTGTGTCTAGTCCATAAGCAGAAGCATAGTTTAAGGAAGAGTTGAAGGCTGGGTTTTGTGACACCCTCCATCCCAACACAGCCCCGAAAGCAAGGAAAAGCCAAGTTACGGGACGACACCAGTTCACGATCTATTAATGCCCATCCAGCACCGGGTGGGACAGCTCTTCGCGAAGAACCCCCCTCCGCCTCCAAGTGAGGAGGAAAGACACTGCACACGGCACACGCAGCCTTAATTACAGCTCCATGCTTCCCCCACAGGCATGTCACACATGGCACATCTCTGCACCGTGCACACCTCCCCTCTGCGCACACGTCACAGTGCACACGTCACCTCTGTGCACACATCACACGTCACCTCTGTGCACACGTCACCTCTGCGCACACATCACACGTCGCCTCTGTGCACGTCACAGTGCACATCTCATCTCTGTGCACACATCACACTGCACGCCTCCCCTCTGTGCACACATCACACTGCCCACTTCACCTCTGTGCACTTCACAGTGCTCACCTCTGTGCACACGTCACAGTGCACATCTCACCTCTGTGCACGTCACAGTGCACACGTCACCTCTGTGCACACATCAACCTGCACGCCTCACCTCTGTGCACACATCACAGTGCACATCTCACCTTTGTGCACACATCACAATGCACATCTCACCTTTGTGCATGTCACAGTGCACGCTTCACTTCTGCACACACATCACTGTGCACACCTCACCTTTGCACACACATCAAATTGTGCACCTCACTTGTGCACACCTGTTACACTGCATGCCTCACCTCTGTGCACACCACACTACACACCTCACAGGTGCGCACACATCACAATGCACACCTCACTTGTGCGCACATCACCTCTGGGCACACTTCACACTGCACGCCTCACCTCTGTGCACACATAATAGTGCAAGCCTCACCTCTGCGCATATTACATTTCACGCCTCCCCTCTGTGCACGTCACACTGCACGCCTCACCTCTGCGTACACGTCACACTGCACGCCTCACCTCTGGGCACCCGTCGCACTGCACACCTCACCTCTGGGAACACGTCACACTGCACACCTCACCTCCGTGCACCTGTCACACTGCACACCTCACCTCTGGGAACACGTCACACTGCACACCTCACCTCTGCGCACATATGCCAACCCTCAACATTTGAGGTTGTAACTAAGGTTTTGTATTATACTGTCAGGGAAATTAGTCAAGTCTTTCTTTCATTCTTCCATCCATCCCTAGTCCGCTAAGGGCCTGATCCAAATCCCACTGAAATAAAACAGCCTCTCCCCAATGTCTTCAGTGGGCTCTGGATCTGTCCTCAAACATACCAGCAAATCTGCAGTCACACGCTGAAAAGTTTCCAGGCTCCTTCCGTGTCCTAGCAGTGTTGGGAACTGTGCCAGCAGCCATCCATCTGCAGTAGCACTTACCTTCAAGTGCTTTCAGTGTGCTGGTAACTAATTGAAAAATGACGTCATTTCCCCAAACTCAGCACAAAGGCAAAGCCTCCGAGGAAATCCCCTTTAGGAGGAGCTTTTAGAAAGGGAGCCTTGTCTGGTGCTGACAGCACGGGACTGAAGGCTCAGATCCTCACAGGCATTTAGGCTCCTAACTCCCAGATACCTTCGTGGAGATAGGCCTGAGTATCAGGCAAACCGCTCTTTTCCTGGCTCTGCCACAGACTTCCTTTGTGTCCCGGGGCAAGTCATCTGATTGCCCTCTCCTTCAGTTCCCCCCCCGTCAACGAGATGAGCTCGTAAGGGGGTTGAGGCGGCATTCGTTAACGTCTCTGACCTTACGGAAGGTGCTATAAACGGACAGAATAGTAACGTGGGGCTGGTGTGTCGATTCTCCCTCTTGTCTCTTTGGAGCGCAAGCTCCGTAAGGCAGAGGCTGTCTCGTACCACGTGGCTGTACAGTTCAATGGCTCCCCAGCCTGGATTGGGACCTTTGTGCACCACGGCAAGACAGGCATTAACTCGTAGCGGTAACCGTGGCAGCGATAATGATTCTCTTCTCCGATCACACGCGGCCGTCAGAGCAAGCAAATGTGCTGTTTGTCCACCGTGATTGCTACCTTCCGGGTGCCGTTCTGCCCCTACTGACTTGCCCTCATTGAATGCACCACACCAGCAATTTCACAGGCCCATCGGGCAGCCCTGGGACCGGACACCTGCGATTCCTGTCTCCATAAGGGCTGGGGAGCATCTGTTCCGTGTGACATGGATTATGATTGGACTCAGGAGACGTAGATTCAATTACCAGCTTCCTGGGTGACCCTGGGCACGTCAGTGAGGCCCCGCTCTGCGAGGGTGTTTAGATGCCAAACTCCCATGGAGTTCAATGGGAGCTGAGAAGTGGGCCTTAGCCACTCTGTGCCTCAGTTTCCCTGCAGCACTGTGGGGACAACAGCCCTGCAGTGCCTTGCACAGTGGCGCATGAGCCAATGGGCCTACGGGGCCCGTGCCCGGGGGCCCCAGAAAAATGGGCGCCCTGCCCCCAGCAGACAAGCGCCGGGGTGGGGGACGTCTCCGTGCCCTGACCCCGCTCCACTCCCTGGCATCAGCACTGGGCGGGGCAGGGGAAGCCCCAGCACCCTGACCCCGGCTGCAGCCCCGGGACTGGAGGAGCTCTGGCTCCCCGCTGGGATCTCAGGGCTGGGGGAGCTCTCACTCCCCACTGCATCCCCGGGGTCCTGGCGGGTGGGGGGACACTGAGCTTCTCCGGCCTTGGGGCCGCAGTGGGGGGGGGAGGAAAGAAAGGAGCAAACGGGGGCTGCAGTGGGGGGGGGAAGAATGGGGTGGGACCGTGGGTGGAACAGGGGTGGGGCCGCAGGTGAAAGGGGCAGGGGCAGGGGCCCTCTACTTGCTCTGTCCCAGGGCCCCATGAACCCTTAATCCGCCTCTGCCCTTGCAGGAGCGTTACGAGACTCAACACATTAAAGACTGGCAGGTGACAGCCATGGGGGCCGGAGAAATACCTAAGACCCAGAGTGGTGGATTTCACATCCAAACCACCCCTCTGAGAGCGATCTGCACCGCTGCTGTCTGGCCTGACAGCACCTCCACTGCACAGAGATGTCCGTCCACTTCCCAGGACTTCCCCTGTGCTGCTCTGATTTCAGTACAGAACAGCGACCCACGCTGCGCACCGTGACATTAAAACGACAGCTCGCAGCCAAAGCGGCGTCCTCGGGGGGAGACAAAGCGCTAAGGCGGGAGACAGCTGTCTAACGAGCCAAGCGCTGCAGCCAGCCCCGGCCCTGTCATTCGCTTCCATTCCAGCCCCAGGGGTGACTGTCAAATCTGGCCCGCTTGCATGTTAATCAGGCACAATCAACGCCGGGCGCAGCCAGCCCGTGTATCAGAGATGCTGGATGAGCTAAAAGCATTTGCGGATCCACCGGTGCGTGTCTAGCACCCCCGGGGAGCTCGGAGCTGCAAGTGGAAGGTGGGCGACAGGGCTGGTGGCCTACAGAGTTTGCAGGCTAATGGGCTGAGTCTGATCTCGCTTCGACGGGTGTAAATCGTGAGTCACTCCCCTGGGGTTAGTGGAGTCACATCCATATAAAACATAAGGGTCTGGTGTCCCATGGTTATGGGAGTCCCATGAAATGCCACCATGGCTCCGGCATAGGAATCAGACTGTAGCAGGGCCGCCCAGAGGGGGGGCAAGTGGGGCAATTTGCCCCAGGCCCCGGGCCCCGCAGGGGCCCCCGGCCCCACGAGAATGTCTGAGGATCCCCGGCCCTGCCCCCACCTTCCCCCATCCCCCGGCGCCTCAGCGCACCACGTCAGGAGCGGCCCTGGACACCGCTGCAGTGGCGTGGCTCTGGCGGGGCCTGAGCTCCTCCCACTGAGTCAGAGCCCCCTCCCCTGCATTCCCCGAGGCGCCAGAGGGGTTAATTTAGTGGTTCTCAAACGTTTGTACTGGTGACCCCTTTCACATAGCAAACCTCTGAGTGCGACCCCCCCCCCTTATAAATTAAAAACATGTTTTTATATATTTAACACCATTATAAATGCTGGAGGCAAAGCGGGGTTTGAGGTGGAGGCTGACAGCTCGCGACCCCCAGTAATAACCTTGTGACCCCCTGAGGGGTCCCGACCCCCAGTTTGAGACCCCCGGGTTAATTTAATTTTAGCACCCTGTGTCCATTCACATGCATGTGCTATTTTGAGCATTTCAGTTTTCACAACATAGGCTCATCCCAGATTCTGGAACCAGCTCAAATGCTCAGTTCGTGGAGTATGTACATAGGCTATACTAAAGACAAACCCACAGGGACCCCATGGAGCCAGTCTCTAGGAAACAACCTCCATGAATTTATGTAAGTCCATTAATGGCTATTAGCCAGGATGGGTAAGGAATGGTGTCCCTGGCCTCTGGTTGTCAGAGGGTGGAGATGGATGGCAGGAGAGAGATCACTTGATCATTACCTGTTAGGTTCACTCCCTCTGGGGCACCTGGCATTGGCCACTGTCGGCAGACAGGATACTGGGCTGGATGGACCTTTGATCTGACCCAGTATGGCCATTCTTATGTTCTAACCTAAATGAACCCAAAGTTATGGAGACAGATATGAGTCAAGGAAGCCAGCAGAGTATCAGAAACCTGGAAAAATCTCTGACTGGATGGGCTCAGGCGTTTGGTCACAAGCTGAGGTGGTTCAAAAGTTTCGGATTTTTTTTAAGCAGAATTTTTTTATTGTTTCTTTAAACAATCAAACACAGCAAGCAGCAAATATTTGGCCACACACTTCTGAAACCCCAAACCATGTTCAGGTTTTGGCAGACTAATTTCAGCTTTTCAATTAAAAAAACCACAACAAATTTTGAAGGAAAGCAGACATTGTCCGTGATTTTTTCTGCTTTTTAAAAACCCCTAGTTTTCGATCCAAAAAAAGTTTTGACGGAAAATATTTGTCCAACCCTTTTAATGAGCTTTAGTGCCTTTTAGCACTAGCTGATGCTGAGAACCAGTGATACCTTGTAAAGGTGACTTGAAAAGAAGTTTTCTCAAAACTGGGTTTGTGCCGAGATGCGGAAGGTTTTTAAATGTTTATTTTTCCCAGGGCNTAGCGTAGTGGGACCAAGAACTACAGCTCCCAGGCACCACTGCGAGCAGATTAGACAGACCGGTTGACCCTGACCCGAACTGGAACACTGTGTTTCGATATTTCTGATGGCCTATCCTGATGACATCGTTCTGTTCCTGTGGAAAATTTCACTATGGACAAACCCCCATTTTCAGACGGGAAAAGGTTTTGTTTGAAATTTCTGGACCAGCCCTGGTCTAAGCCTATCAGGGCAAATCTTGAGGTCTCTATTCAATCCTTATTGAGGGGAAATCCCAGGAAAGTCAATGGAAAGCAACTGAATAAAAACTAAGGACCTCCAGACATACAGCCCTTAGAGGGTAAACTCACAAAGGGTAGGCAGAATGGTCCCTTGGCCAGGGCATGGCCATGGGAACACGGGAGTTCTCCTCCTGGTCTTTCATAAACTGCATGTGCCGACTTGGACAATTTACTTTATGTCCGTTGAGCTTCATTTCCCCATCCCTAAAATAGGGATAATCAATCCCTACTACAAGGGATACAGTCCATTAGTGATTGTAGGGCCCTCTGTGAGAAACGGGTTTCTCATCCTGCCAAGAGATTTTCCCCAACCTGAATCATGACGAAAGGTCTAAATTTAAAAAAAAAAAAAAAAAAAGGCATGAACCAAAAAATATTTAGACTCAGGTCAGTGGAAACTTTTCATTTCGATACTTTCCAAATGCTTCCTTGTGATTGTGACCTTCTTTATTAAAAAAGCGAAATAAGAAAATTAAATTCTACTCCAATAGGCTGACGATTTGAAATCAAAACTTGTTCTGAACTGGAAAAAACCAAAATTGGTCATTCTGAGAATGCTTAAATGGGAGATTTTGACACTGAAAACTTTTCTTTCAGAAAGTGTTTCAAGCTGAGAAATTTGCTGAAACTGCTCCCTTCGTGCAAAAAGCATTGGTTTTGACAAGTTGGCATCCTTTGACAAAAAAAATGTCACTGAAAAATTCCTGGCCACCTCTAGTGCTCAGGGCTGAGGGCTATACCAGGAAGGGGCTGTCCATAAATTATGTAATGCACTAAGGGATGGGTGGGTCCTTAATTTTGCAAGACAGAGTGTTTGTTTTAGTGTTACAAAGTGTTACAAGGGGGTCTTGGAAATCACCAAAATATGTGTTACATAATTTATGGACGGCCCCTAAGCACCTACATAGACCTGGGGTAGGGGCTGAGTCTCGCTGTGTGTTTGAACAGTGCCCAGTGCAATGACACCTTGATCCTGGCTGGACCCTGAGGCCAGCCCAGTAACAAATAGTAATGCACATAAAATCGTAACTAGTGGCTCATGAAGAGATGAATACCAGGCAACACTGTCGGTCCAATGGGGTCTGAAGGCAGCACAGATTTGCATGGCTCATATGCTCATTCTGGACAATTGCACCTGCCGATGGCCAGTTAGGGGCCTGGGAGAGATTTTGCTGCAGTCATTACATGCACACGATGCCTTGTTCTGTTTTGCATGCCTGGTTTCTTCTGCTAAGTTAGTCCCCGTTATAAAGAATGGAAGCGAGCGCATGCAGCCTTGGATTCTAAGTCTGCTCTGCCGTCCTTCTGCAGACAGGGCTATGCAGGGAAAAAAATGTTACTTCTCTTAGCACAATGACCTGATTTTAGGCATTTCATCTCCTCTGGTTACATCTTCTAATCATGTTAAGGTCAGTGCTAACATTTAAGGATTCCTCCGTATCAGCTGCAGAGCCCTGAGCACGGACAGCGAAGGAGCAGAATGCAAATAAATACCCAGCGATAACTCAAACTTTCAAAGAGTTTTGTGCTTTCAAAGAGTTTTCCTCCATCCCCACCATGCACATCTACAGCGACACCCCGGGGCCAGAATTCTGAAATTCGATCTCAAGCTACGGTACTTATATGGCTCCCCCCAACCACAGCGTGTGAGCACCTCTCGATCATTAATGCATTTCATCCTTACAGCATCCCTGGGAGGTGGGGAAGTATTACTCTCATTTTATTCATGGGGAACTGAGGCAGAAGCTACATTAAGTGAGTTGGCCAGGTTCCCCCAGAGAATCCGTGGCAGAGCATGGAATAAGTCTAGTTTCTCCGTGTGACACTTTGGGGTTCACCCAGGCCAGTAAGGGGTTCGCTCACCGTCTGTTCTCTAACCCTGAGTGTCTTGTGGATGGGCAGGTTTGGTCTGGAGTTCTGACCTACCAGCCTTGCCCTGGCTTTGCCCAACCTGGTTACTCCTTGCAGACTCGCCCTCGTCCCTGTCCAGCCCTGAAGTCACCCCAAATCGCCCTATTTCAGGGACCCGTCCCTTTCCCTGGGACCTCACAGAGACAGTGTGACGTTCGCTGCCTCACCGGAGACAGTAAAACACACCAACCCGTCAGCCTGCTAGACGCCACGCGTACCCAGCACTCATGAGTTAGAGTGGAAGGCAAATGAGTGTATTAACACAACGTTGATTGAGTGATACCAGCCACAGCAGACTTTGCCGTGCTCGGCCTTTGGAACGTACAGATTTGCACAAGGTCTTCCCCATTCATACTGTGATCAGTCGTTGCTTTAAGGAGCACACAATGGGCCAGACGCTGCACAAACACAGAAGCCGCCCCAGCTGTAAGGAGCGTATGTGTGAACTGGGGGATGGGGTGGATGCACAGCAATCAGGAAAGGGATTCGTTCCCTGCGAAGGGAGCCAGGTAGAGGTCATGCCATGCCCCCGCTCAGCCTGCCACTTAGGGCATGTCTACACTGCAATCAAAAACGAAGCCTCGGAGCCCAGATCAGCTGACTTGGGCTTGCAGGGTTTGGGCTGAGTAGTGTAGATGCTCCATCCTCATGGAGTTTCAGGGCCTGGGCTCCAGCCCAAGCACAAATGTCACCACTGCAATTTTATACCCCGCAGCCTGAGCCCTGGGCACCCGAGTCAGCTGTGGCAATGGAGACAGTGGCCTTATCTGGGCATCTACTTAAGCAAGAAGAGGAAGCAGCTACTGGGGGCAAAGGCACTGAGCAAAGGACCTGGGAAGGTTGCCTTTAGTGCCAAGCCTGGACACTAGTCGGTGTGTGGTGCTTTGCTCTGACCACAGGACATAACTGGGCAGCTGCCGGGACTGTTCAGCGTGGGAGGCTCGGAAAATGGGTTTCGTTTTTTTCCATGGAAAATTTTGACTTTTTATTGAAAAAGTGAAAACTTCTGGTTGACAGTTCTGTGGGTTTTGTTTTTTGGACAAAGAGTCAAAATTGTCGTTGGAAAGCAGATACTTTCTGTGGGGGGAAAAAATCATTTGTTAGAAGCCCAATTTTCCGTTGAAAACCAGTTTCAATGGAAAAATCTTCCATCAGCCCAGTTTGGAAGCCAAGAAGTCAGGCGCCTTATAAATACCATAGACTGATAGATGAGATTTGCTTTTAGTTGCAAGTTGCAACCGATGAGGCAGAGAGTGGGGGGGCGGGGNGGAAAAACTTTTTCACTAGTAGGGTGGTGAAGAACTGGAATGGGTTACCTAGGGAGGTAGTGGAATCTCCTTCCTTAGAGGTTTTTAAGGTCAGGCTTGACAAAGCCCTGGCTGGGCTGATTTAGTTGGGTTTGGTCCTGCTTTGAGCAGGGGGTTGGACTAGATGACCTCCTGAGGTCCCTTCCAACCCTGAGATTCTATGATTCTATGATTCTATGAAAGCCAAGAGGGAAGAAAGGACATGATAAAAGGGAGAGGCCTGAAGGCCTTCATCAAACATGTACAGGTCTGTCTCATCTTACGCTGGGGTTACGTTCCGCGGTCAGCGCGTAAAGCGAAAACCGCGTAGAGTCAAAATTACATTGAGTGTAATGGCGGGCAGAATCGCCCGCACTACAGAAACAGTATTTAAATTGTTATTTTTCTCTTTTTTTTGTTTTTTTCTTGTTTTTCCCGACCGCGTAAAGCTGAAATCGCACATGTTAAATGTGCCTAAGATGCGACAGACCTGTATTGTCTATTAGAACATAAGAACAGCCCTACTGGGTCAGACCAAAGGTCCACCTAGGCCAGTATCCTGTCTACTGACAGTGGCCAATGCCAGGTGCCCCAGAGGAAATGAACAGAACAGGGAATCACCAAGTGATCCATCCCCTGTTGCCCATTCCCAGCTTCTGGCAAACAGAGGCTAGGGGCACCATCCCTGCCCATCCTGGCTAATAGCCATTGATGGACCTGTCCTCCATGAATCTATCTAGCTCCCTTTTGAACCCCAACCCCAGCCCAGACGGCCCATAGCTGATGACATTGCACCAAGCTTTGTGTAGTGAAGTTCCCAGATCCGGCTCAATCCTGCGAAGCCACAAATCTTTGCGTTGGCCCCGCAGATGATGCCGGGTAGAGTTACCCGCACACTGTAGGTCACCTCACCTTTACTCTGCCATGGGCTTAAGGAGTAACCCGGTTAATTTAGGCACCCGCCACCCCGTACCCAGTTCTTAGGGCTCAGGGCGAAAGGCACCTACCCGTACCCAGTTCCTAGGGCTCAGGGCGAAAGGCACCTACCCGTACCCAGTTCCTAGGGCTCAGGGCGAAAGGCACCTACCCGTACCCAGTTCCTAGGGCTCAGGGCGAAAGGCACCTACCCGTACCCAGTTCCTAGGGCTCAGGGCGAAAGGCACCTACCCGTACCCAGTTCCTAGGGCTCAGGGCGAAAGGCACCTACCCGTACCCAGTTCCTAGGGCTCAGGGCGAAAGGCACCTACCCGTACCCAGTTCCTAGGGCTCAGGGCGAAAGGCACCTACCCGTACCCAGTTCCTAGGGCTCAGGGCGAAAGGCACCTACCCGTACCCAGTTCCTAGGGCTCAGGGCGAAAGGCACCTACCCGTACCCAGTTCCTAGGGCTCAGGGCGAAAGGCACCTACCCGTACCCAGTTCCTAGGGCTCAGGGCGAAAGGCACCTACCCGTACCCAGTTCCTAGGGCTCAGGGCGAAAGGCACCTACCCGTACCCAGTTCCTAGGGCTCAGGGCGAAAGGCACCTACCCGTACCCAGTTCCTAGGGCTCAGGGCGAAAGGCACCTACCCGTACCCAGTTCCTAGGGCTCAGGGCGAAAGGCACCTACCCGTACCCAGTTCCTAGGGCTCAGGGCGAAAGGCACCTACCCGTACCCAGTTCCTAGGGCTCAGGGCGAAAGGCACCTACCCGTACCCAGTTCCTAGGGCTCAGGGCGAAAGGCACCTACCCGTACCCAGTTCCTAGGGCTCAGGGCGAAAGGCACCTACCCGTACCCAGTTCCTAGGGCTCAGGGCATAATCTTCTGCGGGTTTGCGGGGCCTTTTACCAGTGAAAGAGCCTTACACAGTAATATCCTTAACCTCTCTTCAGTAACAGTCACCAAAGCCGGATACACACGCTAAGCACACCATGCTCCCCACTCCCAGTAAGGCAGATGAACTTTTCCTGCTGGTCAGTCAGGATCAGGTTGTCTGGGCCAATGCTGAGCCCCCGTCGGCTTCAGGGCAGAGGGGGAGAGAGGGCGGGGCCTCCCAGGGGAACATGGGTGGGGCCACAGCCTGGGTCAGGGGAGGCTTAGCCTGCCCTGGTTTTTAATACCCACCGCCCATGCTCTCCACACGCCAAGGCCCACAGGGGGGATGGGATTTGCGACAAAGACCTAAAAGGAAAGACATGAAAAATGATTCCAGCAGGAACCTTCAGGTGCTGTGGCATTCCGGCCACGCGTGGGAACGAGCCAACCTGTAATCTCGGTGCTGCGTCTCCCTCTTCCTGTGGAGCGGAGGCAAGGTTGGGCCGTTGAGAGCTGTGTCTGGGTGTTTGCATTCTGCTCCTTTGCGGTAAATGCTCCAGGCTCTTTAGCTGATAAGGAGCAATCCCTAAATGTTTGAACGGACATTCGCATGATTGGAAGATGTAACCAGAGATGAAATGCCTAAAACTGGATCTTTATGCTGCACCAACCACCTCCCGAAATCCCAAGAGCCCTGAGCCCTGTCTTTCTCTTTCTCTCTGCACAGCCCTGGCCCCAGGAGGACTACAGAGCGGTTTAAATTCCAGGCCAGCACGCGCTCACTTGCATTCAGTAGAATAGGGCCTAACTTAGCAGCGTCAGTCGTTGGATGCCTGTATTTTCGTATGTTTGGGTTTCCCACTCATTGTCTGGGGAGACGGGAGAGCTGCAATCTAAAATCGATGTATGTTGTAATAACAGGAAAATGCATTGGCCATAGGTGACTACAATGCATTTCTGGGGGAGGGAGCGTTATCATCACTTCTGGAGCCTTAACGACCGTGAGCATTTTAAACTGTTTGGGTGAAACGTAATAGCCTGTGCTATGCAGGAGGGCCAACGAGATGATCTAATAGTCCTCTCGGGCCTTAAACTTGATGTAACTATAAACACGAGTGACCTGGGGACGAGCATTTTTGATTGTTTGGCTTTTTTCCCATACAGCTCGGCTCTCACTATTATCCCTTGTTTCACTTCCGCTCCGGAACGCCTGCGGATGCTGCTTTTGCCGGGATATCATATGGTCACTGACTTATACGAACGCTGGGCGGCTTTGGCTCGTCTAAATCCGCTGTTATAAAAGAGCATTTCTTCCTGCCGTGTCAAGTGATAAGCCGCCTCGGCTCTATTTATTGAGATCTAGCCGGGGTGTCTGTCGGAGTTTTTGTCTCATGGCCATTGCTGCGATGGCTGAGAGCTTATAGTGACCTTCTATTTGTGTATTTGTGTATTTCTATTTAGTGTAGCCCCGCTCCTGTTCACTGGCCCAGTATGAGGTTGTTCCAGATAGGGGACGCCTGCCTTGTGAATTTTTTTTTACACAACTTTGGGAAACTGGGCCTGAGGCTCCTCCGTGTGCTCTGCGTTGTGTGTTCACCTCCGACCAGACCCACTCAGACAAACCACCAGGAACAAGCTTTTATTCTGTAATGAAACACACAACAGGATGACAGTCCAGTAGCCTCCTCTTTGCCTGCCTGCCACGTGCTCCCAGCTTCAGCCAGTGCTGAGACCTCTTGCTGGGAGGGCAGATACAATATCCTGGCAGGAACCAGGAAGTTCTTCCAACATGCCGCACTTTGTAGTCCACAACCTGTAGTTCCCACGGCTGCTGTGGAAGCCCACTGGACAAGAGTCCATCTATGGATGAGAATGTTCTGTTACGTTGTTGGGCCTCCCCACTGTTGCATCACAATGACAACCTCTGTTGTGGTGGCGCCCCGAGGCCCCGTTGTGCCTGGTGCTGAACAAATACATAGTGAGAGACAGTGCCTGCCCTGAAGAGCTCCTAGTCCAAAGAGACAAGACGGACAAAGGACAGAGGTGGGGGAAAGAGGCTCAGAGAGGGAAAGTGACTTGCCGAATGCAGAGCAGGGAATAAGGACCCAGGTCTCCTGTGTCCCCAGCTCATGTCTGGTGCATGAGACCACACGGGCCTCTTTCGTGTTGGAAAGAGCGGCTGCCACTTGAATACAGCATCTGATCGTCTGATCTTTGACCTTTCCCCTTCCCTTAACCTGAGATGTGCTTTGTTAAGATACTTCCCTACTTCCACAGGTCTGATCCAAAGCCAATGGAAAGGTCCCTCCACCCCTCATTGACTTTGCTAAGGATGAAACGCCGTGTAATGCCCGCAATCACACGCCCTCACTGGGGAGTAACTCCTCTAGCTTAGGGTTGCCAGGCGTCCAGTTTTTGACCAGAATGCCTGGTCGAAAAGGGACCCTCGCGGTTCTGGTCGGCACCGCCAACCAGGCCGTTAAAAGTCCAGTCAGAGGCGCAGTGGGGGCCTGGGGCTCCCTGCCAGCCCTAGTTCCACGCGGCTCCTGGAATGGCTGCCAGGTCCCTGCAGCCCCTAGGCACATGGGTGGACAGGGAGGCTGCCCCCGCCCCTAGTGCCGGCTCCGCAGCTCCCATTGGCCAGGAACTGCGACCAATGGGAGCTGCAGGGCCGGGGCCAGCAGGCACGAGGGCAGTGCGCGGAGCCTCCCTGGCTGCCCATGCACCATGGGAATGCAGGGACAAGGCAGCCACTTCCTGGGAGCCCCGGTAAGCGCCACGAGGACCCCCCACCCTGAACCCCTCCCGCACCCAAACTCCCTCCCAGAGCCCACACCCCACGCACATCTCAACCCCCTGCCCCAGCCCGGAACCCTCTTGCACACCCTGAATCCATAATTTCTGGCCCCACCCCACAGCCCACACCCCCAGCTGGAGCCCACCCCCCCTCCTGTACCTCGCCCCCCTGCCCCAGCCCAGAACCCTCTCCCACACCCTGAACCCCTCATTTCTGGCCCCACCCAGACCCCGCACCCACAGAGCAGAGCCCCCTCCTTCACCCCAAATGCCTCATCTTCAACCCCACCCCAGAACCTGCACCTCCAGCTGGAGCCCTTACCCCCTCCCGCACCCCAGCCTGGTGAAAGTGAGTGAGGATGGGGCTAGAGTGAGCGATGGAGGGAGGGGAGACGGAGCGAGCAGGGGCGGGGCCTCAGAGAAGGGGCAGGGCGGGGCCTCGAGGAAGGGGCGGGGCGGAGTGTTCCGTTTTGTGCGATTAGGAAGTTGGCAACCCTACTCTAGCTGGTAGCTGTAGTGGGCTCCTATCCTCTGTGGGGCTGGATAACACACCGAACAGCGCTCGGCTTCTGTCCTCCAGCGCCGGAGAACGGGAGCTGTGCTGAGCTGGCTCGTGACTCATGGAAATCGGGCCAGATGCTCCAAAAACCCAGCCTCTTGGCAGCACAGCCCCTACCCTGTTGTGAGTATATTAACCACGGCCTGCTGCAGTGCCAATTCTCTGAAACCATGTCACCAGCATCCCAGGCGGCTTCGGGGGCTGGAAGTTGTAGTCTCACGGGCTGCCGTTCCTAACGGCCGATTAATTAAGAAATTGCATCCACGGTTTAGGTTCGCTGCTCTGGCCAAAGGCAAAACCGCAGGCAGCTAGCAGTCGGACGGCTGTGGAAGGCCCTAGTGGCTTCTCGTCTCAGTCTTCTTCATCAATTACTTTCCATCCTCCAGGGCAGGCAGGGGACATGCGTGTGAGCACCTCCCGATGCACACGGGGTCTGTGTGGTTTGCTGCAGCGTGAAATTGACAAAACAGCCGACGTAAGGAATTAAACGTCTCCACAGACACTCCGTCGCCCTAACGACGCCTTTCCTGGAGCTGGAGTTATGATGTCGGTAGAGGAGGGCACTTACATCGGCGGGAGCAAGGCTGTAGCGTGTACACCGACATAGTTCGGTCAACGTAAGCTGCCTTATGTCGACCCATCTCCGTAGTGTAGACCAGGCCTTAGTAAGGAACGGGGAATTTTGATATATGGTAGCTGCACAGGGCGAGCTTATTGGCACGAGAACATTTCTGGCATCTGCATGTCCTGAGTTCTGATCCTAACTCTACCAGTGACCCTCCCTTTGGCTTGGACCACTTCACTCCTTTCTGCATCTACTCCTTATCTGTACAGTGAGGATAAGGCCACTTCCCTGGCTTAATTACTCAGCGTCGGTGCATTGGTTTGAAGAAGTAAAATGCCCAGTATAGGAGCTTCCATTAACCCTCACTTGCAATCCCTTCTGGGCAATAGAAGGAGAATCTAGGCAGTGGATTCCACGGTCATGCAGGGCCAGGGAAAATCCCAGTCGTGGGAAAGCAAAACCATTATGGCTGTTCCTGCTTTGAATCGCTCATAAAAATTAAGAGAAATGAATGAAAAACTGATGCTGCTAAAAAAAAATGGTTGAATTTGAGACAAATTAACACCAACCGGCCCCTGCTCAGGCTCCAGGGAGGGAGAAGGTTGAATTTCTTTATCCTTTTCCCATTTGTTGGTGGGAGCTGGCAGTGTGTCTCCTACACTGGCCAATCACAGGAGAAAATACTCAGTGTTTGTAGAGGCTCCTGGTCCCAGCTGTAACCGCTAGACTTCAGTCCCTTTACAGTTAGATGAACTGATGCCTGCTGAAGCAGCTGCAGCCCCAGGAGGTCGTTGCAGTTACGTCGTGTCTGTCTGTCTAGGTGCTCATTGTGACAGATGGCAATTTTCTGCACTATTCTGCACAAACCTTATTGAATTAAGTTTAATGCCTTTGGGGTCCATGGTATTAAAAATGCAACTGTTTATTGTAGGATTGTGGGTAACTTTTCTAGGAGAAGTAAGTAATGAAAATGTTAGGGAAATGTTCAGAACAATACATATGTTTGGGACAATAGGTGTGAAGCTGGTTTCCTAAGAAGTACTTGGGGTGAGGGGGATGCAAATGATCCACCTCTGAATCCATCCTTTTGAAGCTGCGCCTTGAGAAAAAAACATTGTCTAGCGATTACCAGCTCAGTGAAACTCCAGATCAAAGACCCCCAAACTGTATAAAGGATGGACTAGACTTTTCATGAGTGATCTCATTCTGAGCAAAGGGTTTTGAACTTGAAACCACATGAAAACCCCCGTGTGGAGTTCTGCAGGACTGCTCGCTTGCCAGAGCCCATGCTGGAGTTGGAGTGATCTCTGGTATGTTTTCTCTGTAATGCTTTTACCTTAGGAATAAATGTGCTTGCTTAGAAAGATCTGTGAGGTAACTTAGCATGGTGGGCAATTACACCGGTTCCTGTCTCCAAAGAGAAAGCAAGCAGGCCTGCGTGGGCAGTCTGTCTTGCGGGGGAATATCACGGCATAAATACGAGCTGTGCAGCCTGGGAATACCCTGGCCAGAAGGTGACAGCCAGGGGAGCTGGAAGCTGAGCGTGAATGACCTTGCTGGATCATAGTGGGGGGACACAGGTACAGAGACACGTATATCGTTCTGTCACCCTAGTATCTGAGAGTCTCAAGTTGGGTCTACACTAGAAACTTTTCCCAGGATAGTGGTGTCAGATAGAAGTATGATGATTTTTATGACATTTTTATACTACATAAGCCTTAGTGTTCAAAGCCCCAGTGCAAACACAGTTATACCGCGGAAAAACATTTTTTGCAAGTATAGCTTATTTCGTTTGAGGAATTGGGAGGAGCTATCCTGGCCAACGTGGTTTGGGAACAGCAGTATGAATTGTGTCTGCACTAGAAGGGTTTGCCGGTAGAGCTACATGGATTTTTTCCCCACGTTGATTTCAAAATCTTGGCAGATTTAGAAACAGCAGCACGGAGCCGAGAGCACATAGGTGCTGGCGGGGGGGGGCTGCTGCACCCCCTGGCGTGAAGTGGTTTCCATTACATGCCGGGTTTACAGTTTGGTTCAATGGCTCTCAGCACCCACATTATACAAATTGTTCCAGCACCACTGAGAGCGAGCTGTACCAGACCCTCCCCACCCCAGGCTTGGTGAGCTAAGCGACCGTTCTTCGCTTTATTGTCCTGCACTATTGAGTTGGGGCTTGTCACGGGGCGGGACTCACCCCTGCGGCGCCTCCTGCTGGTCGTCCAGGGAATTAGCATTTCCAGCCTCCGGAGCGCCCTCTGCAGGCCGGTGTCCCGCTTGCTGCTGGGCCCGAGTCCCTCCTGGACCCCGGTGCCCCTTTCAGGCCAGGGTGCTGCCCCCTGGCAGGACCCCCACAGTTCTGAGTCTCCCCTCCCCGGGGAACCCCCACCCTCTATCCCCACCTCGCCTCAGACTATGGCTACTGCCAGTCTCGATCTAGGCCCCGTTCACTGGGGCAGACTGCAGTGTAACTGCCACTCATCACCGGCAAGGGGGGGTTGGACCTGCTGCCTCTGCCTACCCTTGGGCTGCCCCTGCAACCCCAGTACCCTTTCCGGCCTTTAACAAGGCCTGCAGCCTGAGGGGTTTCCAGGCTGGAGCTCCCCCAGCTCCTCTAGCCTGCCCCCAGCCCTGCTCCACTTTCGGTACTTTACTCTGCTCCCAGGCAGCCAGGCCCTTCTCCCTCAAGAGCTAGAGGGAGAGCCCTCTCAGCTCCCGGCTTCACTGGCTTTTATAGGGCCAGCTGCAGTCTGATTGGGGCATGGCCCAGCTGCGGCTGCTTCCCCAATCAGCGAGCCTTTAGCTCGCAGCCCCAGCCCTCTCCCAGGGCTGGCTTCAAGCCCTTTCAGGGCAGGAGCAGGTGACCACCCCGCTACAGGGCTCTAATTTAACTGTGTCAGCTCAGGAAGGGACCCGCTCAGTACTGCCTGCAGCTCATGGATGTCACGGTGCATAAGGAATGGGATGGAGAATAATACGGAGAATATTCTAATGCCTGGAGACTGTGTGAGCACCGGACAGCCCATCTCCACACAGATATTGCAGAGCTAGAGGAGAGGCGGTCAAAGAAGGGTGACACGAATGATCTATGGCCTGGGAAAACTCTCCTATGGAGAGAGATTTAGAAGATCGGGATTGCTACCTTAGAGAGAAGAGCAATAACAGGAGACCTGGTAAACATCTATAAAATACTGACTGGGCTAGAGAGGAGCTTCTGGTCCCCCTGTCTCATAAGCCAAGAACAAGGGGACTTCAACGAACTTAAAAGGTGAGACATTTAAAACCGATGAGAGGAAATACTGTTTCACACAATGTCTGATTAGCCCGTGGAACTCACTGCCACAGGAAGCTGAGAGACCAAGAACATAACAAAATTTAAAAAGGGATTTGAGATTTGTAAGGCTAACGAGAATGTCCAGAGTTATAATTAAGTATAACAAAAGGTTTGGAAGGGATATTCAGCCTCCTGCTTCAGGACTTAAGCTGATCTCTGACTAGTGGGGTATGTCTACACTGCAATAGACCCAGGTCAGCTACTTGGGCTCGCGGGGCTGAAAACTGCAATGTAGACATTTAGGCTCAGGCTGGAGCCTGGACTCTGAAACCCCGTGAGGGGGGGGGAGGTCTCAGAGCCCAAACCCCAGCCCAAGCCCAAATGTTTACACTGCTACGTTTAGCCCCACACCTGAGCCAACTGACCCAGGGCTCTGCAACTCGGTGCCATGCATTTTTTATTGTAGTGTAGACGTACCTTTGGAGACCAGGATGAGACCTAATGTGGGGGGTAGATTACCCCACATCTGCTAGTGTGGAGTTCTTACACCTTCCTCCAAAGCGCCTGATGCTGGCTATAGTCAGAGACAGGATACCTGACTAGAAGGACCCCAGGTCTGAGTCAGCTAGGCAGTTCCTACATTCCTGTGTGTAGTGTTACTCTGCGCTGTTAAACAGCTGTAGCATTCCAGAGGTGGCCGCAGTTCAGGGAGGAACGATCCGACTCTCGTGTACAGATTGAAAATTACAGTGCTTTGCAAAGCCTGCTCTGGATGGAAGCAACTTTTTCCATGTCAGCTCACGAGCCTGTTCCATTTTATCCATCCAAACTGCAGGGACTCTGGTTTTTTCTTCTAACCCAGATGGAAATTGGCTTCAGTCTGTTACCCAGGGCTCCGCCTCCACTCCTAACTGGCCACAGGCAGCAGGAGGCTCAGAAATGCTTTAATGCTTTAATTAAAACAATCTTTTATGTTCCAATCCAAGTCTCATTCTGTCTACCTGGTGAGAAATGGCTCGTCTCAATCAACAATCGGGCTGCCAGATAGTTGTGCCGAGCAGAATGGTGCTGCTTTGTGTTAATTGAAGCTCAGATCTCAGCATCGCCCAGGCTGGGTAGGCATCTGAGAAGCCAGGCTGCTCACGGACGAGCTTAGCAAAGGGACATTAGGTTCTAATGAGATCTTGGGCAAAATCTGCCTGGTGAGCAATCTCGCTCTGGTCATTTCTCTTGTAAAATAAGTGGTTTTTCAGTCTCATGAAAGGGACTTTTTAAACCTTTAAGAACATCCTCCCCACCCACCCATCCACACACACACACACACACACACACACACACCCCCACACACACACACACACACATTCCAGCACTTTAACTAATGTGCGTGTCTCTTGTAAAATAAGTGGTTTTTCAGTCTCATGAAAGGGACTTTTTAAACCTTTAAGAACATCCTACACACACACACACACACACACACACACACACCTTCCAGCACTTTAATTAATGTGCGTGTCTACAGTCTGATAGATACGGTGGTGATCAGTGGATAGACAGAGGGTATGCGCAGTGAGACACAGAAGAAGACAGCTGTGGATGGAGAGGTCTGGGGATGATCCGGTGTCTAGAGAGAGGAGTGTGTGTGATGATTACAGCTGGGCAGGAAATGCCCTGTCGTCTGCCTTTTTTTTACACACAAATGGACTTTTAGATTCGTCCAAAGGTTTCGGTGGCCAAAAATGAACAAATCTTGTTTTTTGACAAAAGCCCCAAACATGCCAACACATTGCAAAAATGGCCATTTTGTCAAAAAAACTTAAAAACCAACAACTAATAAATAAACCCAACGTTTGGAGGAAAATGTCCGACTGGTTCTAGCAGTGACAGACGCAGTCCAGATGGGGATAGGAGCAAAGTGGTTAGCTCTGGAGGGGCGTCATGGGGATAATATTCAGCCCCTACAACCATCCCTGCTGTCGTCTCTGGAACTGCCACAGTTACTAGTGGGAGTGAGGTCGTGAGACGCCCGAGGAGCAGGAACAGAGCATCCGGTCCTCAGGCTGGCTGCCCCCTTCAGCCTCCGACCCCCATTGCTTTCCTGATCCCTGCCCCTGAAGCAGTGGTCCCCAAAGGGGGAAGGGGCTGTGGAGGAATGTTCGGGGGGGGGGGGTGGCGAGGCCTGGGCCAGCCCCCATGGGGAGTGGGGAAGGAGTGCCCCCCAGCCCCTCTCTGCTCCCAGCCCAGCTCTGCCCTCTTTCCCTCTCCGCCTCTCACCCCAGCTCCTTCCCATCCCCAGTTCTGCCCCCAGCTCCATGGGCAGCCCAAAGCTCCTCTGATGAGCCCACTGTGCAGGAATGGGGGGGGGGATGACAGATTCCATGATTGGTAAGGGGGGGCGTGACAGGAAAAGTCTGGGCACCACTGCCCTGGAGTGTAATGGGCTGGTTCTGCCCTACGTTCTTGTATTGCTCGCCCCAAATGGGGGTTTGCCTGCATCGGTGTCCACCGCGTAGAAAAGCGCCAAAGTGCGGTGAGCTGGCACCATGGGATGAACTCGGGAGGCCTCAGCTGTGCACCACAAACCGTATCCTGCTGATGGGCGATGGAAATACTCCGCCGGCTACCGCAGCAGGGACTTGAGCTGTTGACGCAGGACAATCCAAGCCATGCCATTCCCAGCCACCCGGTGCGGAGTGATAATTGACGTCGCCGGTGGCCAAGAACGGGGAACTTGTCGTGAGCTGATCTCTGAGATGGGGACCGGAATCTGCAGAGCGAGTGACCAGCGCGGTCCTTCTTTGCACACGCTGCTGGGGACAACAGGGGCTTTAAAGTGTAATGGGGCTGCTGGCAAAAGATCCCGGAGGCCTGGGCTGTCAGCGGGAGGGCCTGGCTGCCTCCGCTCAGCTGGCCTTCCTCTTGCGACGCCGCGGACTTTGACTGACAGCCCAGGCACAAAGTGGGGAATCAGAGCCTTTGGGAGGGAACTGCTGCTGTTAACCATGGCTCCCTTCTGCAGCTCTCTGATGACCGAACGGGGGCTGCTCCGGCCCGTCCGTATCCAGCCCTGCTCAAAGCAATAGCAGGAAATAGGCCGGGGCTGCGAATACCGTTGGAAATGAGGAAAGATCGTGTTGAGTCCTGGGAGCCACTCCTTTGTCTCCCAGCAAGGGAATGACTTCCTGTCTCTGTTTAGCACAAGGGCGCGGGGATCAGGGTTCCTGGGTTCTAGTCCCAGTTCTGGGAAGGGAGCGTGAGGCCTAGTGGTCAGCCCAGAGGGGTAGGAGTCACGTCTCCAGGCTATTGTGTCCAACTCTAGCACCGACCGACTGCACGACCTGGGCTGAGTCGTCAGCCTCCCGCTCTGCAAAATGGGAGCCATCCCATTTCCCCGTCTCGTGGCGTAGCAGTTGGAAGCTGAACGAATTAACATGTGCAAAGTGCGTCCGGTTCATCCGCTGATGGGGCAATCCCCAGACAAGTACCGAGCCCAGGTTGCATTGAATACATTTCCCTTCAGCCAAAATTAGCTCCGTCACTTAAAAAGGAGCCGATTTGCAAATCCAGCTGGTCGGCTTTCGGTGGTGCTAGAGAATTCCACCGCCACCTTGAGATCTAAGGCCGGGCAATTATCTTCCCTGACAGCTTAATTCATTACCCTGGGCGCTTGAACCATGCAAACCGCAGGAGAAAGGATGAGGATCTGGTTTCCGAAAATGTTTGCAACATGTGGGCTGATGTTACGCTCGCTGAATGAGCAGGGAGAGGAGAGCCGCGTTCCCAGCATCCGTTGACAGCTCCTCCAGCAGGTTTGAATCAATCCGTTTTCCTGTAACGGAGGAGTAAATGGGGCGAAAACCACGCTTTTTGAGTGCCTGGGGATGCTTCCTCTCTTCTCGCTGACACTGGCCCCTTCCCTTCCCGGCAGTGTGGTGAAAGCACAGCTCTAAGGGAGGGGTTCTCACCGCAGCGCCGCATCCACCCCGTCCATATACTCCCTGTATGGCCCCGAGGATGTCACATGGGCCGCAGCTGGGTGCTGATTGGCTGGCAAGCGGCCGCCCGTTGAGAACCACTGATCTTAGGCAAACAGGGCCACAAGAGAGTCGCACAGAGACGGCCCCAAGCCATGACATTTGGCTGTGAGTTTGCCACAAAGCAGCTTTGGATTTGGGTCCCCAGTTTCTGGGGGGAGGGATAGCTCGGTGGTTTGAGCAGTGGCCTGCTAAACCCAGGGTTGCGAGTTCAATCCTTGAGGGGGCCACTTAGGGATCTGGGGCAAAATTGGTCCTGCTAGTGAAGGCAGGGGGCTGGACTCCATGACCCTTCAGGGTCCCTTCCAGCTCTACGAGATAGGTATATCTCCATATATTTATTTATTCGGCTCACTGCAGAGCGAGGCCTGAGCCACGGAGTTAAGATACGGATCCAGGTCTGAGCATCTCCGAAGCAGCCCGAGGGTGTCCCACTTCAGATAAGTCTCTAGTTTAAAAGGTGGTTATGGCCACGAGGCACCGTCACACGAGAGACACGCGTTCCAGCCCCAGCTCCTGGGGACAGCCAGGGTGCTGCTGAGGAGATGGCAAGCTCAGTTCCCCTGTCATGAGTTGGTTGGTCTCAGCGTGGTATGGCTGAACTCCTCCCAGGGTCCATTTCAGCCCTGCTCTATTAAAGGGCGGGAGGCGGACTGGCCTAGTGGATAGGGTGCTGGGCTGTGCTCTGGGCCCTTAGCCAAATCATTTCCCATCTCTGTTTCTCCTCCCTGCACTTGTCTGTTGAAATAGCTCTTTGGGGCAGCGGCTGTCTCTCATTAGTTGTATGTACAGCGCCCAGCACAGAGGAGCCTTGATCGTGGCTGGGGGCCTTCAATGCTGCCGTACCCCTAATAAATAATAACTGGAGGGAAGGGGCGAAGGGGGGATTTTTCAGCATCAGCTGGTGCAATGCGTACATGGGGACTTCAAGTTCATGACTGTTCAGAGTCTCCGTCTCTTAGCCCTAGTCTACACTATAGAGTTAGGTCGATGTGAGGCAGCTTACACTGGTCTAACTCTGTAAGCGTCTACACTAAAATGTAGCTCCCACTGATGTAACTTGCCCACTATGCCGACTTAATAAGTATTCCTCCGCGAGAGGTGTAGCACTTAGGTCAATGTAGTTAGGTTGATGCAGTGTCAGTGTAGACACTGCATTAGTGTGACGTTCCAGTCTCGTTTCCCAGGGTCGCAAGATGGAAAAGACCTTCCAGACCCTGGCTTCCGTCCCCGTCATCCCCAGGGAAGGCGAGACAGCGGGACGGGCTTCTCTGAGGTCTCTGATGGCGGCGGGCAGGCCGTCCACAGAAGAGCAGCCCAGTGGGATGGAAGGAACCGTGCGTCGGCGTCAGCCGTGACAGCTGAGACATAGCTCAGCCCTGGGCTTCTGCACGTCAGATGGGACGGCCCTGCTCACCAGATGCTAGGGGAGAGGGACTCTGCCTGCGGTTACAACACCCGTCACCATTTCTTTTATCTCCTGCGAAAGAAATAGCCTCTTCCATCACAGCGCCGCTTCCCTTCTCCCTGGGCTCGACTGTCACGGGGACGGGCGCAGGGTAGACGGCACACGGAGCCTTGCTTATCAGCCACCCCAGTACTAACATGACTGGAGGATGCCGTGCGCCCCAAGGGGTACGCTGCCTCCCTGGCTCTGTGCATCCACCTCTGGGTGGAACACGGAAGGCCGTTTACTCCCGCTGCAGCGGGATCTGCACATTGGCGCCAACACCAGCCCCGTGCTTGCCAGGAGCCAGGTTTGAAGTCCCATCTGGCGCATCCCACCCCGGCCACAGAGCTCCCATCCCCCGAGAAGCACCAATGGAGCGGGAACAACGGTCTCTGGTGAGCAAGAGCCACCACCACGTTGGGGCACTGGTTCTGCAATGGAGGTCACAAATCCTCGGGTCATCAGCAGCCCTCCCTGAAGCATTGGGAGGTCTCCCCGCCAAATACCAACCGGGCTCTGCATCACTTAGCTAACCAGATCTGGCGCAGTGTTCGCCTAACCTCTTCCTACATGGCCCCAAAACTGGATTCCTGCTGTCTGAACGTAATGCCCTAAAGGGACAATAGCACCTTGGGGAGTGGGCGATCCGCAGAGCTCTGGTCAATAACTATAGCGCTCCAGCTTTGGGTGCATCCACCGCGTGTCGGGAAATGCATTTAGGGGAATACTTGCAGAGCCTGCGTCTAAACCAGCTAAAGCAATTTCAGAAGTGCCTCGTTCCAAATGGTAATGGATAATTTAGTGATCACAGGATCTGATAAATAAGCAAAACTGCAACAGAAATAAATAGGCTCTGGCACCAGCCCCTGCAGCCCAGCCCGGCTTTATAGGGTACAGCATCTTCTATGCACACTGCTGTCTGCGCTCTCCGTTATAATTGATATTGCAGTGGCACCTGCAGGCTCCAGCTAAGCTCAGGGCTCTGTTGTGGAAGGTGCCCCCCATTACCCTGGCGAGAGGCACTCTGTGCCCCCAAAGAACTGGCAATCTAGATGGACAAGACACAGAGAAGTAAAGTGACTTGCCCAGGGTGAGGCGGCAAAGCCAGGAAGAGAACCCAGGTGTCACCTGCTGGGGAGCATGGTACAGGTTTCCCGCTGGGCCAATGCACGGAGGAGACGAGGTGTTACAGCTGCTGGCTCCGGAGGCGTGGTTCTTGAGCTCGAGCTGTAACAGCTCATGCTTTTTAGCTCTGCAAGTCCTCCTTCAATCCCAGTGTGTTGGCCATTGCACGGGGGAGCGTCCTACGCAGCCTTTGCCTCAGGCCGTTAACTAAAGGGAGGGGAGGACACTGACTTAAACCTCTCACCCTCTTAGCGGGGTCTCGTGATCCCTATTTCACAGATGGGGAAACTGAGGCACGCAGCAATGCCGTGATTTACCCACAGTCATGCAGGGAGTCTGTGGCAGAGCCAGTAAAGGAAGCCAGCTCTCCAAACTTCCAGTCCCAGGCTTCCTCCGCCACCCCTTGGTTTCTCTCTGCACTAAGGAGCAGCCGCAGGTTGGGAAGGGAGAGAACCTAAAGCATGAGACAATTTTTTAACAAAGCAGGTACCAATCAGAGAGACTCATGAGGAATGAGCTGCTTGTGAAGCCAGGGCTCATTGCTTTGCCAGTCAGGCTTTCCTGCCTGCTGTTCAGTAGCTCACTCAGTTCTGCCCTGTCACAGCCAGCAGGCTCCGTCTGGCTTCGCTCGCTCCCCAGGCTGCTTTGAGAGCAGTGGGGCTGCCCAGGGGCACAGCGCTGCGCGCATGTCAAAGAGGCCTGTGAAGCACACGGAAGCCAGGAGACTTGCCCAGAAAGTTCAAAGTCGTGCCGCTCAAGTTTTCAGGTCATCAGAGGCCAGTCGTCATCTCGAATTCTGGTCCTTTTTGTGCGGCGGGAGGCGGGCAAAAGCGTGTTCCAGACAGCGCTCTGAGCACCAAGCAGCCCATTCGCTAAAGGTTAAAGGCACTTGCAATACATCCACCTTTCATGTGCTCCCTCCTGCCATCACGATTAGGTGAACTCCTTTGGCTTCCTTTTAAACCCACCGGTTCTGTCTGGCGCTCTCTGGTGTCCGTCTGCCTCTGGTATCTCTCTACAGAGAACAAGGGAGTATGCACCGCATGAAATTAAGAAAGGGGACATTTAAACTGAACATCAAGAAAAACGGCCTGGCAGGAAGATTTATGAGACTGTGGAAAAACCTCTCCAAGTGAAGGCCTGGGCCGTTTAAAACTAGATTAGACAACGCATAAGAAAACATACTACAGGGAACAATCCTGCATTGCATGAGGAGGAGGGGGGGCCGGATAGGCACAGTCCAGCTCTGATCTCTGTGAATCTAATCTGAATCCATCTAGCTATCCAGGTGCTCATATCATGCCTCTTGTCCCCAGGTGGCAACTATATGAAGATGAATGTACGGCCATCAAAGAGCCTGCAGCTTTTTTTGCCACAGCGGGATTGTTAGACCCAATGCGTGGCCAAATTCTGGCTCCGCTAATTACGGTCTGCCTCCCCCCGTGCAGTTTAAAACTAGACACAGCACAATTCTTCACTTCCTGTCTCAAGCCAAGTGATGCTGATGATTGTTAAAAAGCTGCCGCTCCCCCCCCCCCAGAGGTGGGCGCATGTCAAGTGAAGCGATTCCTGCGTGTACAGAGAGGTGGTTGGTAAAGTGCGATTAATCCTCTCCAAGCACAGCTCCGAAAGGGGAGCACGGGTGGAGTTCGGAAAAGAGCTTTTGTTTCTGATTAGTGACTTTCACAGACCTGGCAGGGGGGAGGCAAAGAGTCCTTGCCAAGGGGCTTGCTCTGTTCTAGTGGCTGTGTGTGTGACGCACCATCCTTCAGGCGAGCCATAAACGTGAACTTCTCGCCACCTGCTGCTATTAAAGATCCTGTGACAGCTTTCCCTCGCGTAGGAATGTTTGTACTAGAGGGGCGAGACGTTTGAGTGCTCGCAAGAGGAGCGGCTGTTCTTTCGCTGCCTGCTGGCACTCATGTGGGCAGCACATTTTTCACTTGCTTTGCAAACCTCCCCTGTTCTTTGCAACAGCCAGTCCTGTGCTCACAACAGCCTTGCGTTAAGCTGGCTATACTGCAAGTCATTTGCTTTCTAATGAGTCCACCTGTTAACTCCGCAAAGTCCCAGGATTTACCATGATAGATTAAGAGCTTTCTAGGCCAGAAGAGACCACGATGCTCATCCAGTCTGACCTCCATTGCTATGTAGGGCTGTACTGCGATGCTCAATGGTCTCTCCTGGCATCTGGTGCTTTCTTTNGACATGATAGATGAAGAGCTTTCTAGGCCAGAAGGGACCACGATGCTCATCCAGTCTGACCTCCGTTGCTATGTAGGGCTGTACTGCGATGCTCAATGGTCTCTCCTGGCATCTGGTGCTTTCTTTGTTTTGCCAAGTGCCACGTTCCTTGAGTTTTTGAGTGATTTTGTCCAGTGGTTTGCAATCCCCTTCCTGATCCCATGTGGTTTAGATCCTCAAGGGCTCCGGGCCTGCTCCACAGAGCAGTGTGGAGGAGTCACCCTCTTTGATTTCTCTTTGACACCACTTGCTTCTAGAGAAACTTGACCGGCTGCAAACAACTCTCCCAGCTCCCTGCCAAGTTCCCTTCCAGATTTGGGGGTGGAGGGGGGGTTAAGTTGGCTTTGTTTGCACAAAATTGGGGGAGGGGCAAAGATTTATTTGACTGACAACAGCATGTGATAAAGGGGTGATGCACTGACGTGCGCTTTAAGTCCTAGCCCTGGCCACATGAGCCGGGTCAGGTCTGACAAACGATTTACACCCCTGGTCAAATTCCAGTTGGAAAACTGTAACCTGCCTCCCTAAATCCTCAAGAGACGAGGCGGGTGAGGTAATCTCCTTTCCTGGGCCAGCTTCTGTTGGTGAGAGAGGCGAGCTTTCCAGCCACACCGAGCTCTCGAAGAGCTTTCGTGAAGCGCTGTGGGGAGCTCGAAAGCTGGCCTCTCTCACCAACAGAAGTTGGTCCAGTAAAAGGTATCGCCTCACCCACCTTGTCTCTCCAATAGCCTGGGCCCAGCATGGCTCCACCAACATTGCAAACCCAACGGAAGAGCCCTAACTCCTCTGCAGTTTCAAATGGATACAATTTCCATCTTCCCTTCCCCTCCTGTAGCGTTGCTGTGAACTCCTGGCAGTGGCCTGGAAGTGAGCAGAGCATCCAGGAGAGTGGAAAATATAATCATTATCGGGTCACTTGACCAGGAACATGGGCCTCTGCTAGTGCCCCTCAAAACTGAGTTGCCACCTCTCCCTATCCTTACCCTGCTATTCCAGTCCTGGGCTCCCCATGCGCACACAGTTCTACCAGTGCTTGTCAATCCCCTGCTATGAAAGCCCTGGTGCATCTCTTGAGCGGAGCTGGCAATTGGGCGTTCTCTGATTCTCTCAAAGAATGAATGCCCCTTTGATCCTGATCAGTGGGACCATGGGACCAAGCACCCTCCGTTGGCCTAATTAGTGCAGGGGAGGAGCAGTAGAGTGCTGGGTCTCCATTGTCAATCTGCTCAGGGTTCATTCAGCCTCCATCACCAGTGGTGTCCACAATGGGCCATTTCTCTTTAAATAGCAGTGTCTGCAGGTTGATGAGTGACCCAAATAGAGAGCGGCCACAGGGTTAGGGCTGAGTGCTGGGAGAAATTTCTTCTGTCAAAACAGAAGATGGAACTGAAATTTTTCATGCAATTGTATCCATTTTTGACAAAATTTACTCACGAGAACAAGGAAACGCACGCTGAACACGTCGGAATGGCCGGTTTCGACATTTTCAGCAGGGAAAGTTTCAACCTTTCATTTTGAAATGTACTTTTATATATTTAAAAAAACCACTGCAAATAAAAAATGGTCAAAATTGAAATGTTTGGAATTTATCAAAAAGGAACCATTTTGATTGACCCCAAAATGATTTTTATTTTTTTTCAACATTTTGGCTTTTCAGCCCGATTTGAGAGGATTTTTTTTTCAAAATCTCAAAATTGTTTGCAGGACAGAAAATCCATTTTCCAGCCAGCGAAGGGGCAAAGGGGTGAAGGGGGGGGGAGTCCCCACTGTCTCTCATACACGGTTCCCACCACCCCATGCACTCCCTGCTGGGATCACAGCCCCCACTCACCCCTTGGCTCCTTGTCATTCTTACCAGGACTTGGTAGCCATCATGAAATATAAAATGAGCCAAAATGTTCATCAGTGTGATGCTGGTGGACCAGATGCCAGCTCATGCCAAGGCCCCTAGGCCTCAACTGAACACTGACAAATGCAGCGCGGGAAAGCAGTCTGGCTCACCTGTATGTTAGTGTTGTTAAAATAGACCTTAAGCTTATAAGAATGTGTTTAGGGTTTAGACTTTTGACACACTTGTAGGATGATGCATGTATTAATCTCACTTATAACATTCGTATCCCACGTTAGAAGGTTATATGAAGTGTTTGCTTTGTAATCTCGTGTCATTGTGTAAGTCATCAAACAGGAAAGGAGCATTAATAAATGTAAGATGCTGGCTTCCTACAGAACGCGTTAGGTTCTGCCCACCAAGAAGGCCCATTGAAATCAAATGAGCCATTGCAAAGCATCAAACAACAAAGATTTTATTGATTGCTTAACCCCCACTAAACATGTCCATGAAACAGGAGACAGGCAGGTGGACTCGTCCCATCAGCCTGAATCCTGGGGGAGGGAATAAAAATCCCTGACAAGAAGGAACAGTATCTCTCTACTGCTTGCACTTGGAGAGGGCAAGATTTCTAAGCATAAGCAAGGGATCCCCAGTTGCTTAGCCTGGGTTTGCCCTAAAGGACATATAGAGCTCTGCAGAAAAGGACCTGGGGATTGCAGTGGATGAGAAGATGGATATGAGTCAGCAGTGTGCCCTTGTTGCCAAGAAGGCTAACGGCATATTGGGCTGTATTAGTAGAAGCATTGCCATCAGATCGAGGGAAGTGATTATTCCCCTCTATTTGGCACTGATGAGGCCACATCTGGAGTATTGCGTCCAGTTTTGGTCCCCCCACTACAGAAGGGATGTGGACAAATTGGAGAGAGTCCAGAGGAGGGCAATGAAAATGATCAGGGGGCTGGGGCACATGACTTATGAGGAGAGGCTGAGGGAACTGGGGTTATTTAGTCTGCAGAAGAGAAGAGCGAGGGGTGATTTGATAGCAGCCTGGGATGATTTAGTTGGGGTTGGTCCTGCTTTGAGCAGGAGGTTGGACTAGATGACTCCTGAGGTCTCTTTCAACCCTAATCTTCTATGATTCTATGATTATAGAAGCTTCTACAATCTTTTGGAATCTATGACTGTAACTCATTTGGTGTGTGTATTTTTACCTGTTTTAACCAGGTAAATAACTCTCATTTTTTCTAGATGATAAATCTTCAGTTAATTTAGTATAGGATTGGCTACAAGCATTGTCTTTGCTGTAGGATCTAAGGTGCACTGGACCTGGGGTAAGTGATTGATCCTTTGGGACTGGGAGTAACTTGAATATTGCTGTGATTTTTGGTGTAAGGGACCATCTATCACAAAGGCAAGCTTCCCTGGGTGGTGATGTAGAGCAGGGCACCCAAGGGAACTATCTGTGACTCCGTGGCTGTTGTGGTGCCTGAGGAGCTCATATTTTGATACTTGGTGGGTGAACTCTAAGTATAGCACTCACTGCCAATTGGGGAGGGGGTGGCCTGCCCTGAGATTGGTCCTTATGCTCCTGAGCCACTCCAGAGAGTGTGACAATTGGCGTAGTCGTCACAGGATTCACATGTCACAGGCCAATTGGGTGTATAGATCATAACCCAGCACTGTTAAAGTTTAAACTTGATATTGAGAGTTTTAAAGATGAAAGATTAGACACAATGAGTGAACCATAGCCATAGGAGGGTCTTGACAGAAAAGACCTTTAACAGTTACACAAGGAGAGAGGAATATCCCATAAAAAGAAAACTCCAATTCAGGAGCTGAGGGCTTTGCTTGTAAGTGCTGACCCGAGGGAGTCCGAGAACCTTTCTCTCCCAGACCCTGTAGAGGAAACCATGCCGATGGAACTGGCCTGATTGCCACGGGAGAGCCACGGGAGAGCCCAGGAAGGACATGAGCACCAGCGACTGATGGCGGAATTGTGGATCAGGGACTGGAGCACTCAGTACCCACCGGCAGCCCTGCAAATCAGCTCCTCCCACTTCCCCCCCCCCCCCCCCCCCCCCCCCCCCCCCCCCCCCCCCCCCCCCCCCNGGAGAAAGTCTGCCCAATTTATAAAGAAACTGACTGTATAGAAGAGTACCTGTCCACCTTAGAGAGACTATGTGGGATGCCCAATATCCCAGAGGATAAGCACATGCCTGTCCTCCTAACCGGATTAACTGGGAAAGCCAGACAAGTTTTTAATGATAGGGAGGAGGGGGATGCTAAGGTGTATAAGAAATTTAAAGAAAGTATATTGAAAAGATTTATTATTGCCGCCGAGACCTGTCGATCGATGCATAGAAATCTCAAAATGTTTGACAATATCACTCACCTTGCACATATGCATAAAATGTGTAATTTTATGAGAAAATGAACAATGGGGCTGGGTGCTGAAGGTGATTATGTAAAACTGTTTGATCTGATGGCCCAGGAGCAATTCTTAGGGGGAGTTACAGATGAGGTGAAGGCAGCCATCTGCGACAAAAAAACAGCCACAGTTTTAGAGGCTGTAGAAATTGCTGATGAATATGTTGAATCAATGGCCTGTTGGTGGTGCAAATCCCAGGGGAAGGGAAATCCCCTTGTCACCCAGGTTAAGAAGAAGGAAGAGTTTGGCAATAAACCTAATCCCAATTTGATTTAAAAAAATAACTTAAGGGAGCCCAGGTTTTAAACCCTCCTACCCTAAGGGAAGGCAGGTAGTCTACCATCACGGTAGGGCTACTGCCCATATCAAAGCAATGATTTAGTTGGGGTTGGTCCTGCTTTGAGCAGGGGGTTGGACTAGATACCTCCTGAGGTCTCTTCCAACCCTGATCTTCTATGATTCTATGATTTCCCATCCAGAGTTCTGAGGCCTCAGCATATGCCACTTCTAGGGTTTAGAAGCAGCTGATCCTTAACCCCCAATAACTCGGTGGCCTGGGCTGGGGGCGCCATGTGAATTTGTGCCTGTGTCCAACTGCACTTTCCCCGGCTCTGCTTGAGCTTTCTTCCTTCTGTTGCGGGTCGTGTCACAGCCAAGGGGATGTGGGGGGCGAGGGGGGCACGTGGAGGCAGCAGGGTCTATCTATCCTATCTATTCTTGGTTGAGCAGAGCTCTCGACGAAGGAGCTTTGGAATGGGGCAGGGTCCCGGAGTCGGCACCTCAGTGAAACGCCACGTTGGGAGTCTGTTTGTTCTGCCCAGCTGTGTGTGTCTGGGCCTGTCTCCTGGGGCCTACCTTATCAGCCTGGCCCAGCACGCTTCACATCCAGCCTCGGACTTCCTGGAAACATCCCTGTGTTTTTAGACTGACCCCCAGGTCTGTAAAAGGAGGCACAAGGAAGTGGGGGGACTTGCCTGTAAGCTGCCCATCAATTTAACGGTTCATCAGGAAACTCAATTGCCAGAACCCGCCTCGTGCCTCCCAGGTCTTTGTGCTGCAGTGATTAGAAAGGTTGAAACCGGAGCGGAAAGGAAAGGAAATGTGCCTGAAAAAAGAGCTGAGCCAGGAGTGTGACTGGCCCTCTCTGGGTAGGGATGAATCATGCAGGTCATGCCAGGCAGTGCCCCCTACGGTGCCCCGCTCCTGCAAAGCCCTGCCCTGCAGCTACAGGGGCTCCCTGCTTCCTCGTCTCCCCCATGCCCTGCTCCCCAGCTCAGCCTTGCCCTGCAGCTACAGGAACCCCCCTGCTTCCTCGTCTCCCCCGTGCCCTGCTCCCCAGCTCAGCCTTGCCCTGCAGCTACAGGAACCCCCCTGCTTTCTCTTCCTGGTTGCACGTGAGCACATGTGTGAGAAGCTAGTGTTATGAAAAGCACGGCCCCGTGCGGCGAGCACACATGGAGCTGCTCAGCGTGTGTCCCACTGCATATTTCATCCCTTCCCCTTTCTACAGAGACAGCGAGATGACAAACCTGCCGCGGGTTTTTGTTTTTTTTCTTCTTTTGGCAAAATTAATAAAACATGTTTCCATTTCAACGAAGCAGGCCGAGGGGAAGGCGAAGGCTCCCGGGATAGGCTGTTTTCCTCGTGCTGCATCTGAAGTCTCCGTGTTCAATCAGTGCAGTCTGTATCCCCAGCCGGAGTTCAGAGAACATGCCAGGGCGAATTACACTGGCATAAGTAATTCCATATTTCGGCACTCTTTATTACCATCCCCAAGGGTTGAAGTTCTGCCTGTGTGAAGATCCCATTGAAGGGCAGGCTAGTTAATACCTGGATGGCCCTTGACAACATCCTTGGCCTTTCATTATCATTGTTACAGTGACCGGTCAGCTTCTCAGTTTAATTTCTTTTTTGTGTTACCATAACTTCTTCCTCACAAGGGTCATCAGCAGGTTTCAAGCCTGTAATCTTGACCACCGCATCACAGCTACTTCTGGAGTTAAAAGGAGTGACTCCATTAACTGGTAGTAGTGGTAGGTTGTTATCCTCTAATGGCCTAATCCCTAGAGAAGGACATGATGCAATCTCTGCCAGCGTGTTACAGAACTATAATGGATTTGAAACAAGCCCTGCATTCGGACGTCTCAAGACGGGCACCAAGAAATCATGGTGATGGGCACCTTGGCTCTGCAAGAGTTCGACAAATAGATAACATTGTAATGACTCATGTTTGTACAGCACCCTGCGCAATGCGGCCCGGATCCTATTGGAGATTCTGGGAGCTACAGTAAGAGTTGGACTGGATTATGTTAGAGGAGGGCTTGACAGTTGGGTTGCTCCTATGTCTTTGGCGGACCAAAAGAAAACTCAGCGTCCAAACCGTTGAATTTTGGGGGTGTTCGGACCTGGAACTGAATCCAAACTTTGTGGCTCAGACTCCTCTAGGCTGCTGTAGAGAGGAATGACAGGTGTGGGTTAAGGCTACGAGCCTGGGTTCTATTTCCCGCTCTGCCCCAGGGGTGACCTGGGCCAAGTTGTTTATTCTGGCTGTGCTTCAGTCCTGCAAAATGGGGATTGTGGTACCCTACCCCTGCGGGATGCCAGGAGGAGGAATCCATCAGTGGCTGTGAGGCTACGGTGGTAGGGGCTGCCCCCCCTACGAGGTGGTACCCTACGAGCCCCCACAAATGCCTGTTAAATGGAGCAGCCGCTGCTGGTGTAAGTGTGCAATGGGAAGTGAGTCTCTCTAAACCTGGGTTCCAGGATTGTTCCCTATGATCTATTCACCAGGCCTGTGCCTAATCCAGCATCTAGTCTACCAATGAATGGGGCTCCCCACCTTTCCAGGGGAAGATTATTCCACAGCCTGGCACATCACTGTCAGGAAATTTTCCCTGATACTCACCCTAAATTTCCCCTTTCTCAATTTCATCCATTGACTCCTAGTTAGACCCTCTTGTATAACTACCTGCTCGCCATTAACCTCTATAAATAACTCCACGGTTAGGGGTTTGGCTGTTGTTTGATTTTAATTATGCCAAGTGAAAATTCTCATCTCCTGCGCGAGTTGGACTTTGTACGTCCGTGCTGTGGGTTTAATTTGAAATGAATCGCTCTAGCTCGGGAGAAGCGTGGGGACTGGACGTAAGAGCAGAGCGATCGCACACCGGCCCAGATCTCGTGAAGGCTGGCGCGGTGTATAACCAATGTAGCAAATCCGTGCCCCCGTGGGCCCACTTGCAGCAGGAGTGGGGAGAGAACGCAGACGCCTCTCTCTAGCGGCTTGTCTGCGCGAGGATAATAGTCTACTGCTGCTACTGACTAATGGAGCTACTCCTTTAGCTCCAGCAAGAGCGTGTTGCTGAAGTTCCCTCGTCTGAACCCTGCAGGAGACCAATCATCAGGGAATAACCTTAACTAGGCCTAGACAGCGAATGGCTTCGTGTCGCACCGGGAGCACACCCACATCACGGGCCATGGGCATTCGGCGCACGCCTCCCCAACGTGCACCATTCCCGCTCCGCAAGCTGATGCAGAAGGAGGGGACGGGAGATGTCACGCTTTCCCCAGGGAGCAGGGAGGAAGCTGTCCTGGCACCTACTGCAGAATCCCCACCCCACACATCTGAGGGCTAGGCAGAGCCTGCCTCTTTGTGCCTGCTAGCATTAACCTAGTAACAGGAAGTGCCTGGCTGAGGGGGTTTAATGGTGGTAGCATTCTTTGCCTGTGTGTGCATGTAATCAAGAGATCTCGACTTCCCCGGCAACAAAGAAATGCACAAATCAAGAAATATTAACATGTCCTTAGCAAACACAGAGCAGATGTTTCAATAAGGCCCTTTCAAACCAAAAAAAACCCAGATAGAGAGGAACAATTTTGTTCCTCCGGAAAGTGGTCTTGCTTTACGTAGCAGCTAGCACAGACAATTCCCTGGCATTCCTCAGCGCGGGACGCCGAGCGAGTTCCAGGACATTCCCAGCCCCATTGGGGACGAGCCGTCCAAAGCCGGAATCTTTTATTTGACATCTGCTGGGAGGGGAGAAACCCCAAGAAAGGGATGAGCTCGGCTGTTTTACCATCTTGGAATAATTCAGGATAATCGAGGCAAAAAAAAAAAAAAAAAAAAAAGGCAAAAGGGTTGGGGTGGGGGAGGCAGCCTTTCAAAGGAGAAAAAGAATCAAACATTTCTAAACACAGCGGGGCGGCCGAGCCAAACCAAACAGCAATGATTCATTGACTTGTCTTCACCCTTCACTTTTCCTATAATGAGCAAAGCAACCCTGGCAACGTGCAGCCATGGCTTCCTTCCACTCCCAGCAGTCCTGGGAGAAAATGTACAAACCAACACCTCCTGTACGCTAGCGGCTCACGATTAGCAGAGAGGAAGGAGGCTGGGGGGGGGGGGTTGCCTTCCCCTGCAGCATGCGCTTGCTGAGATCATCTCGACATATGCCACTTCAGGGGGATCAGGTACTCGTGGCCCCCCAGCCCCTCCTGTCCTCTGCCTGTGGCACACAATAGTTCCCCCCACGGGCTGTAATACTTTAGTCTAATCCGGGTAATTCGGCTCCATACAGGAATAATGGGGGGGGATTAGTGGCCCGTGATGTGCAGAAGCTCAGGTGAGATGTTCTGTCACCTAGGATGTCTCCCTTTAGCAGCCTTGTGGCCATTTGCCCGTGTTCTAGCTCATCTCTCTGTCTGATCTACTTGACCATCTAGTTTGATCTATTTAATCCCTCTGCCTCACCTATCCTAGCTAGTTTAGCTAGGCTGCCTCGCCTTCCTGTCTGCTCTAACAGGCCTGTCACGTTGGTTTATAAGAACCGCCCAAGGCTGTAGGGAGGATAACTCAAAATCGTTGGATTATTTTTTGGTTTGCCACTTTCGATGCAGCGGCACAGACATGAGGTGGTGCTCAGCGGTCGCATTCCTGCAGCGGTGTAGGTGAGAGAGGAGGGAACATTCACGGGTTTGGAGGCTCCTTTAGGACTTGCTCTGCCACAGACTGGCCGATGGGACCTTGGGGAAGTCTCTTGCGGTATGTCTACCCTGCAGCTAGGTGTGATTCGCAGTGCGGGTAGACAGACTTACGCTAGCTCTGCTTCAGCTGGCATGCTAAAAATAGCAGTGTGGACATTGCAGCAGGGACAGCGGCACGGGTTAACCACCCACGCCCACCTGACCCCCTGCCTCCAAGCTCAGGCGGCTAGCCCAGGCCGCCGGTCGTGCCACAATGTCTACACTGCTATCATTAGCACGCTAGCTTGAGCCGAACTGGTGTGAACCTGTCCGCCCGGACTGGCAATCACACCTGCCAAGTGCAGGGTAGGCATACCCATTAAGGGCCAAATCCTCAAAGGTGTTTAGACTCCTACCTTCCATTGGAACGTCACTGGACCATTGCAACTTCCACTGGAACATGGCAACTTCAGGGGAGGTGAGGAGCCTGAATTGTCTTTGAGGTTCCTCGGTCTCTCTGGGGGCTATTTAAGTACCATAGATAGATAAACAGTGAAGTCCCTCTGTTGCATCCTCACGATGATGTAGATGAGAAGGGGGTTCTTGTGACGTTGCTGGCTTGAGGGGATTCGTGCCATACATGCGCCAACTGTCACACTTCAATTGGCCTAGTCCAGCAGCGAGCTGTAGTAACCGATGAGGGTGAGGCAGGAGCAGAGGGCATGTAGGGGCCAGCGTGTCTAATGGGCAGTGCCACTGTGTCCTAGAGCGGGGGGAACTCCCTCCCTCAGAGGGTTCAAAATCAGATACGGCTGCTCAATAACCCTGCAATTTACGAGTCAATCGATGTGTAACAAGGCCCATCAGGAGCTGTAAGAAACACAGAAGAGTTCAGATGGCGTTTTCCGGGCCATTATTTAATTTTCATGCCATTTCTGCAGCTTCTGGTTCCAGCCAGAAAGAAAAGAGCCCATCGGACAAGCTGCGGGTGTGAAAATTCCCATATCAGTTTTACAGCCCCCAAGATTTTTCAGCTAGTCTGACGAAGATCTAAACTGAGCAGCTGGCCTGGGGGGCCAGTTACCTTCTCGTAGTAGAAATACGGCCGCTGACTTAGTTTCCCATTCTGCTGTTCTTTATTTGATTTGTTGAAATGTTTGAGGGGGCTCGTCCATGTGTCCTTGACAAGACTTGGCCTATATTTGTGAAATGCAGCAATACAGTTTGAGATAACCCACCGCCAGGGAACCAACCATTTAAACAGTCCAGTCATCCTGCCCAGCCACATCCTTACGATGCCTCTCCATTTTCAAATGCCCGTGGGAAAAAGATGAGTTTTGCAGTTGTGTGTGTTACGTTAACCCTCTGGCTAAACCCCCGTCTGGGGCAAAGAGTCCACAGGAAACCAGCATCCACATGAGTGTCCAAGTCATCATCCACTTTCTCGTTCTCTGGGTCCCACTAGAGTCTGTCCATTGTCTCCCCTCTGTAGGGTACAACAGCAATGCCCCTGATGGTCTTTCAGAGCCCAGGGGAAGCTCTCCCCTTCCCTGTTCCACAAGCTCTCCCCATGGGCTCTGTCTAGTGAAACAGACATCAGGTGCCACCACAAGCTCCCCCGCTTCTCTTCCCCACACAGCTCCCTCCTTCACCCTGCCATAGTCCTTGATTTTCCCTCCCGGGTCTTTGGTCTGTCTGGCTCTCTAGTCCAAAAAACGCTTTCCCCTGGGATATCTTATCCAGCCACCTGGCTGTCTTTTTAGGCCTTTTCCCAGGCCCTTGGTCTGGAGAAACCCAGACTGGCTGCCCTTTTCCTAGTCTTTCTTCCTTTAGAGAACCTCAGTACAGGTCTTACTCCTGTTCCTGTCCCAGTCCCAATCCCAGTCTCTTTCTCTATTCTGTGTGGAGGGGCTGCTTATATCCCCTGGCACTCCTTCCCAGCATTCCTTGCTGTGACCACCTTAACTCGCATTAGTCCTGGAAACTACAATTCCCAGAATGCCACCCTTTCTCAGTTGAATGCAGAAATAGGGCAGAGAAGGGGCTGTATCCTGCCTCTAAAGGCCAGTACATCCTGTTACAGGGTCTTTGTCTGATCCTGGACTCCTAGAGCCCAATTCTCCTCTGACTTACACTGATGTAAATCAGAAGTAACTCCAGCAAAATCAGTGAAGTTACCACAGGAAAAGCCAGTGTAAGAAAGAAGAGAACAAAGCCCCTAATCTCTAGAGATAAACAGGAGTGCAAATAGGGTGGTATGCTCCAGTACGCAGTACTGGCGAGAGATTTTTAGCAGGTACGGGGTACCGGAAAGACTTGGGGAGGCTAGCCGGAGGGTGTGTGTGGAGCTGCACTCTGCTCCTTAAAGGAGCAGAACGTGGCTAGGGAGGGCATTCATTCTTTGTATGGGTTTAACAGCACAATACATATGCTAACAAAGTTAAAGAAAGGCTTTGTTTAAGTTTGTTAGCCTCTGTACTGTGCTGTTAAGTTGGTCAGGAGTCCCCAAGAGGGGAGGGGTGGGGGGGACGGAAGGTGTTTAGACAGTGTTTTTGATTCCTGCTCCAGCCTCTGGACTATGAACATATACTGATGGGAGCATTCTAACCAAGGGACTGAGGACTTTAAGGTAATCTGGAGCCTTCATATTTCCTTGATACTTTGCAGATGGACTTATGAGTTGGATATGGTACAGAGACTGTTCTAGCCTCATTGATTGCTGATTTCTCCCTTGCAAAGGACAAAGATCAGATGGCTGCTGACTTTCTCACATGAGTCAGCAGCCTTTGATACCTGTAGTATAAGCAACATTGCCCTTGCTTGAGTGGTTTTGTTCTTTCCTCTCCAAATGTCAAAGCCTGTTCCCATTGACCTCAATAGCAAAACTTCTTTTGATTTCAGTGGGAACAGGAGTTGGCCCCAAGAGATCAGAGAATGTGATTTTGATCAATTGCTTATCTGTCCAGAGACAGTTCTCATCCACGTTCTGCCAGGCTGATTTCGATTGCCCCTCCAGTATGTCATGCTGAGGAAAATAATAAAACAATGTGGGCTGTAGTTCTGTCAAGATGCACGTGGCACACACAGCTCTATGCATCTCTTCCATCAAACCCAGATGGTGCAGCACCTTTGCTTTCCTAGTGCCTGGCGGAGAGCAATACTGAGGCCTTGTCTACGCTGCCGCTTTACAGCACTGAAACGTTCTCGCTTCGGGGAGTGAAAAAACACCCCCGGGAGTGACGCAAGTTTCAGCGCTGTAAAGTGGCCCTGTAGACAGTGCACTAGTGCTGGGAGCTGCGCGTCCAGTGCTGGGAGCTACTCTCCTCGTGGGCGTGGGTGTTTTACAGTGTTGGTAGTGAAGACATGCCCTTAGATAAAGGCAAGCCGGCAGAAGCTTAGTCTGGACACAAGGGAGGCACTGATAGTGTGTTAAGGAAAAGGGGGGTGATTGTCCTTCCGATCCTTCTTTCATTGAAGAAGTTTTCAGTGTGGGGGGGCTGCTGGATCCTTAGTGACACCTGGAAGTACAGGTGGTTCCAGGGGCCCAAAGCATCATTTTGCATGGGGAGAGCGTGGGGGCCGTGGGCTGGGGGCGGGGTGGGGAGGAGTCACATGGAGGGTCACGTGGGGAGGTCACGTGCCCCCCGTTGTGTCCCTCCCATGAGTGCAGTATCGGCAAGAAATGATTTCCACTTGCACCACTGGAGATAAAACAGGTGCTAGATTATATCACTCTCAATTCACAGCCATTGTAAAGTGACTCTGTGGGCAAGGGAGCTAGTGAGGCTCTTTCTGTGAGACCGACAGTATGTTCTATCCCGTAGCTTTGAGATCCCTCCTTCAGGAGCTGGAGAACAGGTTTCACAAGGGGTCTAGTGTAGTGCAGGTGGCCTAGGCCTGTTGACCTGGGATCCGCACTGATTCAACATCAAGAGAGCTCTTTACGTAGACTCATAGACTCATAGACTTTAAGGTCAGAAGGGACCATTATGGTCATCTAGTCTGACCTCCCGCATGATGCCGGCCACAAAAGCCGACCCATCCACTCCTGGAATAATGCTCACCCTTGACTCAGCTGTAGAAGTCCCCAAGTCATGATTTAAAGACTTCAAGTTGCAGAGAATCGTCCAGCAAGCGACCCCTGCCCCATGCTGCGGAGGAAGGCGAAAACCCTCCAGGGCCTCTGCCAATCTACCCTGGAGGAAAATTCCTTCCCGACCCCAAATATGGCGATCAGCTGAACCCCAAACATGCGGGCAAGACTCTCCAGCCAGACACTTAGGAAAAAACGTGATGTGATGGGACTCAGAAGGGTGCCCCCCAGTCTGGATCTCATGGAAAATATCCAGGAAAATATCCTGGGTTCAATGGAGTTACACCATGGATGTATCTGGCCCCAACGCGTCTCTCTCTCTCCTTGCTCTGGTTTATATAAGTCTATGCACGTGCCCCTTGTGTTCAGAATAAAGGGGAGACAGAGTCTTGTTGAACGTGACTCGTACGTCCACAAATGTCTCTAGAGGTGACAGGCCTGGGCAAAATGAAACTCATCACAACCCCGCAGCCTACTGGGGCTTCCCTACTGGCGTAAAACAAACCTGCCAGTCAGTTCACAGCAGCTGCATAATGGGGGACGATCTGGCGCTGCAATAAACCTGAGATCAAAGTCGTCACCACGCACAGCTATAAACATGATGATTGCAAGCCATGCATAATTGCAGCCTTGTTAACACGTTCCAACTTGCAATGTCACTTACGTAATTCATAACCATTTAACAAGACAGCCGATGGCAAATTAACTAAACATCAATTAGCGAGGAATATGGTCGTCACATTCATCCCGTTAACTCTTGGCTAATTACCTCATCGTACCTCCCATGTATTAATTGCAATCTAATTGTTTCCCATATCTTGCTGCTATAATTGAAAGTTTAGGAACAATCCAACAAGCAGATGTATTTCTCCTGGCACCTCCATACGCACCCTCTGTGTGACAATTGCAGCGCCAAGGGACTCTGCGTCCCCATTACTGTTAACAGGAATGATGGACCTGTTGGAGCTTCTTTTGCTTGTTTCATGAGAGCCAACATCTGCAGAAGCGTTCTCTGATTTTTGAAACTCTGGCTCCCCATCTCAGACGCCTCGCACCCACAGATCCCACTGGCTTTGACTAAGTCAGATTCTTGGCCCTAGTGAAAATCAGTGGCACCAGCTGCACCCAAAACGGAGGCCCATTAAGATGAAAATTTGTCTTCAGGTTACCGGAAACCCTAGTTCTCACCCCCCCGTCCTCTCGCACGCACCATCACGCATAGCCTAGCCTGCGCTTTAAAGTTAATTTTCATTCGGTATGCAGCGGGCTGAGGGTTCAGCCCCCAGATCAACTACAGTGGTGATGCTGTTATTAGAATGAGGTCCCCGAGAAGCACGAGGAACAACTCGCTGCCTTTATTCTTATTGCTCTTATCTTATGAACAAGATGAAGATCATACGCACTGCGATATAGCAAAGAAGAGAGGGAGCGGCTACAGAATGGCCAATGCTTGTATTACGCACATCATCCCATGCGGGGAGCCCCTCGGGTATCAGTGAGTGGCCATCATCCCGGCGTGTCCCACTTTGCACAGGCTGGGTAACAGCTTTTGTAATGTGTTACGCTGCTGCCATCTGTAGCTGATGCATATTCATGAGGGTTGCAGCCCCTTTTCCTTCTCTGCACTTCCACACCCCACTTATGTTGGCGTCCCCAATTCTGATACCTTAATCAACCATTTATCTCGTACTCATTAGCATTTGCATCACTCGGTTGCTACAGCATTACTGTGGTTTAATGCTATCAGTTATACGTGTTCCTTAAAATATCAGTAACCATGTCTGCGGTTTCTTGCCTCACACCAGTCAACTGACGTAGCACGCTTGCTGCTCTATTTCATCTTGTGACTTAAGGTAACATGCCTGTCAGTTACTTGTGTCAACCTAATAACTCAGCCCTTGCTTAGCTCTACTAAGGTAACTACTTTACAGACCTCTTGGTCCTTTACTCGTGATACAGCATGAATCAATACTCACACTACCAAGATAAACTACAGGCTAGAGCAGGGGTAGGCAACCTATGGCACGGGTGCCGAAGGCGGCACGTGAGCTGATTTTCAGTGGCACTCACACTGCCCGGGTCCTGGCCACCAGTCCGGGGGGCTCTGNACCTGATGAGGCTAGGAGATCCAGGGCTTTTCTTTCTTTCTTTCTTTCTTTCTTTCAGAAATGTTCTTAATCCAGCAAGCTCCAAGTGCAAATACGAAAGTTGGGAGAAACACGTTAACAACATGAAACTAAAGGGGTGCCCTCCCCCAAATTATCTTGCAACTGTCCCTGCACTCACCCACTGCCACAGACCTACGTGGGACTTCTCTAGTGGCTAGGCCTCGTGCTTGCCCCTCCGCATGGGGGTGAATTTCATTCTGGGTCAGTTGATGAGTCTGGCCCACACAGCTGGCCTGATGGGCAGACGCCAGAGCCTCTACTGACAAAGCCCTTCCTGCAGACCTCAGAAGTTCAGCTCAAGGACATTCAGGTTAAGGGTGGCACATAGGGAGAGAGAGGCAGGTCGCCCAGATAGCAAAGAGAAACCAGAGCCCAAGCTCTTGAATTTGGAAGCAGTGCTGGGGAACAGAACCAGCTCCCTGTGGCTGATGGTGCAGAACAAATGGGCAGCCATGTTCGGGGACAAACAGAGCTCCGGGTGTGGTCTTCAGAGGGCACCCTACCTAGGGAGCATTATGGTATTTTGACCAGCTGGGCCCGAAAAGCCCTGGCTGATGGCTCTGAGGGGCCACGTCAGGAAGACCAATGGCCGGTGGTCCAAGACTGTCTGCTGCCCTGCTTGGTGCTCCGTGAGCAACTGAGTATTCCCACCCTCCCCCAGACTGCAGCCGTGCATGGGATCACTCCCCGCCCCCATAGGAAGGGCAGACACCTCCTCCAGCCAATTCTTTCTCTCTCGTGCAGCCCTTTGAATGATGGAAGCACGGATTGCGGAAGGACTTGACTGACAAGTGCCCACCCCTGGCTCCCCTATCACCCTGCCCTGCATTGTCACCTCCCCCCATGACCTCTCTCTCTCTCTGCCTATAGAGCAGAGACGGGGCATTTCCCTGGCAGATCAGAGCCGAGGTTAAGATCTTGCCTGAACGGCTATAGGAAGAGGCTGTGGGACTGGAGCGGGGAGGGGCTGGTCTCGTCAATGCCGCTGAGAGCATCAGAGATAATTAAGTGGGCTCCTTGCCAGATTCTCCAGATGTTTAATTAATAGCGAGACGCCCCTGCTCAGCTGTCAGCGCGATGGCTCTGCTGTGCAACAGGACGAGGGCCGCTGACAAGGTGCCAGGTTCCGAGCTTCTCTCACGGGGCATTAATTGGCCTCCCTAATGTTCATCCATCTCACCTCCTTCGGCTGCTCCTTTAGGCACCAGGTCATTGAGGCTCTTCCTGCCAATGCTCCCCGCCCCATCCCCCTCTTTCTAACTCCTCTCCTAAACGCCTCTTTCCCAGGGACTCGCTCCCAAGGCCCCGAGCCCCCTGACCCCAAGCTGCGGGGATAGTCCCTTTGGTAGGCCCCAGGCCAGGCCCAGTCTCCGCCATTGAGGGCACTGAACACCAAACAGGAGCATTCAAGGTGCCAGACAGACCGTCCTGGGGGCCTCCTGGGACACCACAGCTAGGGCGATGCCGCAGGGCACACCCTGTGTACGTGTCCCACGTGCTCTGCAGGGACCAGCTCGAGGGGTGAGTTTGGTCTCTAGGCCCATTCAGTCCTTGGTCTCTGCTAAGTCACTTGTCTGAGGCCAGCGGCTCGGCGAGGAGTAGAACCCTGGTCGGCTGAGTCCGGTGTCCTAGCCGGGAGGCCAGGCTGCTGCCTCAGGAGGATGCTGACCTGGGGCTCTGTGGGGCTCCCGTTCCAGTTAATAATAATAATTATTGGAGATATACCAATCTCCTAGAACTGGAAGGGACCTTGAAAGGTCATCGAGTCCAGCCCCCTGCCTTCACTAGCAGGACCAATTTTTGCCCCAGATCCCTAAGTGGCCCCCTCAAGGATTGAACTCACAACCCTGGGTTTAGTATGCCAATGCTCAAACCACTGAGCTATCCCTCCCCCTAAGTTACAACCTCCAGATGCTGCTGTAATGCGAAGAGAGGAGAGCCAGGCAATGAGTGTCGTTTGTCATGGCCTATGGACGCCTCTATGCCGCAGACTCCGACCCGAAGAGCCTCCGTGCTGTGACAACTTGTACTTCCTGTGGACCTGGGCCAGATTGGAACCATTAGCCTAGCATGGCTCTGAATCCCATTCCCGCTCCCCTGTGCCCTCCAGAGCCGCGGTAACCTGGTGTGGAAGGAGCCAGGCGACTCTGTTCTGTACAGAAAGTCACCTCGCCCTGCATCTCAAACACCGGCATAACTAAGGGTCCGGTAATAAAGCCAGAGCGTGCTGTGCGCCTGCTGTGAAAACATGTTTCCATTGAATTTTGTGTAAGCTCTAACAATAAAGTAAAACATCAATATGGCCGGGCAATCGGGATGAAATTCTTGGCACAGCTCATTGAGTCATTGGAGACCGGTCCACACAGCTAAATAGGCCGATCCCACAGAACTACAATGCACATGCAGCTGGCTTGTGAGCTGTAAAGTTACTAATCAAGGGGACAACTCGGCTCTTGCGCAAACGATGGTCGATAGCAGGAAAATTAAAAGGGGCCTGACGTATGTTTCCCTCACCTCCCGCCAGCCGTTCTCGCTGGCTGGAGAGCAATTTCTCTGTGAAATGACCGCAGAAGATGATCTTATTGATCCAGCTGGATACATCATCCCTCTTCCACCAGGCCAGCCGTAACAAGGTAGTCATGTGTGCTTTATGTGAGCTGCCTCAGTGCATGCGTGGAGGAATCATTCGAAACCAAGGCCCCTCAGCTGAGACATGAAACCCAAGTTCCCTGCAGCCCCTCTCCCTGGTGTCCCACCGTGGGGGGAGTTCAATCTCTTAGCGGGACACTGTCCTGGTACAGTGTGAGTCACAGGCCTTTTTCCAAAGCATCCAGCATTGGCCACTGTTGGAAACGGAGCGAAGGTCTGTCCCAGCCTAGTGTCTCCGGTCTGTGAGCTAGTGGTCTGCACTGCATGTGAATAGCAGTGAAGTTCTAGCAGCGCGGATTTCAATTCGGGTTGTACAAGCCTGGCCGGAAGCACAGGTGTGCGAGCCCATGCCGGGGTCCGAGCCATCATCTCATCACTGCTATTTTTAGCCGTGCTAACTAGATTCAAGCTAGCACAGGTATGTCCACATGAGCTGCAGACTCTGCTTGCAGAGTTGACATGCCCTAAGTCTGCAGGAGTTTATGGAGACGGTGATGAATAGCAGAGGAGGCAGGAGGCAGCTGATGGTGAATGGGCGGGGAGGTGGTCTGGGTGCTGGGAGGGACATGGGGTCTGTGGGGAGGCAGAGGTGGGGAGGGATGACTAGAAGGGGGCAAGGTGTGGGCTGGGTGATGGGGAATGAACAAGGTGGCGTCCTCAAGACTCTGGGTCTCTGCAGACGGGGTTCACATTGTGGGAATCTGTGGGGCGGGGTGTGTGTGTGTGTGGGGGGGTGTCACTGTTGCTTTCTGCTAATAAAAATCCTTCTCAGCTCCCCTGCCAGCTCAGATACCATGGTGCAGAGTGCAGTAAAAGCACATTAGACAGACAGATGCCACCGGTAACCCATTGCCTCTGCAGTAGGGACCGGCTTGGAGCAGCTCCCTCTGCTTCTTGGTTAGGCCGTTTCAGAGGTGGGTGATGGCTGTAAAAGGCAGAGGCCCAGATAACGACAGAGTGGCCGAGCCACCCCCCTGCTTACCCGGGCCATGCTGTGCATCCCTCCCTCCCCGCATCAGCCCTTTGGATCCTGCAGCTGTTCCCAGAGGCTAACACTTTGAAAGCCAGATGTCTGCAAGAAGGAACGAGGAATGGGATCCGGTGGTCTGAGGACTGGGGAGCCAGGAGACCTGGGTTCTGCTGTGTGACCTTCAGCAAGTCAGATGAGCACTCCGTGCCTCGGTTTCCCCATGTGTGAGATGGGAGTTAACAGCGCTAAGCTGCCCCTACGGAGGGCTGTGAACTAACTTAGCCTTTGCAGAGCGGTAAGTACCAGTGAGAGGCCCAGGATGAGCATTCCCCAGCATAAGGATGTTACATTAGTTATAAGAAAAGTCTCTTTTCAGTTAAAAACAAAGAATCAGCGCATGGCGTAACTGCGTCCCTCGTGTAAGGTGCTGGGTTCAGAGCCCTGGGGACTGGGGTCCTCAAGCTAGAGACAGGAGAGACCAACCAGCCACAGGCAGGCATCTTCCTCATTGTACATTATCTAGCATTTTGTCCCCAGAACAGACAGCAGGACAGCAAGCCACCCTTCCTGCTGACCAGCAGGGACCACTTCTGGGGAGGGAGGCACTCAGAGACCAAGGTGAAGAGCCTGGTACGAAAACCTGAGCAGAACAAAACAGTGCCTCAGTCAGACAGCCCTTCCCATGAGACAGCCAACAATTAGTGATTGCTACGGCTGGGGGTGTATCTGGCATGCGCACCTGTCTGCTAAGAACTGCACAGAGCCACCTGTCTGCTGAGCACCTGTCTGCTGAGCACCTGTCTGCTAAGAACTGCACAGAGCCACCTGTCTGCTGAGCACGTCTGCTGAGAACTGCACAGCGCCACTCGTCTGCTGAGCACCTGTCTGCTGAGAATTGGACAGAGGCCACCAAATTCATTCTGCACAAGCCACCAACCTGCCATCACGAGGGCCAGTGGATATGTGTTAAGAGGGGAATATTCTATATTCTTTTTCATCCCAATGGGCTTTATAAACTTACCAACACTTGCCAGGGAGCCAAATGACAGGCAGGTCGAATGACACCCCCTATTAAAAATGTCACAATATTTAAAACTAGGACTGCAGAATATCCTGCTTAGAGTGAACATTGGTAAGACCAAGGCTATAACTGAGGGAGGAGGACTCACCATGAAGGATATTACAGGCAGAGAGCTAGAAGAGTGAAACAATTGAAATACCTAGGATCGGTGTGTGATGGGATCCCTGGGATGAAGCCTAGGACTGTGGACCCACTGTGCCCCCTTAACTCTCCATCCTGGGCTGTCTCTCACCATGCTTTGCTAGTGACAAGCAGCAAACCCCTCCAGGCGCTGTTATCACTCAGCACAACCACATGTGGAGCCCCACCCCCAGCTCGATTGCATGAATGCTCCCAGAGCCACTCACAAACCACACGGGGAAAGGCACCAGCCAAATCCCCTCAGCTCCCAGCACTGGACCTCAGGAATATACCGTCTTCCACTGCTCGAGATGAGCAGTGCACGTTTATTAATTGGTTCACCACTTCATCAATGGAAAGTGGACATACACCAGCCTTTGTAAACCTGAGCAGGTTTACCAAACACTTCAGGCAAACTCACTGGTAAAGATAAACAGTAAATCAAGTTTATCGATTATAAAACATAGATTTTAATTGATTATAAGTGACAGGCAAAAAGTTAGAGTTTGTTACCAAAATTAAATAAAATATAAGCACGCAGTCTAGACTCTCAACCCTATTAGACTGGGCAACAACTAGATTAAGCAGTTTTTATCACCCCACTGGGTGAGATAGTGTAGTTCATAGAACACAGGTTTCGCCGTTGAAACGTGGGCCAGTCTCCTCTGTTGGAATCTTCAGTCTTCTCAGTGTCCTTGTTGCTTGCAGCGTAGGTGGGGGCAGGGGAAAGGCGAAGCATGGGGCCCCTGTGTTGTTTTATACCCTGAGTCCATGTGCTTGGAGAACACAAGTCCTTCTTGTAGTGTGGGGCCCAAAACTGGACACAGGACTCCAGATGAGGTTCAACAAACTCTGATGAGGTTCAACAAGGACAAGTGCAGAGTCCTGCACTTAGGACGGAAGAATCCCATGCATTGTTACAGACTAGGGACCGAGTGGCTAGGCAGCAGTTCTGCAGAAAAGGACTTAGGGGTTACAGTGGACGAGAAGCTAGATATGAGTCGACAGTGTGCCCTTGTTGCCAAGAAGGCTAATGGCATTTTGGGCTGTATAAGTAGGGGCATTGCCAGCAGATTGAGGGACGTGATCATTCCTCTCTATTCGGCATTGGTGAGGCCACATCTGGAGTACTGTGTCTAGTTTTGGGCCCCACACTACAAGAAGGATGTGGAAAAATTGGAAAGAGTCCAGCAGAGGGCAACAAAAATGATTAGGGGGCTGGAGCACATGACTTATGAGGTGAGGCTGAGGGAACTGGGATTGTTTAGTCTGCAGAAGAGAAGAGTGGGGGGGATTTGATAGCTGCTTTCAACTACCTGAAAGGGGGTTCCAAAGAGGATGGATCTAGACTGTTCTCAGTGATAGAAGATGACAGAACAAGGAGTAATGGTCTCAAGTTGCAGTGGGGGAGGTTTAGGTTGGATATTAGGAAACACTATTTCAGTAGGAAGGTGGTGAAGCACTGGAATGGGTTTCCTAGGGAGGTGGTGGAATCTCCTTCCTTAGAGGTTTTTAAGGTCAGGCTTGACCAAGCCCTGGCTGGGATGATTTAGTTGGGGTTGGTCCTGCTTTGAGCAGGGGGTTGGACTAGATACCTCCTGAGGTCCCTTCCAACCCTGATATTCTATGAGTCTATGATTCTGAGGCCTCACCAATGCTGAATAGAGGGGAATAATCATGTCCCTCGATCTGCTGGCAATGCTCCTACTTATACACCCACCTTCTTGTCTTATCGAGGTCTGTGATGTCCCCTCAGATTACCTGGGGGGTGAGGTGGGCTGGAAGAGGGCCATGGCCTTGATGATGCAAGCTGTACTGGGTGCTTCATCGCTGCTGAGGTCGTGTATTGTTTGTTGGCAGCAGATTTTGCATTGATCAGCATTACCTTTAGTTCACGAGGTACTGTCCTGTCTGCTTCCAGCCCGTGCCTAGGTAGTGCCCTGTGCAGCGCATAGGTGTCAGATGTCTGGAATGTGTTTTTTTCACGTCTGCTCTGCGTCCTTAGACGGTTCCTCCCAGTTTGGACTGTGATAGCAGAAGCAGTGGGTTGTGCCATGGGATGAACTGAGGGGGGGACGCTGTCTGGTTCACCATGGGGAAGGCAGGTCGGTTGGGTACCTTTTGGCACGGTAGCCTGGTTGAGTGCCGGGAGTGGGCAGATTGGGAGCAGTCTGTCCTAGCGGTTCTGGCAGCAGGGTGGCGGACCAGCAATGGAAATAGTAAAAACAGGCCGTGCCAAGCCCTGCTGGAGGGAGTGTTACTGGCATCGGGTATCTATTTCCTGGCAATACGCTGTTGGTGGCGCCCCGGTACTCTGCCCTGCTTTGGGAAGGAGGTGGGGAGGGGAGAGGAGGGGAGGTAGCCCTTACCAGTTAGTCATGTCTGGACAGTGGCCGCCTGACCACAAGCTGATGAGGAAGCTGCGGAAGCAGGGCTGGAGCTCAGGGCTCCTTTCTCATCATATGTGCTGAGTCCTGCTGGGGGGAGGGAAGAGAGAGTGTCCTGAGAAGCAGAGACCCGGCTCCTTTAAGGGCTCTCCAGTTCCCCTGCTTTTTCTGCTGTGTCCCCACTGGGCGGGGGGAGGAGAGAACAGGCACCAGAGGGAACCACAAGCTCTTGTCTATGTCCAGCAGCCTCCGTGAAGATTCCCCTCTGTATTCACTACAGCCCCAGGTCCTTTCACTTCTCTGCCACGAGGGGGCAATCCAGGGGACACCGGGAAACCTTAACACATTCCTTGTTCTTGTGTTTCTTCTGCAAGCTCCTGACCTCCCCTCACCCCCTGAAGACATCCAGGGGCTTCCTCCCTCGCAGGACCAAGTTGGCATCTGTACTTTTTCAGATCGCTGGACGCTGGGGCGAACCCACTGGCCTCAGTGCCATGAGGCTTGGGACCAGGCAGCGGCGTATTATCGCCTAGGCCGACAAGGCCTAGGCCTAGGGCGGCAAATGTGCCGGGGCAGCAAATTTGAGCACCTCAGGAGAAGTTCCCCTGCTCCAGCTGCCTCCTCCGTGAGCGCGCCACCGCTTCCTGTTTCTCTCCCCTCCCTCCCAGCGCTTGCGCCGCGAAACAGCTGTTTTGCTGGGCAGGGAGGGAGGGGAGAGAAACAGGAAGCGGCGGCGCGTTCGCGGAGGAGGCAGCTGAAGCAGGGGAACTTCTCTGCAGCTGTTTCGCTGGTCGGAGAGGGAGTGGGGAGGAGGGGGAACGCGGCGTGCTGGGGAAGAGGCGGGGCTGGGGCGGGGATTTGGGGAAGGGATCCAATAGGGGCACGGAGGGGGCGAATTTAGGGCGGGACTTTGGGGAAGGGGTGGAGTCGGGGCTGGGCCAGGGGCGGCAATTATTTCCGGGCCTGGGGCGGCAAAATTATTAATCCGCCCGTGGGACCAGGCCGGCATGAATCAGAATGCTTAAAGGACTGGAAACATGCCCTGTTGGGATAGACTCACGGAGCTCAATCTATTGAGCTTATCAAACAGATGGCTAAGGGGTGACTTGACCGTGGTTTATAACTACCTATGTGGAGAACAGAAATTTGATAACGGGCTCTTTGATCGAGCAGAGGAAGGTCTAACACGATCCAACGGCTGGAAGTTGAAGCTAGACAAATTCAGATTGGAACTAAGGTGTAAATTTTTAGCAGGGATGGGAATTAGCCATTGGAACAAACTGGCTGCAGTAGATTCTCCATCACTGGCCATTTTTAAATCAAGGGTAGATGTTTTTCTAAAAGATCAGCTCTGGTTCAAATGGGAATTAATTCAGCGACGTTCTCTGGCCTGTGTTCCACAGGGGGGGTCAGAGGAGGTGATCGCAGTGGTCCCTTCTGGCCTTCGAATTGATAGTCTGGGGAGCTTCCCTCCTCTCTTCCCACTTGTCTGCATGCTGGAGCCTCTGGGGGATTCTGGGCTGGCCCGGAAGGTTAATGACACCAGGGGGTTAATGACATTACCAGCCGCTCCGCGCTAATTCCATTAGGGCTTGTCTGGGTTCCCCTCTCGTCGCAGGCTGATGGTGACCCAAGGCCTCATTACGAGCAGAGACGGCTGCAAGGGCGAAGCCGGTACAGTACATTCTACTGAGATTCTATGATTCTATGATTCCCCCCGTGACCTTTAATAAACTTACAATCCACTGCCTCATTAGACCAGGCTAGGGATTTTCAGGAGAGGTTGTAAAGAAGTGCTATAATGACAGTGAATTGGAATGAGGGGATTAGAAACGGAAGACCAGCTGTGTTCTATTGGACAGACGATGAGGCAATGCATCAGGACCCCTGGCTCTATTTCCAGCTATGCTACTGGCTCTTTGTGCCTCAGTTTCCCCACCACTGTACGTGGACACCTAACAGCTCTACGGATATATTGTAGTGCAATCCGTCTGATGTTGAGTCTAAAGTACTAATCTGACTCCCATTACCCTTGTGCCTGAGCACCTCACAGTCTTTAATGTATTTATCCTCACAGCACAGCACTCCCATTAATTCCCATTAAACAGGTGGGAAACTGAGGCACGGAGCGACTAAGGGCCAGATTTTTAAAGCTATATAGGTGCGTATGGTGCAGTAGGAACTAGATGTAGAGCTGCTTTTGAAAAGTCCACGAGGCACCTATCTACCTTTGAAAATCTGGCCCTACATGACTTGCCCCGCCCCACCCAGGAAGTCTGGGGTAGGGGTGGGACTTGATCATTAATGATCTGGATGGTGGGATGGATTGCACCCTCAGCAAGTTCGCAGATGACACTAAACTGGGAGGAGTGGTAGATACGCCGGAGGGTAGGGATAGGATACAGAGGGACCTAGACAAAGGTCAGGCCAAATTGGGATTGGGCCAAAAGAAATCTTTTGAGGTTCAACAAGGACAAGTGCAGAGTCCTGCACTTAGGACGGAAGAATCCTATGCACTGCTACAGACTAGGGACCGAGTGGCTAGGCAGCAGTTCTGCAGAAAAGGACCTAGGGATTACAGTGGACGAGAAGCTGGATATGAGTCAACAGTGTGCCCTTGTTGCCAAGAAAGCTAACGGCATTTTTGGGCTGTATAAGTAGGAGCATTGCCAGCAGATTGAGGGACGTGNAGGTTGGATATTAGGGGAAAAAAATTCACTAGGAGGGTGGTGAAGCACTGGAATGGGTTACCTAGGGAGGTGGTGGAATCTCCTTCCTTAGGGGTTTTTAAGGTCAGGCTTGACAAAGCCCTGGCTGGGATGATTTAGTTGGAGATTGGTCCTGCTTTGAGCAGGGGGTTGGACTAGATGACCTCCTGAGGTCCCTTCCAACCCTCATATTCTATGATTCTATGACCCTCCATTTCCTGAGTCCCATGGGAAAGCCCTAACCATTGGACCATCCCTCCTCTCCAGGCCCTGAATTAGGTGGGACTGAAAGAGACCCCGTGTAGTGCTACTAGGCAGCACAGCCCCCGTTGGTCAGTATGAAAGCTAGAGTCAAAGAGACCGACACGGTCTGTCCAGTAGCCTCATCTGCTCTGCACCCCTCACAGCCAACATCTCTCCATTCTCTGCAAGGAGGGATAGTCCATGTGCAGCACGGTATGTATTAATTGAGACAAGCTGGATGCCAGAGGCCCTGTTTTTATCATCTCACCTTTGGTGTGAAAGTCTTTCTCCAAGGGTACTGAGGTAACGAGCTAATTGTGAGTAGGTGACATGGAATATCTGCCCGCTGTGAGGCTCCACAATGCCCAATTAGCACAAGCTAATGCAGCTGCCTTTGTTTCATGTGTCAGGAGGCTAGGATCAGCGCAGCTGGTGAGGGCTGAAGCGAAATCAGTGCCAGCTATGCCCAGGCAGCAAGGCTTGCATCAAAGGAGCTACCTACATAAATTAAATGCAATCTAGGTGAGCTCCCCCGCCCCTAAATGTCCCCTCCCTGATAAAGCATTATTCCAAAATCATCCCAGCACCTAAATTATATTTCTCCCTTTTTAGTCTGGGTGGTTAGAGAAGAGGGACTGAGACCCAGGACTCCTGGGTTCTATTCCTGAGCCTGCCTCCTTGTTACTACATGTGACCTAAGGTAAATCATTCAAGCGCTGTCTGCCTCGGTTTCCCCATCTGTAAAATGGGGCGTGGTGTGGCTTAATTCACTGATTAGTGACCGCAAAGAGTGCTCTTATCATCCCTTTGCTGTGTGGTAGCAGGGGGACTGATGACTTGGTTTGCTGTGTTGTGTAGCTTGCTTCCCTATAGCCTTAACTCAGGGACCGCGGTGATGGTGCTCAGACACCCCTAGTTACTAGGATATCTGGAATCATATTCCTTCTTCAACAGGAAGAAAACAACGACAAAGTACAGTCCCACAAACAGCCGTCCACCCAACTTGAGTTCCAGCTTTGTCCGGTTGTTCAGAGGAACCCCACCTGGCTGGAACTTTCTACAGCACATAGACAGGCCTAGCTGCAGACTCATATACTGCAGGCTTATATCGTAGCTTTTCACCAGTGATGGGAGCAGTGTAAGAACCTCGCGGGAGCAGAACAGAACATGCCCACGGAGGCTGTTCTGGCAGCTTTGTTTGACAATGAGCAATTTCCACCATATTTCAAATGGCACCTTATAGGTGCCAAGGGAGGCCACAGAAAGGGTAAATTTCCAGACTCCTCAGAGGCCGGCATGGCGTCTGCTCCCTGGATCTTCTGCAGCTGACGGGCAGAAAGGGCCAGAGCCTGCAATGGCTGACAGTGCTGCTCATCCGCCGCGGCAAAAAATGACAACTAAGCCTTACCGCCAAGGCCTGGCGCTGTGGGAAGCCGAGGGATAGCGGTCAGGCTTGAGAGAGGTGCTATTGCCGTNTTCATCAGCCCCAGAAGAGCGGCAGTGAAACCAGAGCAGCCTTCCCATCTGTTTACCAAAGAACCGGCCGGTCCCATTTCAAGGTAGACGAGACAGTAATCAGAATGGAGACATGCTCCCGGAGCAGCAGCACCATCAGGCAGGCTCCCAGTGCATCTGTTACTTATCTCATTAATGGCAAGGTGCCACCAGGGGGAAATTTCCCTTCCTCAGAAGCTCCAGGGGCCCGACTCTGCCGTCACTTCCACCCAAGAAAGCCAGAGTAACTCCGAGGAAGGCACCAGCATTTGCCTCAGATTCACAGAGCCGTAACGGAGAACAGCATTTGCCCGAAAGCCTTTGAATATCACAAAGAAACATCTGTGTCTTTAATTTAAAAAGCCTCAGACAACAGCTAGAGCCGCTTCTTGTTTGGGGGCTTTTTGTTTTGAAAGGTAATTTCACCCTGGTGAGACGTACTGAACTGACACCTTTAAAATCTGAGTCGCCGGGAGCAGGGCAAAGTGTGTGGAGCTTGGGCCGAGGCATCAGGACACCTGCATTCAATTCCCCAGCTCTGCTGCCTGACCTTGGGCAAGTCATTTCCCCACTCCATGCCTCGGTTTCCCCATCTGCCAAAGGGAGATAATGATGCTGCCTCTTGGTGGTAAAGGGTTTGGAAAACTGCAGATGGAAAGTGCTGTAGAAGAGCGAACTATTATTATTCCAAGAAGAAGTGCAAAGCAGGTCATTTGAGGGCAAAGTATCCCTTCCCCGCTGGCTCGCAACAGATCCTGGATGTAAGATTTATTCCTGGATTTCTCTGCCAAACAAGGATGCCGATTTTCCTGTACACCTGTTCACTAGCACTCAGAATGTAACCCGTCCACTCCCTATCCTATGGCTATTAACAGCAGTCACCGCTGACCCGGGCTGCATCGGAACCAGGGATGTCAAGATGAAAGGCACTGGCTCTCCCCCGTGAAGACTTCCTCCGCTATTGAAAGCCACCATTGGAAATGCAGCAGACATTTTTTCAAGCCCTTTTTTTATTATTGTCCTCATCCGAGGCTCCTTTCTGAGCATGCCCAGAATTTAGTGTGTTAGCTGGAACAATAATAAATATTGAGCAAAGAAAGTGAATCTGGATCCAGAGCACCTCAATAAATAACGAGTAAAAAAAACCCATCCCGAACCAAACCAAGCAAGCAGTGCAGAGCTTGGTTTGTTTGTAGATTTAATTCAATGTCTCCTCTGTCCTGAAAGCAACAGCTCCTCCCTCTGCCTCAGGCTTCCAGTGGAGGCGTTTTCCGTACTGGAAACAAATCTATTTTGACATTCCTGAAGCTTTTATACCCAAATTACCCTTTGTCAAGCAGCCTCGCTCATTTCCCAGCAGGGCCATACGTAGACGAGGGACAAACCCTGTGGGGCGAGGTGACCCGCAACGAAACTGGCATTGTTCCCAGTGCCCATGTTCTGCTCAGCCAGCTGACCTCCTCCTTGGGGTCTGGCATGAGCCGCACTGGAATTGCTGAAGGAGGGTGCCGGGGGGGGCAAAAACCTGCAGCCAGGCAGAGGTGCCTCTTCAAATGTCATTTCCCTCTAGCCCCCAGAAGCCTTGAGTTCCCAGGAGGAACCTGCCTCTTCTGTTGTGTTTTGTTGTCAAAGCAAACGGAGCGGTGTGTGTGTGTGTGGGGGGGGGAGCAATCTTGGTCATTACGGTCCAGTAGAAAGACCTGCAATCGCCAGTAAAATAATGGCCCCAGTATTGGGAGGAAACATCTGTAAGAACCTAGAGCCTGGTGGAACATTGCAACCTAGTGTGTATGGGAGAAATCATACACTCACAGGCTGGAAGGAACCAGCTAGTCCATCCCCCTGTGCGGCGGCAGGATCAAGTCTTCCTGACAAGGCGAACAAGCCTGATTATTCTGACTGAATTACCAAGCAAAGGGATGAAGGGGGTGCCTTGTGGTTAGCTATTCATTTATTGTGTGCTTCTTGCTGGGCAGTATTGAAAGTAGAACAGTTTGCTGCCCAGAGAAGCTTAGTCTTAGTAGGTCTAACACATACCTAGGGGCATATTTTGCACTAGGGAAGAGATGAAGGCGTGAATAGCCAGGTCGCCATCCGTCAGGATGGGACGGAGTCTCCTGGCCAGCCAGAGAGGATGGAAAGCACCCCTCGTGGATGCTGCTAGGTGAAAGTTCAGCATCCATGAGGAATCCAAGGGCTGAATTGACCAACTGTGGGTGGGCACCTTCAGCCAAAGGAAGGCAGCCCCGTGGCTGGGATCTCCGCAAAATGCTTTCCTCTGCCCCCCGCGTCACTCCTGTCTTGTTTGGGTTCATCAGTCAGCTGTTTGACGGTGGGGCTTGGAAGACACCGGGTCAGGGGGCCGGGAGGGAGGTGATCATCCCTGACAGTCCGGATCCCATCGCTGCTCGGTGCCTCAGTTTTTCCACCTGTAAAATGGGGACAATGATACTGTGCTCCGCTGCAAAGCGCTTGGAGATCTAGTGAAGAGAAGCACTTCAGAAGAACCAGCTATTATTATTATTATTATTATTTTATTGATTTGTGTTATCATAGCCCCTAGGAGCTCCAGCCAAGGACCAGGGCCGTGTGCTGAGCACTGTACAAATGCAGAACAAAAGGACGGTCCCTGCCCCAAAGAGCTTCCAGTCTAAGCATAAGGCAAGAGACAACAGGTGGTTGCAAACAGCTGGAGGAGCACAAGGCAGCAATGGACTAGGTGACCTCCTGAGATCTCTTCCAACCCTAATATTCCATGATTCTATGATTCTAATGCAACACTGCTGGTCAGTGTGACAGGCCGCAGTCCCAGCACATTACCGGACAGGTGTCAACGAAAGGGGAGCAAGCGGAATGACACCCGGTTGGCAGGAGAGCTCAGAAGAACCCTGCAAGGAGTCGAAGGGAGACAATGGGCTGAGCGTGAGAAAGGGGTAAATAGGGTGACCAGATGTCCCGATTTTATAGGGACAGTCCCGATTTTTGAGTCTTTTTCTTATATAGGCTCCTATCACCACCACCCCCACCCCACCCCCTGTCCCGATTTTTCACATTTGCTGTCTGGTCACCCTAGGGGTAAACCCCAAGGAGGGGAGGACTGATTTAAGCTGGGAGAAGGGAAATGAGATGAAATTGAGCAAAGGGGAATGTCGGTGAATATCAGGAATGATATTCCCTTTCTCCCAATCCCAACCCTGAGCCTTTTCCCCTGGTGGATCCCTCACTCAGAACAGCCTCAGACATCAACCTCCTCTACAGCCCGTTTCTTTTACTTACACATACACACAAAGAGAAAGAGGACACACACATACAGCGACACACACCCCTCTGCGTGTTTCCCCTGGTGCACCTGACCCTTAATCAAGTGTGTGGTTTCCGTCTGAATCCAGTTGCAGGCTGTATGGGGCAGACACCTCATCTTCTCTCCTCTCTGCTCAGAGCCAGGAACCTCTGGATAAATACTAATCTCCGTCCGCTGAGGGGTTGGGTCCCCAGGGAAATAAGAGAAGGGCCTTTGCTGTAATGGTTTAACATCAGACTTGGGAAGGCATCGGAGAGGACACTGTACAGAGCAATCCTGCCGTGACCTCACGGAATAGGTTAGGTGTTACGTCCAGTAATGTCTTTCCTAGACTGGATTTCCTTGGTTCTGTCTGATATTTACAAGCTATTGACCCGCCACTTGCTGACGTATTGCAAAGCAGCGACTGACTGAAGCGGCAGAGCCCGTCTCTGGCTCCAGAGCTACCCCAAAGCCAGGGGGGTTCTGAGTTGGGGGGTTGGTTCAGTCCTGTCTGTAGCTGTTTCCTTTACAGCAAAACACGTAGCCACTGTGGTGATTTGCCTGGGGGAAAGCATTAAGGCAGAGAGACAGAAGACGACCATTAACTCGGCCGGTCCCTTTCTGAATGAGCGGCCTCTGCAGAACTTTCTGGTTTGCCCTGAAATAGTTGTGCACCCAACTCATAGACTCATAGAATATCAGGGTTGGAAGGGACCTCAGGAGGTATCTAGTCCAACCCCCTGCTCAAAGCAGGACCAACCCCCAGACAGATTTTTGCCCCCTCAAGGATTGAACTCACAACCCTGGGGTGAGCAGGTCAATGCTCAAACCACTGAGCTACCCCTCCGTTTTTAACTGTCATTCATCACTGTACTAATACTCCTGTATCCCATTCTGCAATGGCACTTTGGTTATAGAAGCCTGCACCCTTTGCTTACTTAATAAATGCCTTTATTACAATTCATAGAATATCAGGGTTGGAAGAGACCTCAGGAGGTCATCTAGTCCAACCCAATGCAGGACCAATCCCCAGACAGATTTTTGCCCCCGATCCCTAAATGGCCCCCTCAAGGATTGAACTCACAACCCTGAGTTTAGAAGGCCAATGCTCAAACCACTGAGCCCTGCCCCTGCCTTTGTGACCTGCCAGCAGGAGGTGGGACGGGCAGAGTGGGAAGGCCCCTGTTAGAGGCTGCAGGGCTGTGTCCAGCAGGACATTTGTCTGGAGGAGGCCTTGGAGAGATGTCTGATGATGTGAGGGAAGGAACGTTGTTATCAGTGGTCTGCACACAGGACTGGGAGCCAGTGAGTCCTGAGCTCTGACCTGGGCTCACACACCCGCTCTTGTAGCCTGGGGTAAGTCCCTTCACCTCTCAGATTCCTCTCTGTAAAAGGGGCACAGTACTGGCCTAGAAAGATGGGCTTGTGGCTAAACTGCTAGGTGAGGACTTGGAAGAGCTGGGTTTAATCCCCAGCATTGCCAGAAACTCCCTGCCTGACTTTGAGCAAGTCACTGAACCTCTATGAGCTACGGACCCTCTTTCAAATCCGTTAAAATTCTCCTCCGCTTTGAAGCCTCCCAAAACTCTGACACCGGTAAGGCTGCTGGTAACTTAGACCTTTACCTGTCATGTCAACCCACATTGTTCCTTGTCCCATCTATTTGTATCTACCTCTTGTGTTACATTGAGAGTGTGATCCCTTCGGGGCAGGAATCCTGGTGTTTGTGAAGGCTAGGACTATAGCAGCGTTTAAAAGAGAACTGGATAAATTCATGGAGGTTAAGTCCATAAATGGCTATTAGCCAGGATGGGTAAGGAATGGTGTCCCTAGCCTCTGTTTGTCAGAGGGTGGAGATGGATGGCAGGAGAGAGATCACTTGATCATTACCTGTTAGGTTCACTCCCTCTGGGGCACCTGGCATTGGTCACTGTCGGTAGACAGGATACTGGGCTAGATGGACCTTTGTTCTGACCCAGTACAGCTGTTGTTATGTTCTTACCTCGCACAATGTGGGACTGAGCCCGCTAGGCATGATTTACGGGGAAAGGCTGAGGGAACTGGGCTTGTTTAGTCTGCAGAAGAGAAGAGTGAGGGGGGGATTTGATAGCAGCCTTCAACTACCTGAAAGGGGGTTCCAAAGAGGATGGATCTAGACTGTTCTCAGTGGTACCCCCAGATGACAGAACAAGGAGTAATGGTCTCAAGTTGCAGTGGGGGAGGTTTAGATTGGATATTAGGAAAAACTTTTTCACTAGTAGGGTGGTGAAGCACTGGAATGGGTTACCTAGGGAGGTGGTGGAATCTCCTTCCTTAGAGGTTTTTAAGGTCAGGCTTGACAAAGCCCTGGCTGGGATGATTTAGTTGGGGTTGGTCCTGCTTTGAGCAGGGGGTTGGACTACATGACCTCCTGAGGTCCCTTCCAACCCTAATCTTCTATGATACTATGATTCTATACGGTAATATGACTAATAAATAATAATGAGATGGTGATAATTGTACGCCTTGGGTTGTTGTGAGGTGAAATTCCTTAGGGATTGTGAGTTGCTCAGGTCTGGGCCACATCACAGAGTTAGGTCGACGCAAGGCAGCTTACTTCGATCTCACTATGGAACTGTCGACACTTAAATTTCTTTCCCGCCGACTTCATAACTCCACCTCTGCGAGCGGCGTAGAGTCACGGTCGATGTGGTTAGGTCGATGCAGTATCAGTGTAGACACTGCCTTGCTTACGTCGCCTGTTGCTGGCTTTCAGGAGTCATCCCACAATTCCCCACCCTGACAGTCCGATCGATACAAGCGCTCCTGGTGCGGACAGGCACCGCCGACACACGGAGCAAAGTGCAGACACGCCCGAGCGATGTAATTACTGCGGCGGCTGTATGCCGGCGTAAGTGAGGTCGACTTAATTTTGTAGTGTCGACACAGCCTTGGATAGTCTGGTGATCGGTGACCTAGACGAGGAGAGGGTGTGGTGAGCTCCTGAGGCGCTAGGTATTATTAGTTAGATGCACAAATGCTGTGGCAAAGAGGGCCGATAAAATGTACGGAAGGAGAGGATATTTGAGATGAGAAAAATGTAAAGCTGCTCCTGTGGCTGGGCTGCTGCCCCGATCTGCCTGCTCCTAGCCATTCTGTGGTAGGGGAGAGGACCCCAGGGTGGGTTGCAGATGGAGGAGTCAATGGGACCCTGCTGGCCCTTTCCGTTCTTTGATAGCGCTAATGACACAGTTTTCACTGAGGGATTTACAAACAGCCAACTGCATTAGGGCGAGTGGTGAGGCAGATTTAATGCCGTTCACCTTGTTATTATCTCTTAGATTCTCCACAGCCGGTTGCTCTAACTTCTCTAAAACTCCTCACCAAACAAGCCACTGCTGGAGTGGGCTCCTGTGTCCACAGGACGCTATTTATAACCAAGATCCCATTTAAGAGATAAGCCGGGGGAATTTAAGCAGGATTTAAGCTAAGCAGTTCTCTGTGACTAGCCGACACGGCGTGCATTACGGTAGATTTACTGTGGAGTCGGAAGGGGGAGAGGGAAAAAGCAAATATGTCACCAGAGCAACTATCCAGAAACCCAACACGATGGTCATTGCCTGGCACGCCGTGCTGAGACCTGCAGAGGCTGCATCCCCCACCCGCATCTCAGCTGATTGTTGCTCTCTCTCCGTTGAGCAGGGAGCATTCCAGTCGCTGGCTCGTTCTGTTAAACAGCAACAATCAATTCCGCCGTATTGTTCCCCCCCGGGAGCTGTGTGGTTCTGTTGTCAATTATTTCAAAAGCATTTGAGAAGGGGGATGGTCTTGTGGCGAAGGCCCTGGCCTCCTCCAGCACTGGCACAGGCTGTGTGACCTTGGGCTGCTCACCTGGCCTCTCTGTGCCTCCGATCCCGGCAAAACGAGGCTAAGGAGACCGCAGAGGTCTCTCTTGGCTGGTTAGATTATAGACTCTTCGGGGCTGCCTCCCACTGTGTGTCCTGGTTGGGCCCCCTGTGTGGCCGTGATGTGCGGCCAAAGAACAGCATCAAGGTCGGGGGTTGAGGACCACAGCGGGCAGCTCAGCAGAGCTCTCCACAGCGAGGAGAAAGCTCCTCCGTGCAGGAGACGGCGCTTCCTTTGGGCCTCGAGCTGCTGCCCGATACCCCCCGCGGTGGCGAGTCTCAGAGCTTGCGGCGCTCGTGCCACAGTGCTAAAAATGGCCATGTAGACGTTCCCGCCCGGGCGCCGAAGCCAGGCACAGGGGGCGGGCTCAGCGCCTGCGTGAGAACGTCTACATGGCTATTTTTAGCACTGTGGCACGGGGGTTTCTTTGCAGCACAGACGTACCCGTAGGGGCCGGTTAGAGACTGTGGGATGAACTCCCCCAGGAACCCAGGACCATGGGCAGTGGGTGAAGCTTCCCCTGGGGCAGGCTAGCTCCTTGTCCCACCTCTTCCACCCATGGCCCCGCCCACACTCCACCCCTCTCTGCCCCATCCCCACTCGGCCCCTGCTCGCCGCATTCCTCCTCTCTTCCACCCTCCTCCCCCACGAGACCCCACCCGCCCGCAGGGATGTGGGTAGAGTGACCAGACAGCAAGTGTGAAAAATTGGGACAGGGGATGCGGGGTAATAGGAGCCTATATAAGAAAAAGACCCAAAAATCGGGACTGTCCCTATAAAATCGGGACATCTGGTCACCCTAGATGTGGGGAGCAGCAGGCGGGGGGGGCTTACGGAAGAAGGGGGTGGAGGAGAGGAGGGACGGAGCAGTAGGGGATCTCATGGGAAAAGGGGGTGGAGGAGAGGAGGGACGCAGCAGGCGGGGGGGCTCACGGGAAAAGGGGGTGGAGGAGAGGAGGGACGGAG
>QXTE01000268.1:1549594-1563547 GCA_003942145.1 Platysternon megacephalum
CATAAGAACATAAGAACATAAGAAAGGCCGTACCGGGTCAGACCAAAGGTCCATCTAGCCCAGTATCTGTCTACCGACAGTGGCCAATGCCAGGTGCCCCAGAGGGAGTGAACCTAACAGGCAATGATCAAGTGATCTCTCTCCTGCCATCCATCTCCATCCTCTGACAAACAGAGGCTAGGGACACCATTCTTACCCATCCTGGCTAATAGCCATTTATGGACTTAGCCACCATGAATTTATCCAGTCCCCTTTTAAACATTGTTATAGTCCTGGCCTTCACAACCTCCTCAGGTAAGGAGTTCCACAAGTTGACTGTGCGCTGCATGAAGAAGAACTTCCTTTTATTTATTTTAAACCTGCTGCCTATTAATTTCATTTGGTGGCCCCTAGTTCTTGTATTATGGGAATAAGTAAATAACTTTTCCTTATCCGCTTTCTCCACATCACTCATGATTTTATAGACCTCTATCATGTCCCCCCTGAGTCTTCTCTTTTCCAAGCTGAAGAGTCCTAGCATGGCGGCCAGGAGTTCATTATCTCCCTTCACAATCACCTGCGCCGCGCGTGTGGTGCACACCTGTGACTTTTTGGCCACGTGCAAGGCTGTCTGGTGAGAGACGTCAGGTTCAGAGCCAGCCCTGCCGCCGGGTTTCCTTTCCCATCTGATGGTTGCTACGTGCTCGTAGAATCACTGCAGCAGTGCGGCTAGAACACTGATTTCCACCCTCTTCTTTAATGAGCTAAATATGCAGACAAAAGCCATGAAAAAAACCCAGAATCTAAACTCCTGTTCTGCAGAGCGGCATTAACCGTGAGACCCTGGGTTTTTTTCCCCCTGCAACCCCTGGTCTCGTTCTCTCTGCATCTTCCAACTTTTGCACAAATGAGGCAGGGGGGTCCTACAAACAGCAGCCTCCTTCTCTACATGACCCTGATTCATCCCCAGAGCAGGATCCATCCCATGCATTGGATGAGGCAGGGGTCCGGTGGAAAAAATAGTATGTGATCATGCCATTAAAGACTGTATCGTTATTCGTACGCACAGGAGACTGAATTAAGGGTGCACGGGCAGTTCCTATCTTCCGAGTGCTTGACTTTGCAACTTGAATACTGTTCTTTAAATGTAGGTTTTGCAGGTGTGAGATCTATAATTTGACCATTGAAAATATTGTCTCAAACTGATTAGTGGAGAAACAACAAACAGAGACTGTCCAGCGGGCCCTGCCTTGCAGTTGCCGGATGGGATCAGTGCAGTGGTCCGCCTAGCTGAGTATCCTGTCTCTGAACAGTGGGCAGCACCAGATGCTTCAGAGAAAGGTGCAAGAAACCCCTTAGCAGGCAAGAACAGAATAACGGTGCCAGAGAGTTTCACCCCATTCATCAGAGGTTGTCTAAATTTACCGCCTTTCCCAGACCCTGGGGTGGTTTTTTTTTTTAGATCTTTGCTACTGTAACTGGATATAATTATTATTTATTATTACGGTTGTGCCTCGTGACCAGCTAAGATTGGGGCCTGGTTGTGTTGGGGGCTGTAGAAACACAGAGCAGTCCTTGTCTCAAAGAGTTTACAATCTACACAGAAGATAGACAAACGTAGGGAAATGGGATGCAACATATAAGCAGAGCAATCACTGTGATGGTAGCGAGGGTCATATCCATCCATTATCTAATCTATCTGTCTATCTACATTTGTCATATAGATGTGGGAGTCTTTTTTGAATCCCGCTAAGTTCTTGGCCTCAGTGATATCTCCTAGCAATGAGTCCCACAGGCCATCAGACTTGTCTGTGTTCTGAGCCAGGGCACTTCATTTAACCCTTTTCGCCTGTCTCTGCTTTGTATCCCTCTAACAGGGGGCACATGGCTTTCTATAACTCTAATATGTTGATGATGTTTTGTTAAGGAAAAACAATTGCCCAGCTGCTGGGGGGAAGGCAGAAAGACAGAAGAATTAAGCTTGAGCAGCCTACAAAATGAACGTCTCCAAACGTATTTTTCATTGTTCTTAAAGATGTAAAAATCTGAAGAGACAAACGCCAAGCTGTTTGCAGCCCTATTAAAATGCCATAAATCAGAAAGTTCAGCATCAGAACCAGCTTCCTAATTACCTAAACAATCCTCTTGATTTTTAATGAGATCTCAGAGAAGCTTTCTCTGATGCTAACCAAAGAGAATGTGTCGTGTCTGATCTCAGAGCAGCCTTTGCTTTGCCTGAGAGACTGTTGACACAGAGAACTCTGTAGCTACGTCAGCTCTGAGCATGAATAATTCTAGGTATCTAGTTTGAGCAGTCCCCCAAAATATCTTGGAATATAAGAATTTTCAGATTATTAATCAAAATGTTTCATTCCCCACATGACACATTCCTGATCAAAGGGCACATGAAGGCAACAATCACAGTGCCAGAGATTTATCGGGAAATATATGTATTCCCACTTTGCTGAGTATTGGAGCCTCTTTGGTATCTGGAGGGAAGGGTTAAAATTAGAACTAATCAAAAAATGGCAGGGGTTTCATAGAAAATTTCAAAATGTTTTGATGGATTTTGAATACTGAAAAGTTTTGGCTGAAAACTAACTGACTTTGATTTGGAAATGCTCCTGCAGTGCCTCATGGGAGCTGTAGTTTGGGTGCTTCATATTCTTGTTCTCCTTAGGCCAGGCTCTGTTTGTTGGACTACATCTCCCATGATGCACCGCAGTCTCCTCTCTTGGAGAGGGGGAAGTGGTGCATTATGGGAGCCCCTGGAGCTGTAGTCTGGACAGGGAGCCTGGCCTGTAGAAGAGATTGGGAACAAAAGACAACCAAACTACAGCTCCCATGTGGCACTGCAGCAGCAGATACAAATCAAACCATTTTGGTTTTCAGGCATGTGTTTTTTTGATGAAAAATAGAAATTTTCCACATAAAGCACATGCTTTTCATGAACATTTTGTTTAGTCAAAAACCTGATTGTCCACTGCAAAACAGTGTTTTTCATCCAGCCCTCGTGACAGTCTTTCAGAGAAAGATTTTCATCCAGCCCTCGTGACAACCTTTCAGATAATTTAACTGTGAAGTCACAGCATTGGCTAATTCATCCTCTTGAGATATCAAGGAAACTCCCATCTGTGTGATGCTTTGCTGAAACATCCCAAATTATATTTAAAAAGAACGGTGATTAAGGCCCCCAAGAGAGTTTTAATGCCACGCTCGCCCCATTCCAAAACTGAAACAATTTCCATAGCTAATTACACGCTCTCAATCTCATCTACCTTATTCTTTTACTATTATCACTTGTAATACAACTGAGATCAGGGCCTCGCTGTGCCGGGGCTACATACATACACATAGTAAGAGAGACAGCAAAATGTGCCCACAAATCTTAGCCCCGGTCTACACTGGGGGGGGGGGAGATCGATCTAAGTTACGCAACTTCAGCTCTGAGACTAGCGTAGCTGAAACCGACGTATTTAGGTCGACTTACTGCGGCGTCTTCACGGCGCTGAGGCGACTGCTGCCGCTCCCCCGTCGACTCCGCTTGCGCCTCTCGCGGCGGTGGAGTACCGGCGTCGACGGGAGAGCGCTCGGGGAATCGATTTATCGCGTCTAGACTAGACGCGATAAATCGACCCCTGATAGATCGATCCTTACCCGCCGACCTGCCCTTAGGTACACTGTGTAGTACAAAATAAACAGTAACAATAAGGATGCCTTGACTTCTGGAGACACAGAGGGCTCTAAAGGGGGATGGGCTGCCCAGTTACTTGAGCATATCTTCCTCTTTCCTTTGCAACCACCATTTTACACTAGCACTGTGCATCCACCAGTTAGCTTAGTAGCAACTGTGTCCTTTAATTTTCACCTTCCTGCTGTCTGTGTTTTAGCCTGGTATTATTATTATTATAGGTGCCTGGAGGCTCCAGCCAAGCTCAGAGCACTCAAAGCTACACACACATCACAAGAGATAGTCTTTGTGCCAGAGAGCTCACAGGCTGAACAGGCCAGATGGACCAAGGGTAGGAGGGGAAACGCCTTGTCCGTGATCACACCGGAGGTCACTGATAGAGCTGGTAATAAAATCCAGGTCCCCTGGGCCCTCTAGTCCAGTATCCTCGCCACTAGGCCGCACTGCCTCTCTCATAGCCACTGTAAAACAAAGGCTGTATCCATGCTCTGTTTCAACCACACGATGGTGTGAATACAGCTGGTCCACGTTTCCGCATTTCAACGTTTTCCCCTGAAATTTCAATGGGGGCGGGGGGAACCAAAGGGGACGTCTCAGCGAAAGGACCACGAACTGTGTGATAGCGTGAGAGATAAGTGCGTTGAATTGTGGAGCCTGGTTTGTAGGGTGGGCTCTACTTGCATTGAAATGTGGGCCCGGTGTCTACCCTCATTTGGATTTGCCCAGAAGCAGTCTATGCTTCTGCCTTCCCGACAGCTGCCCTGTTTGACTCCTCATCGAATTACCATCACTGAGATCAGTCGAGACTCCATTCTGCAGTCATCAACTTTCAATGACTTCTGGCCCATGGCCATAGAACCAGAGACTTTCTCCACAGGGGCCTGCCGCAGGGAGGGGTCAGGCATAATATGAAATGTCACTGTTTGGGCACAGAGCAGGGTCCATGAAAAAAGGGCTTGCAGGGGAGTGAGGGCAGGACAGCGATCCGCCACGACCCTTGGCAAATGGTTCCAATGGTTAATCGCCCTGGCCTTATTTCCTGCCTGAATTTGTCTAGCTTCAACTTCCAGCATTGGATCGTGTTAGACCTTCCTCTGCTAGACTGAAGAGCCCATTATCAAATATTTGTTCCCCACATAGGTACTTATAGACTGTGATCAAGTCACCCCTTCACCTTCTCTTTGTTAAGCTAAATAGATTGAGCACCTTGAATTTATCACTATAAGGCAGGTTTTCTAATCCTTTAATCATTCTAGTGGCTCTTCTCTGAACGCTCTCCAATTTATCAACATCCTTCTTGAATTGTAGGCACCAGAAGTGGGCACAGGATTCCAGCAGCGGTCGCCCCAGTGCCCAATAACCTCTCTACTCCTACACGAGATTCCCCTGTTTATGCATCCATGGATCACATCAGCCTTTTTGGCCACACTGTCACACCGGGAGCTCACGTTTGGCTGATTATTCATCGTGACCCCCAAATCCTTTTTCAGAGTCACTGCTTCCCAGGATAATGTCCCCTGTCCTGTAAGTGTGGCCAACATTCTCGGTTCCATTTATATTTTTTAAAAAAGAAAGAAAAAAAGAAAGGTGGCTTGTTGGTCTAGGAGTATGATTCTTGCTTCGGGTGCGAGAGGTCCCGGGTTCAAATCCCGGACAAGCCCTCCCTTATGGTGTTTTTTCAGCCCTACCTTCACATTTCAGGGAGGAGGGATAGCTCAGTGGTTTGAGCATTTGGCCTACTAAACCCAGGGTTGTGAGTTCAATCCTTGAGGGGGCCATTTCGGGAGCTGTGGTAAAAATCTGTCTGGGGATCAGTCCTGCTTTGAGCAGGGGGTTGGACTAGATGACTTCCTGAGGTCCCTTCCAACCTTGATATTCTATGATTCTTAGTCATATTAAAACACCTATTGTTTGCTTGTGCCCAGCTTACCAAGTGATCCAGATCCCACTGTCTCTATGACCTGTCCTCTACATTATTTACCACTCCTCCAATTTTTATGTTATCTGCAAATTTTATCAGGGATGATTTTAGGTCTTTTTCCAGGTCATAGATACAAATGTTAAATAGCACAGGGCCACGTACCGATCCTCGAAAAACCCCACTGGAAACACACCTGCTTGATGACGATTTCCCATTTACAATTACATTTTGAGACGTCAGCCAGCTTTTAATCCCTTTAATGTTTATCATGTTAACTTTATAGCATTCTAATTTTTTAACCAAAATATCCTGCAGTACCACGTCAAACATCGGACAGAAGTCTAAGTACAGCATATTACATCAACACTATTCTCTTTATCCACAAAACTTGTAATCTCAGCACAAAAAAAAATCAAGTTAGTTTGACAGGATCTATTTTCCATAAGCCCATGTTGATTGGCATTTGTTACATTACCATATTTTAATTCTTTATTAATTGAGTCCTGTATCAGTCACTCCATTATCTTGTCTGGGATCAGTGTCAGACTGACAGGCCCATAATAGCCCGACTCATCATGTTTTCCATTTTTAAATGTTGGCACAACATTAGTTTTCTTCCAGCTTTCTGGACCTTTTCCGGTGTTCCAGGACTTTTTGAAAATCAACTTTAATGGTCCAGTGAGCTCCTCAGCCAGCTCTTTTAAAACTCTTGGAAGTAAGTTATCAATTTAAAAATGTCTGCCTTTAGTAGCTTCTGTTTAACATCCTCCAGAGATACAAATGTAGTGGAAAGAGTGTTATCATCACCATATAATGAGACTATATCGTTTGTTTTTTCCAAAATACAGAAAAAAATATTTATTAATAATGCCTTTTCTGCATTATTATGGGTGATTCTACCATTTTCATCTAGTAATGGAGCAATACCATTTTCAGGATTCTTTTTGTTCCTAATATATTTTAAAAATTCCTTCTTATTGTCCTTAACTCTGCTGACTATAGAGTTTGCCTTGTGTCCCTTTGCTTCCCTTATCAATTTTCTACAATTCTTAGCTTCTGATTTATATTGATTAATATCAACTTTACCTTTCTTCCATTATACATTTTTTTTTATAGCTGCCCTCACTTCCCCTCTAAACCTGGTTGGTTTTTTAGTCAATATGGCCTTCTTCCTCCATTGTTGGATTGTTGCTTTTGGGGCATCTAATAAGTATTCTTTAAATAATTTCCAACTATCATTCACATTTTTTCTGATTAAATTCTTCCTCCCATCTGATCTGGCTCATAACTGTTTTCAGCTTTGTGAAATGGGCCTTTTTAAAGCACCAAGTATATATATATTACTAGTCTGGACTTTATTCTGCTTGCACATGATAAATGTGATCAAGTCATGATCACTTGTACCTAAACTACCATTAATTTTTAGATCTGTGATCAGTTCCTCTTTATCTGTCAAGACGAGATCCAATATAGAATTCTCCCATGTTGGATGCAGCACTTTTTGAGTTAGGAAATTGTCATCTGTAATATTTAGAAATTCTCAGGATGTTTTAGTGCTGGCAGCATGACACCTCCAGCATGTGTCACTCAAATTGAAGTTCCCTGTGAGCATGCAGCTTTTTCTCCTGCACATTATAGATAGGTTTGTAAGGAGCCAGATATCCTGTTTCCTAGTGTGATTTGGTGGTCTGGAGCAGATACCAAATAATAGCTTGTCTTATGCTTTATCTCTTAGAACATTGTTCAAATCCTACCAAATTCACGGTCCATTTTGGTCAATTTCAAAGCCAGGTTCTTTTTAAATTAGTCAGTTTCACAGTTTCAGATGCTTACATTAGAAATTTCATGGTGTTGTAACCATGGGGGTCCCAGCCCAAAAGGTAGTTGGGGTCGGGGGTTGCAAGACTATTGTAGGGGGGTCATGGCATTGCCACTCTTACTTCTGCCCTGCTGCTGCCAGCGGTGCTGCCTTCAGAGCTGGGCAGCCGGAGAGGAAGGCTGCTGACCGGGCACCCAGCACCACCGCCAGCAGCAGCAGCGCGGGTTGTAGGGTATGGGAGGGGTGGGTTACCACATGTCCAGTTTTCCCAGCAGTCTCCCGCCCATGCAGGGGGGTAACAGCTCACGCCATGGAGCTTCCTGCAGCTGGAGGAGATCCTGGATGTGGATCTGACCCACCCCAGGAGCAGCCCCTATAGGGGAAGAAGAAGTCCTGTCCCACCCCATCCCTGGCTGGGACTAGCAGCTGGAGCCCTGCGCCGGGTAGGAGCCCCCGGCTGGGTGCCAGATTTTATGGAGGAGATCAGATTTCACGGTCTGCAATGCGTTTTACACTGCCATGAATTTGGTAGGGCCTTATCTATACGCATTTGGGATCATTTTCTTCTGAGTTATCAGTGACTCAGAAACAGGTAAAGCCATTTTTTCACCTAGATTGCCACTCCCCGTCGCCTTTTGTCCATTTGATACTTCCTACATAGGCCCTAACGATTGATTTCAACATTCCAATCGTGCAAATCATCCCAGCAGGTTTCAGCAATACCAGCTAGATCCAATTTATGCTCCTAAATGAGCAATTCCAATTCCTCTTGTTTCTTACCCAGGCTTGTAGCATTGGTGTATAGCAGAGGTGGGCAAACTACGGCCCGTGGGCCACATCCAGCCCGCGGGACCGTCCTGCCCGGCCCCTGAGCTCCTGGCCAGGGAGGCTAGCCCCCGGCCCCTCCCCTGCTGTTCCCCCGCAGCCTCAGCTCGCTCTCCCGCCGGCGCAATGCTCTGGGAGTCGGGGCTGTGAGCTCCTGGGTGGTGGTGGTGGCGGCGGTGGCGTGGCCCGGCTCCAGCCGGGCGGCATGTCTGTAGCGCCACCAGCCACCGGTGCTCCAGGCAGCGCGGTAAAGGGGCAGGGAGCAGGGGGCGTTGGATAGAGGGCAGGGGAGTTCAGGGTGGTGGGCAGGGGGTGGGGGTGTGGATAGGGGGAGGGAGGAACGGGGGTTGAATGAGGGCAGAGGGGACAGTCAGGAAGGAGGGGGGGTTGGATGGGACGGCAGGGGGCAGTCAGGGGCAGGGGNATGCTCTGGGAGTCGGGGCTGTGAGCTCCTGGGTGGTGGTGGTGGTGGCGGTGGCGTGGCCCGGCTCCAGCCGGGCGGCATGTCTGTAGCGCCATCAGCCACCGGTGCTCCAGGCAGCGCGGTAAAGGGGCAGGGAGCAGGGGGGGTTGGATAGAGGGCAGGGGAGTTCAGGGTGGTGGGCAGGGGGTGGGGGTGTGGATAGGGGNACAGGGGTGTGTGGATGGGGCAGGAGTCTGGGGGGGGGGGGAAGATAGGAGGTGGAGGCCCTCAATACAATTTACGAAACCCGATGCGTCCCTCAGGCCAAAAAGTTTGCCGCCCCTGGTGTATAGGCAATTAAAGAACGTCTTCTCTTTGTGTCCTTTGGTTCCTTAATTAATTTGCTTCTCAACATCTTGATTTTGTGCTGAGTGCTTACATCTTTCTGCTTTTTACCCTCCCCTTTTGTTATTAATGTCACATCCTCCTGGCTCCTCTAGCCAGCTTGTCCCTGAGGAGATTGGTCCCCCTTCTACTGAGGTGTAGGCCATCCAAAGCTGTGCAGCCCCCTCTCCCCATAGAAGGTGGACCGATGTTCCACAAAACCAACACCTTCCATCCTACATCACTTATCTGGCCAGTGGTTCACTTCCAGCATCTTCTGCCTTCTGTCATCATTGGCTCATGGGACAGGAAGCTTCTCAGAGAAGATCACATGGACGTTCTTCTTCAGCACCCTTCCACGTTCCCTGAAGCCATCTGTCATCTCCTGGGATTCAATGGCATTAGTGGTGACGTGACCCATCACCAGTGGATCCTGGCCCGGCAACTTCAGAAGCCTGTTGGATCTCAGAGAGATGTCTCATGTCTTGGCTCCAGGAAGGTCTCATGTCTTGGCTCCAGGAAGGCAGCACTCAGTCCTATTGTCCATCTGTCCCTGGCAGAATGTTCTTTCAATTCTTCTGAGTATTGAACCCCCAACAAGGGTTTTCTGTCTACCTTGGATGGCTGCAGAACTCTTTGTGGGCAAGCTTGATTTTTCTTACAGCTGCCATCCACAGGTATGTCCCAAACAGCTCTCTCTTCTGTTGGACCAACGGGATCTTGAAAGGTATCTTCTAGTTTCCACATTGAGGACCTGGTATTGATTGGAAACTTCTAGCTGGGTAGAATTCCTTCCACTACTCTTCTCTGTGGTGGCCACAGCCTGTGCATCCTTGTCTCCCACCATGTAGAATGCCTCCGTGACCATTAGCTCTGATGGTTATGAACTGTCAGGCCTCCTCTCTGACTTCCTCTCTGTCTGACTCCCTTGTGGCCAGCTGCTTTCTTCATTGAAGCTGGGGTCCTGACATGTCCTGAACTGGCTGTCTAGGAACTCCTCAGCTTCTCTGATTCTCAGTGGTGTCTCTACTTGCCCCTCCAATCCAAGAATCTTTCCTTCCAGCACATCCACCAACTTGCACTTCACGCACAGGAAGTCCCTTCTGGCGTCAGGTAGGAAAGGAACCGAGACGCCTCCGTTACAAGTCACCACCATGGTTCCACCGTCGCCCATCATAGAATTGCGTGTAGAGCTGAACCTGGAAGGAAAGCCTCCCACGCTCCCTCTCTGAACTCCCTCCCAAACGCTTCTGTTAGCTGCCACTTCCAATGGCTCTTGAGTTCTCCTAACAAATGACTTTTTATACCAAGGTTCAGAGCCTTGCGGCCTTCGCCAAAGCATCCACAGACAGACGGTCTCTGCCACGCAGCCCGCACATAGAGAAAAAACAAACAGCCAAACAAACAACCCACAGATGGGCCAGGCACACCACTCACCATGCCCCGCTACCTCCAAGCACAGAGTCTGCAGCTACGCCCTCCGAAACTGCCTTCTTCGCGGCCCAATGGTTGGATTTACTTCATGCTGTTTGGGACCCACAGCAAGCAGACTGCTCCCGTGTCCTCTATCCCTCTCTGCTGAACACTGCTATGCTTGATGGGGTTTTGCTTCTCTTGCTGGCTACACGTTACAGCCCAAATAGACACACTTAACAGGGTACTGAAATTTGCCATAAAGTTTACTGCATTGCATCAGTTTAATGCCCCACACAGTTAATATGGAGATAGATATTTTATAACAGGGAAAATAAAAACAGTTTGTCTCCTATTAGACTCCAGATGTTAGGAGTCGTATTTCCGATGGCCGGATGCTGCAATGAAATGGGTGAAGAATGTTCATACATACATATCTATAGGAGAGAATATTGGATTTGTTCAAGAATTCTGTGGTGGTCAAAACGTTTTAGTTCCACGCTGCAGGAGGGAATGGTAAATCCAAAGGCACTTCTCTGTGCTATTACATGGTGTCAATTTTTCAGCATGCCTGAGCCTCTCTGCATGGAAAATAAGTAACTTATAAAAAAGCAATCGATTCCCGGTCAGCATTAAACACCTGGATATAAATGCAAGGAGTAAAAAGCAAAGGGAAAACAGCCAGCTTTCATTTATGGCCCATTGCAACATGCTGATCTTCAGAAATACAGGAACTCCTCACTTAACGTTGTAGTTCTGTTCCTGAAAAATGCGACTTTAAGCGAAACGATGTTAAGCGAATCCAATTTCCCCATAAGAATTAATGTAAATGGTGGGGGTTAGGTTCCAGGGAAATTTTTTTCACCAGTCAAAAGACTATATTATATATATAGACACACACACAGTATAAGTTTTAAACAAACAATTTAACACTTGTACACAGTGATGATGATTGTGAAGCTTGGTTGAGGTGGAGAAGTCAGAGGGTGGGATATTTCCCTTACTGCTAAATAAATATATGGAGATATACCTATCTCATAGAGCTGGAAGGGACCCCCAAGGGCCATTGAGTCCAGCCCCCTGCCTTCACTAGCAGGACCAATTTTTACCCCAGTTCCCTAAATGGCCCCCTCAAGGATTGAACTCACAAACCTGGGTTTAGCAGGCCAATGCTTAAACCACTGAGCTATCCCTCCCCCCGATGAACTAGCAAATGATGAACTAGCAATTGGCTGAGCCCTCAAGGGTTAACTCACTCTACAAGCCAGCAGGAATGGAGGGTATGTGTGAGAGAGAGATATGCGCATTTCCCCTTTAAGTACACGGCCTTGTTAATTAGATCAGCTTGCTGAGACCTCAGCTGCTGCAAGCTCCCTCTGTCCTGAGGTCCTGAGTCCTGGTGTGTGTCCCCTGCTCTATGGAAGATGGGGTAAGCGGGGTGCAGGAGCAGGGGGGAGGGGGAGACCCTGACATTATCCCCCCTCTTCCTTCCCTTCCTCCCCCCCCCCCCTGCACAGCAAGCAGGAGTCTCGGGGAGCAGCTCCAAGGCAGAGGGCAGGAGCAGCACATGGCAGTGGGGGGAGGGGCACAGCTGAACTGCAGGCAGCTGCTGCACAGAGAACTTAGGGGAGCAGGGAGCTGATAGGGGGGCTGCCGGTCCACCCTGGTTCCAAGCCCCCACCAGCTCCCTGCAAGGGGCTGCTCTTCCTGCAAGCAGTGGACAAAGCAGGCGGCTGCCAAACGACGTTAGAAGGGAGCATTGCGCATGTTCCCTAATTGATCACCAACGTAACAACGAAACAACGTTAACCGGGACGCCGTTAAGTGAGGCGTTACTGTACTGAGCTCACCCAGTCCCCACTGGCTTCTATGGGAGCTCCAGGTGCCCAGCACTTAGAAGGATGAGACCCTTTGCATGTATGTGCTTCCTACCACCCTACCCTGGAGGGGTTACGTCTTGCTCAAACTCCGGTGCCCTATGACCCTGAGCATGCATTCTCTAGCGGGGAAGATCTCTCGAGCGCGAACACTTCACCCGCGCTGGAGACTGGAATGCTTTGGAGCAGACGGTTCGGAGTTCAGCTGAGGATGGCAGAATCAGTTGCTAGCCGCTGTGAGTTTGTTACAGCGCAGCCAGGTTTCAGAGCAAGGCTTAAGGGGGGACACTTTGGTGCGGGAAGGAGAGCTGAATCTTTCCTCCTGCTTAGCTGCCCGTCACTCACTGCCCAACCCCGCCAGTGCCGTGGGCCAGCTGCTCCCTGCCAGCGGCTCTGAGCTGAACAGTTAAGCCACGGGTGGCTGGGGATGTGCATAGCATGGCTGGTCGCTTGGCTCCTCTTATGTCACCTAAATATCCAGGCTGCCAGCATCTGCCTTTTAAATCAACCACAGCGGGTATAACCGGCGCCACGCAAAGCAGAAGGAACCGGTCAGCACCGGGATAGCGCCGTATGGCCACCCTGCCGTGACTGTACGAGTCCCCCGTGATTCTTACCCAGACCTCCCGATAGGCCCAGGCCTCATGAGACTGTCCCACTTTCCCGCCCGGCCTGGTGGAAGTCGAACTTTTCCCACAATCAGAGACGGCTCGGTACAATCTGCCGCCCTAGGCAGCACTTCGGTGTGCCGCCTCCCCCGCCGCTCAAATTCGGCCCAGCAGCCCCGCTGGCTTACTGGAGAGGCCAGTGGTGTTGCAGCCTGGCGTGCTGGGCCGCAGCGCCACTCAGGTTTAGCCCGGCTGCTTCTGGGTCCTGACGGAGGGGCGGCCAGACCAGATTTCAGGAGAGGCGTTGCGAGTTTGCAGGGCCAGTCAGGTTGGGCCCAGACATGAGAGGGGGCGACTGGGCCAGATTTGAGCATGTGGCGTCCCGCGATAGTACAGCACCTTGCCCCATAGCTCTGCATGCTCTCCAGGCAGAGCGGGGATCACTGATGCTCACAGTAACAACCTAACGTCATCTCAGTTTCTCTCAGCCATCGGCCACCGAGAGCCATCGGCTGTCATTTGGATTCCCAGCAGCGGCTTCATTCTGGAGCAGGCCCCAGACGCCGTCATTCCGGGGTGGCTCTTTTTCAAAGAGCTCCTGGCCCCGCCGCTCTCGCTGGCTGCCGGAGGTTAGCGCTGGAGCCCCTTGCGTCGCACGCTCTCGGCAGTTTCACCACACCGCCGGAAGGGAGACAGGATGCGACTTTGCCAGCTCCCAGGCCCCCTGCAGCGGCCAACCCACCGGAAGCCAAGATTTCAGCAAAGGGGCTTTCAGATCTGCTCGGCTGGCACCCCAGGCGTGAGCAACGCGTCTTTGCTTCTTTTCCTCAAGTGTTGCCCAAAGATGCTGGATTTCACCGCTCTGTTATCCCAGGACAGCCTCGACCGCAGCATCTCGGGATTATGGCTGAGCAAGCTTCCCCACCCAGCCTGGCCTCACACCTGCCCTGGAGGGACCCCCTCTAAGAACAGTCTAAATCACAGGGGCTGGAGTTAGCACCTAAAAATAGCAGTGTGTCCGGGGCTGACTCCG
>QXTE01000268.1:1567817-1578253 GCA_003942145.1 Platysternon megacephalum
GGCAGAGACAGGCTCCACCTAACGAAGAGAGGGAAGAGCATCTTCGCAAGCAGGCTGGCAACATGAGGTCACCTCTTACTGAGGGGTGGAGCAGTCCTTAGTCACAGTGCATCATGGGAGATGTAGTTCAGTCAGGCAGCCAGCCCATAGAGGAGAATGGAGACAAGGCACCACAACACCATTTTCAAATCAAAATAATTGGGTTTTCAGGCAGTCTTTTTTTCCCCCCCGACAAAAGAAATCCAAACTTTACACAGAAAGCGGGCACTCCTCATGAAATATTTTGTTTAGTCCGAAACCCAATTTTCCATCAGAAAACAGTTTCTACGGAACATTTTCAACCAGCCCTAATCATAACATTATCATGAATTAATAACAGTAACAGTGGGCCAAGGAGCTGGAGAGTGCAGTAAGGAAAGGCTGGACTCTAGGAGTCTGGGGGCTGGCAGGAGGAGACGCCGGCAGGCCAGGCTGGGAAGCTGAGCATGAGCCATGCACACTAGCTTCAGGATGAGACAGAGGAGCAGCGAAGGGACAGGAGAAGATGGGTGAGGGAGCCATGGTCCATGCAACAGGTGACTTTAGCTGCAGGCCTGCAAACAGCACGGGGGAGAGGAGAACCAGGGATACCAGTGAGAAGGCTGCGCTAGTCAGGACCAGAGACGGCTACCAGGCCCTGAGCAATCGGGATAGGCTGGGAGAGTTGGGTTTGAGTGATCGAGAGGAGGAAGCGGGAGCGTTTGCCGAGAACCTGGCCGTGGGGAGAGGTGGATGGACGACACTAGGGCTGTGAGCTCGGGGGGCAGGGAAGATGGTGTGAGCTGAGGGGAGAGCACAGGGGCCTGGAAGGAAGGCGATATTTCATTACAGTGCTGCTCTGCACACGCCCTAACGCAGGAGCGACCGGCAAAGCCACAATCTGCCCCCAAGGGGGGGGGCGGGGCGGGATCATGGTCATGCTGTGTGTGTGTGTGTGTGTGTGTGTGTGTGTGTGTGTGTAGTATTAGGCTAATACAGTAGGAGGCTTTATTGCAGCAAAATTGATTTATTTTTTTCCTTCCCCTCCATCCAATTGGCGTCCCTAATCACAGGGTTTCATTGTGTCAGCCAGAGCACTGCTGAAAGCATGCGGCTTCCTTCTGGACCCCCACAGCCCCGGCACAATGGGCTCGGTGACATGTGGGGAGATAGGCAATTGGAAAGGGCAGCCGAAGGGCGGGTGCTACCAAAGGGGTCCTTTCAAACAGGATCAGCAGGGGCGTGTGTGGCTGATTATGGGTTGTGAGTGTGTGTAGTTTGAGCTGGTGTTTCTTGGTGTTTTCCTTACCTAGCACCCCACAAAGTGCTAGGTGTTTTCCATACATAGAGCAACAGAAGCCTTAGTCTGCAGCAAGGGAGATTTAGGCTGGAGATTAGGAAAAACTCTCTCACTATCAGGGTAGTTAAATTCTAGAACAGGCTTCCAAGGGCGGTTGTGAAATCATAGATGATTAGGTTTGGAAGAGACCTCAGGAGGTATCTAGTCCAACCCCCTGCTCAAAGCAGGACCAACACCAACTAAATCATCCCAGCCACGGCTTTGTCAAGCCTGACCTTAAAAACCTCTAAGGAAGGAGATTCCACCACCTCCCTAGGTGACCCATTCCAGTGCTTCACCACCCTCCTAGTGAAAAAGTTTTTCCTAATATCCAACCTAAACCTCCCCCACTGCAACTTGAGACCATTGCTCCTTGTTCTGTCATCTGCCACCACTGAGAACCGCCGAGCTCCATCCTCTTTGGAACCCCCCTTCAGGTAGTTGAAGGCTGCCATCAAATCCCCCCTCACTCTTCTCTTCTGCAGACTAAATAAGCCTAGTTCCCTCAGCCTTTCCTCATAAGTCATGTGCTCCAGCCCCCTGATCATTTTCGGTGCCCTCCGCTGGACTCTCTCCAGTTTGTCCACATCCTTTCTGTAGTGGGGGGCCCAAAACTGGACGCAATACTCCAGATGTGGCCTCACCAGTGCCGAATAGAGGGGAATAATCACTTCCCTCGATCTGCTGGCAATGCTCCTACTAATGCAGCGCAATATACCTTTAGCCTTCTTGGCAACAAGGGCACACTGCTGACTCATATCCAGCTTCTCGTCCACTGTAATCCCCAGGTCCTTTTATGCAGAACTGCCACTTAGCCAGTCGGTCCCCAGCCCGTAGCAGTGCATGGGATTCTTCCGTCCTAAGTGCAGGACTCTGCACTTGTCCTTGTTGAACCTCAAAAGATTTCTTTTGGCCCAATCCTCCAATTTGTCTAGGTCACTCTGGACCCTATCCCTGCCCTCCAGAGTATCTACCTCTCCCCCCAGCTTAGTATCATCTATGAACTTTTTGAGGATGCAATTCATCCCATCATCCGGATCATTAATAAAGATGTTGAACAAAACCAGCCCCAGGACCGATCCCTGGGACACTCTGCTTGATACCGGCTGCCAACTAAACATCGAGCCATTGATCACACCCCGCTGAGCCCGATGATCTAGCCAGCTTTCTATCCACCTTATAGTCCATTCATCCAATCCATACTTCTTTAACTTGCTGGCAAGAATACTGTGGGAGACCGTATCAAAAGCTTTGCTAAAGTCAAGATATTTCACACCCACCACTTTCCCCATATCCACAGAACCAGTTATCTCATCATAGAAGGCAATCAGGTTGGTCAGGCATGACTTGCCCTTGGTGAATCCATGTTGACTGTTCCTGATCACCTTCCTCTCCTTCAAGTGCTTCAAAATGGATTCCATGATTTTGCCGGGGACTGAAGTGAGGCTGACCGGTCTGTACTTCCCCAGGTTCTTCTTCTTCCCTTATTTAAATATGGGCACTATATTTGCCTTTTTCTAGTCGTCCGGGACCTCCCCCGATCGCCACAAGTTTTCAAAGATAATGGCCAATGGCTCTGCAATCACATCAGCCAGCTCCCTCAGATGCATTAGATCCGGCCCCATGGATTTGTGCATGTCCAGCTTTTCTAAATAGTCCTTAGCCTGTTCTTTCACCACTGAGGGCTGCTCACCTCCTCCCCATACTGTGTTGCCCAGTGCAGCAGTCTGGGAGCTGACCTTTTCTGTGAAGACTGAGGCAAAAAAAGCATTGAGTACTTCAGCTTTTTCCACATCGTCTGTCACTATGTTGCCTCACCCCATTCAGTAAGGGTCTCACAATTTTTCCGACCACCTTCTTGTTACTAACATACCTGTAGAAACCCTTCTTGTTACCCTTCACATCCCTTGCTAGCTGCAACTCCAATTGTGTCTTGGCCTTCCTGATTACACCCCTGCATGCTCGAGCAATATTTTTATACTCCTCCCCAGTCATCTGTCCAAGTTTCCACTTCTTTACAGCAGCAGAATTTCTCCTGAAGTATCTATGAGGCCTTGATAGCCTTCTCTTTAGAATGGGGTGCAATGGCAGTGTAATTACCCTGTGTGACCCAGGGAGCCCCCTCAATGCCCAAGGGCAGAGAGCACACCCTACCATAACTCACCTCAGGCCTGACGCACTCATTGCCCCAACACATGGCTGTCATAATCTGTATCTAAAAGGTGTCATGGAAAGTATTGTATGCAAACTGGTAACACGCTGGTCATTAACATTATTGCGTGCTGAATGTACAGTGTGGTGTATAAAGAATTAAGTGCTGGAAATATGTTCGTAAACAGATGTTTGGCAAGCAGGGCATAAGCCCAGTCTGTCCTAGACAAAGAAATGTGGCTTTGCCTGTTTTCCCACGTCTCCAATATCAATTGAGCCAGGTAATACCTCAGAGGACAATGAAAAGTACATCTAGATAGAAGGTAAACAAAGCCATCAAGCGAAACGTGCAGGGGGAAGACGGCTGAATAATCACAATGATGGATGGAGCCTGCACCCCCCAGGAAGCCTTCCTGTATCTTGAAACAGAAACAACAGACTTTGGGAGATATAAGCAGAAACAGATGGCCATTTTGGCATCCATAACCTAGGGGATGAAGGGGGAGCCGTGCCCTTTGAGCTCATGAAAAGTGGATCCTCTTGGCCTGAACACCAAGAGGAGCTGGAACTGACTAGTGGTGAGAAGCCTGCTTAGACAAAGATTGTAACTCGCCTACGTTAAGTTTTAGTCACTGGAAAGCGTGTTTTGTTTTGTTTTAATTGTGCCCATAAACTGTCTCTTCTATTCTTCCTTATTAGCACTTCAGTCTCTGTTCTTAATAATAAGCCTATTCTTGTTTTATTACAAAAAGATCTCCTTGGAGGCAACACACTTAATAACTTCTGTGTATCCAGGGAGAGGGACTGGACACGGCCGGGAGATGTTTCTGGGGAGCTCAGAAATTGGGGTTCACTGATTAGTACCTGCAAGGCCAGGTTTGGATGGCAGAGTCCAGAAGAGTTGCTGGCCAGACAGACAAGCTGGTGCTCCAGGGCACTGATGTATAGGTGTGATAAATGAAGGGGAGGGTAGCTCCCTTTTATGGACACCCAGCCAGCCAGTAGCTATAAAATCCCTCTTAGTAGCTGTTCTCTAATTGCTCTACCTGTAAAGGGTTAAAAAGTCTCACTGCCATGCATAGGTAAAAAGAAGTGAGTGGGCACCCAGCCAAAAGAGCCAATGGGAAGGCTAGAACTTTTTAAAATAGAAAAAAGACTCCCCTTTTGTCTGTCCGTTGTTGTTCTCCCGGGGAGAGGCGGACAGGGCAACAGCAATGCTGTAAGAAGCTTGGGCCAGGTATGAAAAATCATCAGGATCATACCTAGAAACTACTCATTTCAAACCCCAGATATGTAGGTAAATCAGGAAATGTCTAGGGAGACGTGATTAGGTTTATCCCTTTTATTTCGTTATGGCTTGTGGGTTCCTCTGTGCTAACCCCACGTGCTTTTGTTTTGCTTGTAACCTTTAAGCTGGACCTCAAGAAAGTTATTCTTGGTGCTTAATCCTTGTAGTTGCTCTTTTAAAATCTAGCAATAGTTCCCAGATGTATTTTTTTTTTAATAAAATTTACCTTTCTTAAGAACAGGATTGGATTTTTGTGTCTTAAGAAGTTTGTGCAAATGTTGTTTAATTAGCTGGTGGCAACAACTGATTTCCTTTGTTTTCTTTCTCAGCTCTTCCCTGGAGCGGGGGTGAAAGGGCTTGAGGGTGCCCCACAGGAAGGAATTCCCAAGTGCGCCTTCCTGGGCTCTCAAAGGGGTTCTGCACTTGGGTGGTGGCAGCATCTACCCATCCATGGTCAGAGAGAAGCTGTAACCCTGGGAGTTTAATACCAGCCTGGAGTGGCCAGTGTTAATTGTTACAATCCTTGCGGGCCCCCCACCTTCTGCACTCCAAGTTCCAGAGGGGGAATCAGCCTTGACCTTAACATAGCAGTAGCAAAGCTCCCTCTTGCTGCGGCAGAGCAGTAACACAGCAGCTGAGAGTTCTGGGTGACCTAAGCAAGACACCCCTGCTTGTAATTATCACTAAATTGTTAATAGAATATTTGTGCCTGGAATGTTTCGACTCTGTGTAAAGTTTTGTTTGCTCACTTGTAGTTAACCCACGGGCAGTGGCTGCAATATATCTGTGAACAACTCAGCCAGAGACACTCAGATGGAACAAGCGTTACTAGCATCTCAACAGTACTGCACCACAGTTTACACTAAGCATTTCTTCAAGCGCTAACTCGTCTACAGCATGTATAACATTATCTGCAATAGCGCCACCTCGTGACTTCCATTTATGTTACAGTGCCCTGAAGATGTACCTGATATCCACAACTTTTGGTGTAACTAATAGCCAGTAAATGCAGGAATTATCAAGACCTGGGAATAGGGTTTTAATCTTGGGGTTCTGCTAAATGAGCTGATTATTGATAATTGTTGTAAATGAAAACCTAAATCAAAGGGGATATCTGGAGCTGAGGCTCATCCTGCAATTTCTTTAGCTCCTTTCCAGCTGGCATCTTTTCATCATGGATAAGATGCTGCTGCTACTGTTGCTGCTGCTTTAATCTTAATTTGGCCTGCAGTTCACAACCTCCCAAGCTGGCCAATTTTGTCGCCTCTGACCTTGAGGGAAATTACACAAGAATACACCCAGCCAAAGCTGCTACGGATCTGAGTCTTTACAGACAAAGCCGCTCACACACAGTCAGAAGCCCAGTCCCAGGAACGGAGAATTTTGACAAATGATTATTTATTTGAATTTAGGTTCTGCCCCGCCGTGCCCGATCTGTGTGACGATGGAATCTCTGTCCGCTTCCCCTTGCCAGACAACGGGAGCTGAGAGATAATTAAAATTTGCTGGAAGCCAAGTAAATCAAAAGGGCCGTTTCTAAAGAAAAGAAACGGGGACACCTGTGGGAATGCAAGAGCCAGGAAAATGCAAAGACAGCATCCAACCGCTTGTAACAGAGATGTTGTCTCCTTCCCCATTGGCAGGATTTAGCAGAGCACAAAAAGAAAGCGGGGGGAGGGGATATTTTTTATGCTCTATTTAGAGCTTTGATTAATGTCAGTATTTTCATCACTGGGATCCTTTCTCTTATCGCTTGCTGAGGTTGCAGAGAGACGGGTGGAGCAAGACCAGCTGCTGGCGTTCCCAGTTTGCGTGGGTCAGGCACAGCTTGCCATCTCTTGCTTGCTCCAGGATGGAAGAGAGAGACGCACCCCCCACACACACACTAAAATAATGGTGGATTTCAGGTGTCTGAGGCGGGCAGTTTGCCCAGCGCCTGCCACTCTGGGGCCTGGGGCACGTCATCTGGCTTGAGCTGGAGTATGTCCCTAAGAGGGGCAGATGGACCTTGGTCCCTGCAGCCCCCAGCTACCCGAACCCGGCCCCACCCAGTGGGTACAATACAATACAGTACCATCACCCCATCTGACACAGCGGCAGGAGGTCAAATTTCAGGTTGGGAGATGCTGAAAACCTGCAAGGGAGTCGCAGCCTTGACCACTCCCCTGCTTCTCCAGATGTTGGGCTAGACCCAGGTTCCTCTGTGCTGCACCTGCTCCTGCCTTTGCCTCCCACTTGATTCCTAGACCTTATCAACACCCTGGAACTTCAGCATGCAGAGGACCCTCTGCCCCACCCTTCCTACTAGGATCGAGCTTCTCGGCCCATCCAAGCTCACAGTCGCTACCAAAGCAGAGCCTGGCGTGAAAATCAAGGTTACTATCTACAAGGCCCTGTTATCTCAGATGACCAGATTTTCAAAGTGTCCTGGGAAAGGGTTGGCTGGAGGGGGTAGTTTTGGTGAGGAAGGGGAGGCCAAGGGGAGGCATGCGAGATGGCTTGGGTAGCTAGATTCTCTCCACTCCTCCTTCTTCTATCTTCTGTGCTTTTTCTTTTCTCCTTTCCCCCTGCTTCTCCTCCTCCGCCCTTTTCTTCACCTTCAACTTTCTTCCCCCTTTTGTTTCACCCCCAGCTCTCACCTTCTCATAGCCACTCTCTCTGCCACACCTGTTCTCTCTCTCTAGGACATAAGAACGGCCAGACTGGGTCAGACCAAAGGTCCATCTAGCCCAGTATCCTGTCTGCCGACAGTGGCCAATGCCAGGTGCCCCAGAGGGAATGAACAGAACAGGGAATCATCAAGTGATCCATCCCCTGTCGCCCATTCCCTGGCAAACAGAGGCTAGGGACACCATCCCTGCCCAGCCTGGCTAATTGCCATCGATGGACCTATCCTCCATGAACTTATCTAGTTCTTTTTTGAACCCTGTTATAGTCTTGGCCTTCACAACATCCTCTGGCAAAGGTGCCCTACAATAGGAGATAGCGGCTAACGGGAGTTTTGCGAGGGAGTTCTCCGGGTGAAGGAGGAGCGATTACGTGACCCTTGGGGTAAGTTTGCTGTCTGTAGTGTGTGCGCTCACGAGAGGGGGGGGTGCCATGCCGTTACATTGTACAATAGCTGTGGTCTGTCATCCTTTCACCTCTGCACCAGTGACGTGTGGGTTTCTTTGTCTGTTCCCAGGTTTTGACATATGCATTTAAAAAATGTTCTTTCCAACGGAAGAGTTGATGTAGAGATTAATTTTTTCTCTCCTTTTGCTTTCAACTAAATAAGTTGAACATTGTCACAAAAATCCCAGTCAAGACAAAGAGTTGGCACATCAAGCAATGCATTCATTAAATCAAAAAAATAGAGATGACCGTGCCGAATTAATCAGCCTACACAGTAATGTTCATCCCCGGATTTTATTTCCTGTAATTAGCCCATTAATACGAATGTCTATAGAAGGGAGCTTTTAGCAGTAGGTACCATTAGCGTAATGGGGATGGGCTAATAGAGTTTTATTGGAATTTTTACTTCTACATCAAGCCTTTTAAACCAGTTGTCTCAATAGGCATTATTATTCTGATTAACGTTTAGACAGCACAAATCATACCGATGCCCTCAGTGTCTCTTGGATTTGATCGTAATCATTCTGTGTTCCCAATTCCTCCGCTATTCCTGGGGGAGGATTTTTTTTAAGGGCAACAGAGGTTGGGGGGGGGTCTTTTGTTTCCATGGAAATATTTCAGGTTTGACATGCTAATAAACGGAGCAGGTGGGGCCCACTACGACCTGTGCACCTCAGGACGCTGCTAGAATGGGAGGTTTATTTTTCCTCGCTCGTGGGAGGAGCTGCTGGCAGCAGTGTCTGGAGGAGTGAGCTCAGGCTGAAGAGGCAGGATGCCCTGCATTTGAATCCTGAGTCTGTCACTGAGTAGCTATGAGCTCATTTCTGGTTTTTGCCTCTGCTTCTAAAGGAGCTCGATTCTTACCTACCTCCCGCAGGGGTTTGTTAATTAAACTTTGAACAGCAGAAGTGAGCTGACTAGCAAGTGTGTGCGCACGTGCGTGTGCAGCACTGCCCCCTGCTGGCCAAGAGCAGCGGTGCCTATGTGTTTCATAGACCCTATGCTGCTAATGGAGATTTTCCTTCACCTCAAGTTGTAGGGGGAGCTGTTTCCAGAGCAGGAGGCTGTGAAGCTCTGACGTGGGGTGGGTAGCATGTGACAGCTGTGGATTTCTACCTGGTCACTGGTTTGTATTTGGACTCAGAGCGACTGCCATTTCCTTAGATGGGCCTCTGTACTCCTGTACAGCCATTGCTGAGGCCTTGGGTGGGCTCATCCCGTCTGTGCTGCAGCTGGCAGCGAGCGCCCCATCCAGGGCAGACAGACTCCTGCGAGTGATGACAGAACANAGCATCCCGTCTGTGCTGCAGCTGGCAGCGAGCGCCCCATCCAGGGCAGACAGACTCCTGCAAGTGATGACAGAACAAGAAGATGACAGAACAAGGAGTAATGGTCTCAAGTTGCAGAGGGGGAGGTTTAGGTTGGACATTAGGAAAAACTTTTTCACTAGTAGGGTGGTGAAGAACTGGAATGGGTTACCTAGGGAGGTAGTGGAATCTCCTTCCTTAGAGGTTTTTAAGGTCAGGCTGGACAAAGCCCTGGCTGGGCTGATTTAGTTGGGTTTGGTCCTGCTTTGAGCAGGGGGTTGGACTAGATGACCTCCTGAGGTCCCTTCCAACCCTGAGATTCTATGATTCTATGATTCTATGAGTGGGGATGCGGTTTAGGCAGCAGCTCAGGCTCTCCAGCCCACCTGACCCCCTGGATCTGAGTTCAGGAGGCTAACCTGGGCACTGCTGTTTACAGGGCGCTAGCCGAGCCCAGTTCGTCTCCCACGCTGGAAGCAGTGCAGCCAGAGCCGCACGCAGCCGTAGTGAGTAACGAACGGAAGAAAGGGGGAGAAGGTGCAGGACTGGGAGCCAGGGGAGCTGGCCTCTGTGCTACTGATTCCATCTTACAAATATGGAAACTGAGGCAGGGTGGGTCACGGGCTTGCCCGAGGTGGCAGCGCAGTCGGTTCAGCAGAAGACTCACAGAAAGAAGCCGGACGTCCCGACTCTCACCCCTAACTCGCACTAATGCCTGGGACAGCCGCCGTGAATTACTGACCCGAGAACACAAACCAATAAGCACAATCAAAAAGGCAGGCTCATGCAGCTGCGAATGCACTCTGTCCTCGTCCTATTTATCCCCGGGGGGCTGTTTAGTGGTGATTATTTCGAAAGATACAAGCATGGTGTGTTTTGTGAAAGGGAGTGAAGTCTCCATGCTGTGTGGGAGCTCCGCAGGGCTCCATTCTGAGAAGGGGAGAGATGCTGGCATGTTTGCTAGGTCTGGCGATTATCTGTCTATCTTGCATGGTCCCTGACACGTCCATGTGTGGCTGGATGTACTAGCCAAGTGCAAATGAGGATCGACCAAATTCTCTAGTCAGTGTCGGGTGCTGAAATGCCAGGGGGGTGGGGCAGCTGTATGGGGATTTTTTTGGCCCGAATGATTTTCTAGACAATCCCAGAACATGCATCAGTTTAATAATAATAATATAATATATGGAGATATACCTATCTCATAGAGCTGGAAGGGACC
>QXTE01000268.1:1578566-1646347 GCA_003942145.1 Platysternon megacephalum
GGAGGCTACAAACCCTGATCCTGGCTCTGCTGCAGGCTTGCCGTAGGACCCTGGATAAATGGCTCTGTAAAGTGGGTTTGAGATCGCAGGATGGGATGTGCTCCGTATTGCTGGGAAATGCCCCCCTCGGAGAGTCTCCTCCAGCTTCCCTTCTAACGTGGCCGGTTCCAGCCCCCAGCAGGGACAGGAAGTAATTAGGCCTGGCTGCCAGGCCTCGCTCTCCTCCATCCACTCAGATCTTGTCAAGGGAAGGCAGGGTAAGGACCCCCAAGCTGCCTGCGTGACTGACACCAGCTCTCTCCGCTCAGACACGCGATGGATGGTCCCCGCGGGTCACTGCTACTACCCCAGTGGTGTGGGACGCATGCAGTGCAGCCCCCGGCAGAGAGGCACATGCCGGAAAGGCCGGAAGAGGTTTCCCCGCAGAGCCAGATGCTGGCGGGTGAGCAGAGCAGATCAGGGGTAGATGCTGCTCTAACACTGAACCTCCCTGGGGTCTTCTCTATTGCAAGCCGGCAGCAACCTTGCACGGGTGTCACCACATCAGCAAAGAGCTGAGCCCCAGCGCTCTACGAAGTGACTCAAAGGCTCTTTTTAACTCAGTCTTTTCGTTTCCATTGCACGAGGCGCTGAATGAACCGCTCTGGAGACCGGTGCTCTCTGCGGCACCCCGCAGCTGGCTGCAGCAGGGCCGATGTCACCCTGTCGCCAGCCCAGCCTCCTCACCCCGGACCTGCACAGGCCAAAGCGAGTGGGAAGGGCCAGCCATTGCTCAGCATTGCTGGAGAGGGTGCCAACGCGGGGACCATTCACTGCCGACAGCAGCGGCAGCTTTAGTGACGCCCTGTTGGGAACCCAGTGCAGATCTCCAGCCCCATCCGCCTGGGGCTCTGTTTCAAAGCAAGCCCCGGTAGCACCTGATTTCCAGATGTGAATCTGCACCGTTCTGTTAAAAGCAAATGCACAGCCTCCGAGTTAGTCATTATGTTCTTCCTGGGTTTTGTGCCATGCAGCAGCCTAGGTGTCCTTGGAGCAAAGCCGTTAGAGATGGGGAAAGCCAATTAATTGGGCCTTGATTGGCCCATCTCTGCCCAGGCCGCATTGCTCCCTATATGGCCAAGTGTAATTCTCAGTATAAGTCATGGGACTTATCTATTTCCCCAAGTGGTGGGGCTCCTGCCACTAGGAAACTCCCCTGCAGCCTGATACATCTCNAAGCCTGAGGATTCCTGCCCTAGCGTCCTCCTTCCAGTGCCTCCCCGCCCATTGGAGCCGCTCAGACAACGGCCCCTGGGAAAGGGCCAAGCAGCCCCCTTGCCCCTGGAGGCCCTCGGAGGCTACAAACCCTGATCCTGGCTCTGCTGCAGGCTTGCCGTAGGACCCTGGATAAATGGCTCTGTAAAGTGGGTTTGAGATCGCAGGATGGGATGTGCTCCGTATTGCTGGGAAATGCCCCCCTCGGAGAGTCTCCTCCAGCTTCCCTTCTAACGTGGCCGGTTCCAGCCCCCAGCAGGGACAGGAAGTAATTAGGCCTGGCTGCCAGGCCTCGCTCTCCTCCATCCACTCAGATCTTGTCAAGGGAAGGCAGGGTAAGGACCCCCAAGCTGCCTGCGTGACTGACACCAGCTCTCTCCGCTCAGACACGCGATGGATGGTCCCCGCGGGTCACTGCTACTACCCCAGCGGTGTGGGACGCATGCAGTGCAGCCCCCGGCAGAGAGGCACATGCCGGAAAGGCCGGAAGAGGTTTCCCCGCAGAGCCAGATNACGCTCAAGCAGCTCTTCTGGATGCGCTGCCTAACTCACTCCATCCCGTTCCTCCTCCTCAACTCCCCGAACATCTTGTTAAGCAGCTCCTGCCCCTGCTGGGTGTTTACACTCTTCAAGTTTTAAGGTCAGGCTTGACAAAGCCCTGGCTGGGCTGATTTAGTTGGGTTTGGTCCTGCTTTGAGCAGGGGGTTGGACTAGATACCTCCTGAGGTCCCTTCCAACCCTGAGATTCTATGATTCTATGAAGTATCAGAGGGGGAGCCGTGTTAGTCTGGATCCATAAAAAGCAACAGAGAGTCCTGGGGCACCTTTAAGACTAACAGATGTGGCACCTTTAAGACTAACATCTGTTAGTCTTAAAGGTGCCACAGGACTCTCTGCTGCTTTTTACACTCTTCAGATACTTGCAGGTGGCTCCCATCAGGACTTAGCCCGGCTCTGCAGATCTAGCGCTGTTCATTGCTCCTTTCAAATCAATCCCTCACACTCCCCTAGTTGTTTTAGTTGCTCTTTGCTGAGCTCCCACCCTCCCCCTGATCTGCTGATTATTTTTTTCTATATCTTTTTAACAAGGAGGTGCCTGGAGGGAAAAGAAAAGGCAGGCCACAGCTAGTGAGGGAACAACAGCATATAGGAGTAGGCAGAATTGTTATCAATATATTTGGGAGAAAAGGTTCTCGGGAGAAAGCAGGTGCCTTACTAAATGCAGACGGGGATGAAATTAACCAGGACTCAGAAAATGGGCAAGATCTGGAATTTTGTCTGTGTCTGGCAAGAAAAACAAAGACTGAACAGTTTGGACAGATAAGGAAAAACTGAATGAATTTGTCATGGATTCAGATCACGGAAGGGAATACTCAGAGGATGGAAACCTACCCAGCTAATCCGGTGAATATACCTCCTGGGGTCCCATGTCATGAACTTACTGTGCCACCGGCAGTCATGGTAAACGCGGGGAGAGGACATGTAACAGTAACACCGCTCTTTGAGCAAGAAAAGATAAGTGATCCTAGCAGTTACTTCCCCTCTAAAGCAAACACCGAGCTTCCGTAAAAGAACCGAAGTTACCCGGCAGGGAAGGAATCGCTAACCCCTAAGGGTTTCTGCAGCTCTGAGCGCTAAACAGCTGGGCTTTCTGGAGCACAGATCTTGCCAGACACACCTGATGACTGCATCTGACAGAATGACGTGGAGGGCGGGAGTGTCTGAGATGTCAGAGATCCAGCTGGATATCAGTGTCTCAGGGTGGAGGAGAGGCTGGTACAGAGAGAGATGTTGGATTTGTTAGGCCCTGCGGACTGTTTGGGGGAAAAGCAGAGTGCAACAGTGTGCCTTGCCCCAGGGGCTGCAGAGCTGGGAGCCAAGCCAGCCCTGGTTACGGGATGAGCCCACCTGAGGGGAATCGGACACTTCTTTACAAAGGGCAGAAGGTGGCTGCAGAACAGGGGGAAGCTTGGGGAGCAGCATGGGAAAAAAGGCTCCTTCCGGACCATGACACCAGGGAGCAGGGCGGGTAAAACCCAGCGAGCAGCAGGCTCCTGGGGGGGCAGGAAACCCTGCCTGTGTCTGGGACTGGACTCAGCGCCCCAGCGAGGGAGGGCTGGCTGGGAGATCAGACTGGGATGGAAGAAGAGCCCTGGGCATTCGAGAAAACACCAGAGCTCCGTATGGACTTTTCCTTTGTGTCGTCGGGCTGGTCTTCGGTGTGGGGCTCTGGGTGCTTGACAGCTGGTTCTAGTATTAAACTATTCCTAGGCGGGGGCATTGTTAACCCAAGAGACCTTCCTGGAGTTTGTAAAGGCCCTGAAGGGAGGAAAATCGGAAGCTGGGAGCCTGGAGAGCTGCCCCTGGCCAAGAGGAGGCCTGCAGTGAGCAGCAGTCCTATTGTGGAGAGCCTGCACCAAAAGGACGACGGGATCCACCTGAAGTTAATATGCAAGTGGAGTCCGAGGGGCACAGCAAATGACCATGTGATGGAGCGAGGGGGGAACCATTTAAGCTAGGATCCAGAGCTGAGCCAGCCGATGACCAAAGAACACTTAGGACAGACAGAGTCATTTGCTAGGCCTGTCAGGAATGCAACGGTAACTGTATCTGCTAAAGGACAGGACAGCAATGACAGCGGGGCTGGAGAAGGGAGAGGCTGGGATCAGAGGTACCTCCTGGAGAACTAATGGGATATCTGACAAAGGAGTCACCCAGCAGGCACACAGCCAAAATTCAGAACTGTGTATGGCTCGGTAGCCGTGTGAAAAAAGCTACACAGCAAAGACAGAAGAAGGAGGCGGCCTGGCATGAAAAGTATTCGGGGAGTGCAGCAGAATGGCCGAAATCAATGGGATACTGTGATGCCTGCTCATCAACTACACCAAATAGGGCTCTGAGGGCAGGGAGCAGCACTATACTGGACCTGGAGGATTTCATGCCACTGAGATAAGGGCATAAACCTGACACTAACTGACGGGGGCTAGGAATGTATGCAGCTGTAGCCCTGTTGGTCGCAGGATATTAGAGAGACAGGGTGGTTGAGATCATAGCTTTTATTGGCCCAGCTTCTGGTGCTGAGAGACAAGCTTTCGAGCCACACACAGCTATTGGGAAGACACTTGCCCCATGGGTAGTTTATTCCATAGCTTCCCACTAGAAGGTTTCTTGCATCTTCCCCTGGTACAGATGCTGCCAGATGCTGTTAGGCAGAGGACGCTGGGCTTACTAGACCCTGAGTCTGATCTCATCTCTAAGTCCTGTGTTGGACTATAAGCAAAGAGTTCAGATACAGCAAAGTATCAAGCTACAAGGAGGTGTCTACGCAGGTTCTGGTCCCCCTCTCGGCAGTATCTGAGTAGCTTCCAGGCATGCATTAAGTGGCATGACTGTCTCCTGCGGTTCATTCTCTCTTATCCTCTCCCCAGAGGGATGATTGTGTGTGTAGTAAAGGTTGGGCTTTTCCACTCCCACGCTGCTGGAGGCCTAGAGAAGGCCTGTTGGAGAAATGTAACTGGCACTTTGAGTGGAAGGTGATGAATTTGGGGTGGTCCCTGGTTCCTGTGGAGTTCATTCCAGAATCTCAGCCTGACCCCCGAGAAAGCTCCATCTCCCTCACAGGTGAGCGCCACCCTTTGGCCTCATGGGGGAATGCAGGTATCTGTGGTAGGCCCAGTTTTATTTACTGCTGTAGAAGAGGAAGAGAACAGCTTGGTAATTGCATCTGCAAGTGAGGCTAAGGAAATGGGGAGGAGCTGTGAACCCCACCCAGAGGGATGCAGAGAGATCAGGGGCAGCAAGGAAAGATACAGAGACTCAGCAGACCACAGACCCTTGATGAGAGGGAAACCCTGGGCAGAAGTGATGCTGAGGGGGCGGCGGGCAGCCAGACACAAATGGCCAATTATTATTAATATTTCAATAGCATCTAGGGTCCCTGTCACAGGGTCACTGCCTCCAGAGCACCCCCTCGTGGCCAGGGCTGGCTCTGCAGCGGCCCACCCTCCATTTCCCCTTCTCAAGGCTCCTTAAAAACGCTGCACAGTCCTAGGTGCGCAAAAGGTGATTCCCCNGCGCAGGTTCTTGTCCCCCTCTCGGCAGTATCTGAGTAGCTTCCAGGCATGCATTAAGTGGCGTGACTGTCTCCTGTGGTTCATTCTCTCTTATCCTCTCCCCAGAGGGATGATTGTGTGTGTAGTAAAGGTTGGGCTTTTCCATTCCCACGCTGCTGGAGGCCTAGAGAAGGCCTGTTGGAGAAATGTAACGGGCACTTTGAGTGGAAGGTGATGAATTTGGGATGGTCCCTGGTTCCTGTGGAGTTCATTCCAGAATCTCAGCCTGACCCCTGAGAAAGCTCCATCTCCCTCACAGGTGAGCGCCACCCTTTGGCCTCATGGGGGAATGCAGGTATCTGTGGTAGGCCCAGTTTTATTTACTGCTGTAGAAGAGGAAGAGAACAGCTTGGTAATTGCATCTGCAAGTGAGGCTAAGGAAATGGGGAGGAGCTGTGAACCCCACCCAGAGGGATGCAGAGAGATCAGGGGCAGCAAGGAAAGATACAGAGACTCAGCAGACCACAGACCCTTGATGAGAGGGAAACCCTGGGCAGAAGTGATGCTGAGGGGGCGGCGGGCAGCCAGACACAAATGGCCAATTATTATTAATATTTCAATAGCATCTAGGGTCCCTGTCACAGGGTCACTGCCTCCAGAGCACCCCCTCGTGGCCAGGGCTGGCTCTGCAGCGGCCCACCCTCCATTTCCCCTTCTCAAGGCTCCTTAAAAACGCTGCACAGTCCTAGGTGCGCAAAAGGTGATTCCCCTTCCGGGGCCCAATTTATTAAGTCCTTGCACAGTTTCCAGCGGCGTCCAAGTACCCTCGTCTAGTTCCACCCGGACTGGCCGCCCAGCCTTTCTAAACAGCTAGAACTCAAAAAACCCCAATCTTCTTCTCAGTCCTTCCACAACCACAGCTGGGAGGCCGCTATACCTCCGGGCAGCAGAGTCTCCCCTGCTATCCCAGGACCCTCCTGCCGTTTCCACAGCCATCTGCCACTACCTTCCTCCCCAGGCCTCTTCGTTATCTACCCCAGAGGCCTGATTAGGTCACATGACCATCTTCATTTTCCCCACCTGGGGTAGCAGTTGGCTGGGTCACAGGTGGGGCTGAGACCCATCTCCCCTTAAAGGGCTGCCCACCCTATGGCAGTCCCTTACCAAGATCGGGGCCCATTTGCGCCAGGAGCTGCGCATACACCCAGTAAGAGACAGTCCCTGCTCCAGGAACTAATCAGACAAAGAGTGGGAGGGGTAACAGAGGCACAGAGAGAGTGGCCTGCCCAACAGCACCCAGCAGGCCAGTGGCAGAGCCAGGGGTAGAATCCAGGTCTCCTGACTCCCAGCCTGGTGCTCTAGGCACTGCAATTTTGGTCTTCATAGATTCCAAGGCCAGAAGGGACCGTTGTGATTATTGCGTCTGACCTGCATCGCACAAGCCAGAGAACTGCCCCCAAATAATTCCTAGAGCGCAGCTTTTAGACAAACGTCCAATCTTAATGCAGTGGCAAGTATCATCTCATTGGAGAGAGAGGTGATCATTTCTTTGTATACAGTAAGGATCCAGCTGTAGAACTTCACTACTATGTGCTAACTCTACAACCGGCTGAAACAGAAACCTGGATCCAAACCCCCTGAGTCTTAAATTGGCCATTCCTCTGCCTCCTTCCACCCCGGAGACTTTGGTCCCTCCTTCCATCAGCCAATGACATTAAAAAAAAAAATCTCTTGAAAATGCAGGAAAGGGCTCGGGGGGTGGGGGGAGGGTTGTGGCGGGAGAGGGCCATTGTGATCCTCTAATCTGACCCCCTGTAGAACGCAGGCCAGAGACCTGCCCCCAAATAATTCCTAGTGTGGATATTTTAGAAAAACATCCAATCTTGTGTCACGGAGTGTGGGGGAGTCTGGGCCCTGTACCCCCAGCTTTCTTCGATTCACCATGACTCTCAGCCAGCCAGTAAAACAGAAGGTTTATTGAGACGACAGGAACACAGTCCAAAACAGGTCTTGCCAGTACAGACAACAGGATCCCCTTTAGTTAGGTCTATCTGGGGGCCCCAGGGAGGCCATGCTCCCCGCTGGGAAGCCCCAGCCCCGTCAGGCTCCCCTCTTCATTCCCAGCCAGCTTCCAAGACTCAAAAAAACCCTCCCTCCAGGCCTCCTGTCTCCCTTCCCCCTCGTCTCCTCCCCCAGCCTTTGTCCTTTGCCAGATTCCCAGTCAAAGGTGTTACCTGGCCCAACCCCCTCCTGGGTTCTCATGTTACATGCTCANACCTGCCCCCAAATAATTCCTAGCGGGGATATTTTAGAAAAACATCCAATCTTGATTTTAAAATTGTCAGGGATGGAGAATCCACCATGACCCTGGGTACGTTTTTTCCAATAGCTAATTCCTGCCACTTAAAAATTTACACCTTATTTCCAGTCTGAATTTGTCTAGCTTCAACTTCCAACCATTGGATCGTGTTCGACCTTCCTCTGCGAGACTGAAGGGCCCAGTATCCAATATTTGTTCCCCATGTAGGTACTTCAAGTCACGTTACCCGCACAAAATTCTCTGTTACTCACACACTCTAGGGCACCCACCCTGACCCGTTCCTAGGGCTCAGGCGTAACCGTGCGGGTTTGCCTGGTCTTTACCGGTGAAAGAACCTCACACAGGAATATCCTTATCCTCTGTTTATTAACAATCACCAAACCAGACGGCACACGCGACACGTACAATGCTCACCACTCCCAAGAAGACAGATGAACTTTTCCTGCTGGCCAGTCAGGATCAGGTGCATCTGGGGGACTCCACTTTCTGCACGGCGTCATCGGCAGAGAGTTGAGATCTGGCAGCTCTGATCGTGGGGCTGTGCCCTGGAGTTGGTTCCCAAAGAACTTCCTTTTGGACCCCAGTTTATATAGTAAAATTTGAGTCCTTTGTAGCTATAGCGTAACCAATCATTATACTAAAATGTTACTAACCAATCCTAACATAGTGTAACAAAATTCTCTAACCAATCCTACCCCGCCACCTTAATTCATTTCCACCTAGCAAAATTAATTATGTAAAAGATAGAAACAATCAAAGAACCAGACAGAGACCAGACAGACAAACAATAGAGAAACGAGGACCATAAAGATAAAACAATAAAGAAATGAAGATTTCACAACCACACCTATTGATAAGTGATTTCTTGCCAGACAGATGCTATCAAACCCTACAGAGAAGCAATAGAGAAGTGGTTTCTTGCCAGGCAGATGCTGTCAAACAAAGTTTTCTTTAACCATCTGAAGATCTGTTTCTTTATCTGGTGATAGTGGGGGCCATTAGGACGGGGTCTCCTTCTTAACAGCCGGATATGACATTGTTTTAATGTAATTTAGATGGAATGTGAGGATGTGACTTCCTGCTTCTCTGCTAATGGCTGCTGCCAGGCTGCTCTTTTAATCTGGCTGCAGACGACGGCCTTATCCTTACGGTCACCCCTTAACCTTCTCTTTGTTAAGCTAAATACATTTTGCTCCTCGAGTCTATCGTTAGAAGGCAGGTTTTCGAATCCTTTCATCATTCTCGTGGCTATTGTCTCAACCTTCTCCAGTTTCTCAACATCCTTCTGGAATTGTGAACACCAGAACTGGGCACAGGATTCCAGCAGTGGTTGTTCCAGTGCCAAATACAGACGTCAAATCACCTCTCTGCTCCTACTGGAGATTCCCCTGTTGATGCGTCCCATGATCGCATTCGCTCTTTTGGCCACAGTGTTGCACTGGGAGCTCATATTCAGCTGATTGCCCATCGCGATCCTCAAATAGCATAGGGCCAAGAACTGATCCTTGTGGAACCCCACTGGAAACACACCCGTTCGCCCTTTGCAATGGCATTTTGAGACCTAACCGTTAGCTCCGGGCCTCCCATTGAACACTGTTGGACAGCTGTACCGACCATGCCCTGTGCTACAAACATTCCCTACAGGAAGTGCTGTGCTGCCGCAGGAAGTAGTGCTGGTTATAGACTCGTGGGATGGGAACGGACCTCGAGGGGTCTCTAGTCCAGTCCCCTGCACTCAGGGCAGGACTAAGTATTATCTAGCCCGTCCCTGACAGGGGTTTGTCCAACCTGTTCTTAAAAACCTCCAATGATGGAGATTCCACAACCTCCCTGTGCAATTTACTCCAGTGCTTAACCACCCTCACAGTTAGGAAGTTTTTCCTAATGTCCAACCTAAACCGCCCTTGCTGCAATTTAAGCCCATTGCTTCTTGTTCTGTCCTCGGAGGTTAAGAAGAACAATTTTTGTCCCTCTTCCTTGAAACAACTTTTTATGTACTTGAAAATTGTGATCATGTCCCCTCTCAGTCTTCTCTTCTGCAGACTAAACAAACCCAATTTTTTCAATCTTCCCTCATAGGTCATGTTTTCTAGACCTTTAATCATTTTTGTTGCTCTTCTCTGGACTTTCTCCAATTTGTCCACATCTTTCCTGAAATGTGGCACCCAGAACTAGACACAATACTCCAGTTGAGGCCTAATCAGCGCCTAATTTAGCTTGTGATCCACTATGACCCCCAGATCCTTTTCCGCCGCACTCCTTCCTAGGCAGTCATTGCCCGTTTGTGTGTGTGCAACTGATTGTTCCCTCCTAAGTGGAGTACTTTGCATTTGTCCTTATAGGATGAAATTCAATTTACTTCAGACCATTTCTCCAGTTTGTCCAGATCATTTTGAATTTTAATCCTGTCCTCCAAAGCACTTGCAACCCCTCCCAGCTTGGTGTCATCCGCAAACTTTATCAGTGTCCTCTCTATGCCATTCTCTAAATCATTGATGAAGATATTGAACAGACCCAGACCCAGAACTGATCCCTGCAGGACCCCACTCGATATGCCCTGCCCGTCCCTCTCAGCCAGAGCCCCAGCAAGGTGATAAGCGGTGCTGTGCCACTGCACTGGTGTAAACATCCCCTAGCACTTTTCACAAGAGATTCAGGTGTTAGCCTCCGTGTCCTGGGCAAGGTCCTGCCCTGGTTTCTAGGTGGCCCAATGCCTTAAGACATTGGGTAATATATGGGTAATAGCGACCATAATATAATTAAATGTAAGGCCTTTGGGAAAGGGAAAAATACCAAAGAAACCCACCACAGTAGCATTGAACTTCGGAAGGGGAACTACACACAAATGAGGTTAGTTCAACAGAAATTAAAAAGAACAGTCACAAGAGTGAAATGCCTGCAAGCTGCATGGAAGCTTTTTGAGAACCCAGTAATAGAGGCTCAAATTAAATATATACCCCAAATTGAAAAAAATAGTAAGAGGACCAAACAAATGCCACCCTGACTGAACAACAGAGTACAGGTCTGTCGCATCTTAGGCGCATTTAACATGTGCGATTTCAGCTTTATGCGGTCGGCAAAAACAAGAAAAAAACAAAAAAAAAAGAGAAAAATAACAATTTAAATACTGTTTCTGTAGGGCGGGCGATTCCGCCCGCCATTACACTCAATGTAATTTTGACTCTAGGCGGTTTTCGCTTTAGGCGCTGACCGCGGAACGTAACCCCAGCGTAAGATGAGACAGACCCTGTAAAAGAGGAAGTTGGACAAAATGGCATCCTTTAAAAAAGGAGCATAAACTCTGGCAAGTCAAGTGTGGAAGTATAATTGAGACATTCTATTTAGGTGACAAATCTGAGGAACTGTCCCAGACTGAGGTGTCATTAAAGGAGGTTTGGGAATAAATTGATCAACTAAACAGTAAGACGTCACCAGGACCAGATGGTATCACCCAAGAGTTCTGAGGGAACTCCAATGTGAAATTGCAGAACTACGAATTGTGGTATGTAACCTCTCGCTTAAATCCACCTCTGGACCAGATGACTGGAGGATAGCTAATGTGACGCCAATTTTTTTTAAAGGCTCTAGAGGCGATTATGGCAATTATGGGCCGGTAAGCCTGATTAGTACCAGGCAAATTGGTTGAAATATAATAAAGAAAAGAATGATCAGACAGATGAACATGATTTGTTCGGGAAGAGTCAACACGGCTTTTGTAAAGGGAAGTCACACCTCACCAATCTATTAGAATTATTTGAGGGAGTCAAAAAATATGTGGACAAGGGGGATCCAGTGGGTATAGTGTACTAGGACTTTCAGAAAACCTTTCACAGGGTCCCTCACCAAACCTCTTCAGAAAACTAAGTAGTCATGGGATAAGAGGGAAGGTCCTCTCATGGATCAGTAACTGGTTAAAAAACAGGAAACAAAGGGAAGGAATAAATGGTCGGTTTTCAGAATGTAGAGAGGTAAATAGTGGTGTCCCCCAGGGGTCTGTACTGGGACCAGTCCTATTCAACATATTCATAAATGATCTGGAAAAAGTTGTAAACAGTGAGGTGGCAAAATTTGCAGATGATACAAAACTACACTGTCCAGTTTTGGGCCCCACACTACAAGAAGGATGTGGAAAAATTGGAAATAGTCCAGCGGAGGGCAACAAAAATGATTAGGGGGCTGGAGCACATGAGTTATGAGGAGAGGCTGAGGGAACTGGGATTGTTTAGTCTGCAGAAGAGAAGAATGAGGGGGGATTTGATAGCTGCTTTCAACTACCTGAAAGGGGGTTCCAAAGAGGATGGATCTAAACTGTTCACAGTGGTACCAGATGACAGAACAAGGAGCAATGGTCTCAAGTTGCAGTGGGGGAGGTTTAGATTGGATATTAGGAAAAACTTTTTCACTAGGAGGGTGGTGAAGCACTGGAATGGGTTACCTAGGGAGGTGGTGGAATCTCCTTCCTTAGAGGTTTTTAAGGTCAGGCTTGACAAAGCCCTGGCTGGGATGATTTAGTTGGGATTAGGTCCTGCTTTGAGCAGGGGGTTGGACTAGATGACCTCCTGAGGTCCCTTCCAACCCTGATATTCTATGATTCTATGATTCTACTCAAGATAGTTAAGTCCCAGGCAGACTGTGAAGAGCTACAAAGGGATCCCACAAAATGGGGTGACAGGGCAAGAAAATGGCGGATGAAATTCAATGTTGATAAATGCAAAATAATGCACATTGGAAAACATAATCCCAACTATACATACAAAATGATGGGGTCTAAATTAGCTGCTACCACTCAAGAAAGAACTTGGAGTCACTGTGGATAGTTCTCTGAAAACTTCCGCTTAATGTGCAGCGGCCGTCAAAAAAGCGAACAGAATGTTGGGAATCATTAGGAAAGGAATAGATAATAAGACAATAAATATCATAATGCAGACCTTGAATACCGAGTGCAGTTCTGGTTACCCCATCTCAAAAAAATAGATTAGAAATGGAAAAGAGCAACAAAAATTATTAGGGTTATGGAACGGCTCCGTACGAGGAGAGATTAAAAAGACTGAGACTGTTCAGCTTGGAAAAGAGACGACCAAGGGAGGATATGACAGAGGTCTGTTAAATCATGACTGGTGTGGAGAAAGTGAATAGGGAAGTGTTATTTACCCCTTCACATAACACAAGAACCAGGGGTCAGCCAATGAAATTAACAGGCAGCAGGTTTAAAACAAACAAAGGGAAGTATTTCTTCACACAACGCACAGTCAACCTGTGGAACTCACTGCCAGGGGATGTTGTGAAGGCCAAAAGAATAACTGGGTTAAAAAAATAATCAGAAGTTCCTGGGGGATAGGTGCATCAATGGCTATTAGCCAAGATGGTCAGGGACGCAATCCCATGCTCTGGGTGTTGCTAAGACTCTGACTGCCAAATACTAGAACTGGACAACAGGGGATGGATCACTTGATGATTCCCTGTTCTGTTCATTCCCTCTGGGGCACCTGGCATTGGCCACTGTCAGCAGACAGGCTACTGGGCTAGATGGACCTTTGGTCTGACCCAGTCTAGCTGTTCTTAAAGTACAAGTCTAGGAGTTGGGAGACCTAGGTTTAATACTCTGGTTTACCACAGACTCCTTGTATGATCTTGGGTGAGTCACGTAGCTGCTGTGTGCNGTTTCCCATCTGTAGAGTGGAGAGAATAGCACTTGTAGCCTGATTTAGGGTGTACTGATAATATTAATTTGGATAATATGGGATTTAATTTATTAATTTTATTTTATTTGATCTTAATAATAATATTAATAATTATCATCAATATTAATTAGTATGGGTTTNAAGTACAAGTCTAGGAGTTGGGAGACCTAGGTTTAATCCTCTGGTTTACCACAGACTCCTTGTATGATCTTGGGTGAGTCACGTAGCTGCTGTGTGCCTCAGTTTCCCATCTGTAGAGTGGAGAGAATAGCACTTGTAGCCTGATTTAGGGTGTACTGATCATATTAATTTGGATAATATGGGAATTTAATTTATTAATTTAATTTTATTTGATCTTAATAATAATATTAATAATTATCATCAATATTAATTAGTATGGGTTTTAGGCGCACCAATCTGTTTGATCAGAAGATAAAAGTTCTTGTCCTGAATCAGGCTCCACAGAATTTATAAAGGCCCCTTGGGGGTATGACAGGAAGCTGACACTGAGACAGATATAGCCTTAGAGACTTTTTATTAAAATTAATAATAGTAAGTAAATGGTAAAATACCCAGAGTTACAAAGTTACAATTGCATTACTGCTATTCAAAAGATACATACGATAATATAGTATTATATGCAACAAAGCTTTGGTTAACATACTCCCACCCTTCCTTGATAACCTGGTGGTAAGAGACACAGGACCAGCCTTGCGGTTCAGGTTTCTCAATTCTTGAGTGGGGGATGCAGTGCTTAGAAAATGATAGGCTATCAAAACTAAATTAGGGTTTACTTGACTAACTTAAACTTAAATCAAAACCTAATAAACAAACTAAGAATAAAACTTAGGGAAACCAAGCTTAGCCTAGTTCCCTTGAAACTTAAAGTTTAAGAAGAACAAGTATAGCCTACAAATAGTAGCAGTCATCGTAGATAGATAGAGTGGAGGAAGTAAATGAGAATAGAGTAAAGTGAGAATGGAGATAGTGAGAAATGGAGATACTCTATTGAGGTGGGTTACCTCTTTTATAGGGCAAATGCCGGACATACTTCCTCTTATGCCCAAATTTCATTCCTCACCCACAGAAATGTTAGGGTACACTTACCCCATAGGCTAATATGTATGTGCGTATTGATGACAGGTATGTACGCACATCAGTCTCTTGTGGTGTACTTGTTAAGTCTGTGGGAAAAACCCCCTATGCCATTCTCCATTGTCTATTGGTCTAGATAAAAGGTCATAGACATAGGCGGGGTACTCATCTATTTAGGTAACAAGCTATAAGTCAACTTTGCTTTTTGAGTAAAAGGTCTTAATATAGCTATGCTAACTTTGCCTTAGCTTAACATACAGGATCTGGCCTGTAGGTCTCTTGCATTACAGCCAAACGTACTTTAATATAAACCTATAAACCTATTACAATAAACCAAATACTTAAACTATAAGAAAAGAGAGAGATAGATAGATACAAACAAGCAGGTTAGTCCTATAGGCTACACACTGCCCTGCTTCCCAGAGGTGTGGTGAGGATAACTAAAAATAGAGACGTGCTTTGAGATCTGCTGCTGAAAAGGGTTCGGTATTATTCCCCTTGCAGTATCTTTGGGAGGCAGGATCCTTTTTCCCTCCTCTCCTAACCAGTCATGTAGTATTCATGGGCACTGCCATGTTCCCCCCCAAAGGTGGCTGCCATCCAATGACAGGTGAAGCGGTTGTTCTAGATGGATTCCTGTTGTTTTTTTGGCTCCGAGCTCTCACGGGGAGCTCCTCACCCACCGGGAACGTGCGTGAAATGCTAAGGATTCTCTCTTTTCTTTCTTTCACGGCCGGAGATTTTCTTGCAAGTAACAACCCTGGCTGCTGGCATGTGATGATATGAATCATTTGCTCGTGCCAGCCCATTGTGCTGTGGCATTAACATATTAGATTATGGCCTCATTTATGTGGTTTTGAATCCGAATGCCACATCTGGAACTGATGTCTCTCCGCTATTGTCGGATATCATTAATTTTAGTGCTACACCAGCCCGGATAATCCTACCGCCAATCAGCCATAACATCTGCGGGAGGGGAGAGGGAGGGAATTCGCGGAGCAGAGCTGCCCAGGAGGGTCAGTGTTTGCAGAGAGGAGCACAAGGGGAAAGGGGCGAGGAGGAACCTGCTGGGAGAGGATGGGGGATCATGTGTGCAGCGGGGCGGGGGGGGGGGACGGAAAAAGGATACTGCAGACTCTTCTTCAGCATAATTCAAGTTTCCGTNGTCAAGTTTCCGTCGTTAACCACCCAACTGTAAGACTTGGGGCTTTTCATCCCCCACGCCCGGTGACTGAGCAGCCCTCGTCTGCCGTCAGGGGGGCGTTCTGGGTGCCCGCCCCAGGCCACTGCCCCACTCACGGCCCACGTGAGGCCACAAAGGAGGGTTTAAGCGGTACCAAGGCCTCATGCTGGGCCGTCTGCCCGGGGGCAACATTCATCCTCAGCCTCTCATGGGGTGAAACTCGCCCCCGTGCAGAGGGGCCGGCAGGAGGCCCAGGCACGGCTGTCACCCTTTCTCAAGGCCTGACGTGGTCTGGGAATGGGTGTGTGACACGCAGCAGCTCTGCCTTTTCCAGACAGGGAAACCGAGGCTGCTTGTCCCTCCCAAAGCCACAGAGGACGAGCGTGTCAAAGGGGTCCTCTCGCACTCCTTGGCCAATGCTGACTAGTAGCAGCACGCAGACGCTCCTGGAGTCCTGGCTGGGACCAGGCCCCAGCCAGGCCCTCTCCTGTAGTGGAAGGATGGACTAGTGGTCAGAGCACCAGTCTGGGACTTGCAAGTTTTCCCTCTGTAAAATAGACTCGCCCACTTCCCGAGTGCTGTGAGGGTGAATCCAGTAGAGATTGTGAGGTGCTCAGATATTGCAGTGGTGAGGGGTAGCTAAGGAGAGGTTGCCAACTGTCTAATCACAAAAACCCAAACAGCCTTGTGCTGCCCCCTTCCCCAAGGCCCCGCCCCTGCCCTGTTGGGGTGCGGACTCCGGGAGGGAGTTTGGGTGCGGGAGGGGGCTCAGGGCTGGGGCAGGGGGTTGGGGTGTGGGAGGGGGTGCAGACTCTGGGAGGGAGTTTGGGTGCGGGAGGGGGCTCAGGGCTGGAACAGGGGGTTGGGGCACAGGAGGGGGTTTGGGGTGCTGGTTCCAGGAGGGGGCTCAGGGCTGGGGCAGAGGTGTGGGGTGTGGGAGGGGGTGAGGGCTGCGGGCTCCGTCCGGGTGGCGCTTACCTCTGGCAGCTCCCAGTCGGCGGTGCAGCGGGGCTAAGGCAGGCTCCCTGCCTGCCCTGGCCCCGCGCCGCTCCCAGAAGCAGCCAGCACCTCCCTGCAGCCCCTTGGAGGGGACCAGGGGGTCTCTGGGAGCTGCGGAGTCTGAACTTGGGGTGGGGGCAGCGCGCGGAGACCCCCTGGGCACCTGCCCTAGGGGCCGCAGGGATGTGCCAGCTGCTTCCAGGAGCGGTGCGGGGCCAGGGCAGGCAGGAAGCTGGGCCCTAGTTAAGGACCATAAATAGAAAGAACCAGGATGGAAACCCAATAGCTTCTTATAGCACACTGCTATACCGTCCCCACCGATCCTCTCAGCTCCGACAAGGATGTGGGACACCGAAAAAGGGGGGAAGGAGGGGGAAAAAAATCTGTCTCACCAGAGGGGACTAGTTTGAATCCACTTTTGGGAAATGAAATCTCACATCTAGCAGGTGTGTTTATTTCAGCTGGGGGGTTTGAAAGTCTTTGCCAGCACCGAGCCCCATTCATCACCGTGCCTGACGGGGAGATATATTTGAGTTAGTGGAATCAGTAATGAACATATGGCATTAGAATTTTGATCCTTCCTGCTGCAGATAATTACTGGCTCCCCCCCCACCCCCGTAAGCAACCAGCACATATGGAGCTTACAGGCCAAATTCAATAATTCCGATGTGACAGGCTTCAGAATAAATATCTCCAAATTAGCGCTGGACTTGCTCGTTTAAAATCCCTGACACCGATAAATAATGAACGGGGAGGATGTTGTGTGGTAAAATTCCCCAGATAAAGAAGAATGAACTTGCTCACCTTTCTGTGTCTGCAGCCTGGGAACACGTACACCTCATTGAGTTCCCTGGTCAGGGTATGTCTTCTCTACGGAGACGGGATTGGCGTAGCGACCTGGCAGTAACTGTGCCAGCATTATCGAGAGCAGAGACACAGCCTACACCGACGGAAGAGGCTTTCCCATCGCTGTCGGGACACCATCTCCCTGAAGGCTGCCAGCTACATTAATGGAAGCATTATTCCAGCGACACAGCTGCATTTAAACCGCGGGCTGGGTCGATATAGCAACATCGGTCAGGGCAGTAGTTTTGACTGTCGAAGTGATGCCAAAATAACTTTTACGTGTAGACCAGACCTTAGGTTCCTCCAAATCTATTTGTTGGGGTTTGCAAGTCCTTTCTGGCTTTTCTCCTTCTGTTATTTAACGTGCGGTGCTCTCAGTGTAAATCCAGCCATGAGTCACTCTGGATTGATGCCTGTTTAACTGTGAGAAGACATTGATCCATTTGGGGCAGATGTAAATGGCTTCACAAGGTTCAAGGCAATGGAGAATCAGACCCGCAGGTTTGCCTAACTGCCCAACTAAACTGGCAAGTGTGTATATGCACCACTGCCCTCCACGGGATGGACTCAGAACTGCTCACCTATGAGTCATAGGCCCTATACTGCTAGTGTGATTCTCCTTTAGGTGGGGCTTGCGCAGTTAACAATAGTAGCTCTTCTTTACATTCCTCCATTCCAGCCTGGCCGATTGTCTGCATTTCCTCCCCTGCTGCCATATCCCCATCGCATCATGGCATCGGTTCCCCTCCTCTCATGGCATGTAGCACCTTCTTCCCCCTCACTCACGCTGGCTCCAGCTCCCTCAACTGCTTTTGCAAAATGTGAGACAATCCCGAGCCAACTCCATCACTACTAGCTAACGCTAGCTGTCTGATCATTGGCTGAGTTGCTTGTGATGTCACTGACTCACCTTCTAGCTGGTCTTAGCCATTTTGAAATTGACCTGTTGTGACGTTAGTGACACGAACTGTGACCGTATAGACCATGGTTACAACCGCGGTCATATAGTGGCACCAAATCTTGTACAGGTGAGGTGTCTCTGAGGAGGTTATGATTTGCTGGTTATGATGATGCTATCTGTGTGCATGTATCATTTTTGTATTTAAAGTTATAAGGATTGGCTCTATACTGTCTGTAGTTCAAACTTGTGCTCTGCTTCTGGGTGACACCCCAGACAAGTTGGCATCAGCACTGCCTAGCCTGCTTGATGGCCCATTAAGGACCATCAGCTGTACAACTGACCCATTGAGAGAAGGCAGATACACCTTGTGACTCAGCAAGGCAGGGACAGGCCTATGGACAGAACTCTGAGGCTTTCAAGGCATGGCTGGGCAGCTTGTATTTGAGACAAAGGACGCACAAGCCACATGGCAGAGGATATAAAAGGCCCTGGAAACCCCTCCATTTTGTCTTCAATCCTGCTTCATACCTCTGGAGGGACTTTGCTACAAACTGAAGCTCTGACCAAAGGACCGATGACCCATCCCAGCTGGGGATGTTCCAGAGACTTGATTTGAACCTGCAGTTTATTCCATCACTGCTACAAGCCTGAACTGTATGGAATTGATTCCATTTAACCAATTCTAGCTCTCATCTAGATCTTTTTCCTTTAAGAATAAACCTTTAGATTTTAGATTCTAAAGGATTGGCAACAGCGTGATTTGTGAGTAAGATCTGACTGGTATATTGACCTGAGTCTGGGGCTTGGGCCTTTGGGATCGAGAGAACCTTTTTTCTTTTACTGGGGCATTGGTTTTCATAACCATTTGTCCCCATAACGAGTGGCACTGGTGGTGATACTGGGACACTGGAGTGTCTGAGGGAATTGCTTGTGTGACGTGTGGTTAGCCAGTGGGGTGAGACCGAAGTCCTCTTTGTCTGGCTGGTTTGGTTGGCCTTGGTGTGCATAGAAACCCCAGTCTTGGGCTGTGACTGCCCTGCTCTGAGCGATTTGTCCTGAACTGGCGCTCTCAGAAGTGTCCCACCAGAACCAGCATCATTACACCTGTGTAGCCAACTGTCAGTCCCAGGGGCTCCACCTAGGTGCCCCACTCTTGGATTGAACAGCTCAGATTGGCAGGTGGTCAGATAATGCCCATCTGGTGTCACAGCGTGATGCTGTGGGCAGTCTGGGGTGGCCCACGGACGTTACATTCAAGCCCTGGGTTTGTCAGCGTGGCCCTGTCAGTTTATGGCAAGATCTAAAGCATTTTTTCTCCTTCCATAACAAATCTCGAGTAAATGAAATGTTACCGCGCCACAGAGCAGTTTGCTGCAGGGCAGAGGAGCGTTTAACATCTGCTTTTCATTTGAAATTGTTTTTCTTGTGTAAGCGCCTTTTGATGATATCTTTCATATATAAGATGGAGCAGCTCAGGCAGCTGAGAAATGGGAAACACACAGAAATCACATATGTGTACTCCCCCCCACACACACACACACATACATGTAACACACTTTTCCACGTACTTGTGCACACAGAAACACATACATAACACACACAAATGCATGCGTGCACAGACACGCAATACGTATCCCCATCAACAAATGCTCACGCACACACTCACCGACATAATACACATCGTCACACACGACTCACAAACATGTGCAACCACAGAGGTCTCAGCTCTTCTCAAATACACAGTACCACCCTACACCAACACACTTGTGAGCATTAGCATTTTGGTCCATTCCTGTAGAACACTGTTGTCGTTTTATTTCCATAATGAGAAATGATCATCTGGCACCATCACCTCCCATATGCTGAAAATCACAGGTAAATGAGAAACTAGTTTGTTCTTATCATTTAATGTCCTGTCTTCTTCGAATATATATACCCAAAAAAGTCACCTTTGCAATTGTACCCTTAATTTCTCGGTATCTTTCATGCACTGTGATATTTCAAGCTTTACCCACATTCACCAATCAAAATCTCTCCGAAATTAGTTTCCTAGGTAATCATCACAAAAACACCATTTTACACCAGCTGCAGAGAGCTGCAAGGAATAAAACAAATGAATGCACATTATCCTCGATATATCAGATGCAGACAATTCATAATGCGCCCTCAGAAGGAGTTGGATCCCTTACTAAATAGCTGGATAGCACTTTGAGCAATGCCCGTGACGCTGGTACAGCCGGGGTCCTGCCGTGCATGGGGCACTTACTGTAGGTACATTGTGTTTTTCCTGGTAAGGGATAAACTCAAGCAGGGATGAGCTGTGTGGCTTCACAGATGCAGAGAGGCTGTTGGAAGGAGAAAGCTCTGCTCACTTTCATACAGCTCTAGAAGGGCAGGGGAAGGCAGACAGAGATTGTACCAGGACAGGAGCATCTCCATGTAAGCTGTACGGAGACAGGGCTCTGTCGAGTCACCCTCTTAGCAGGAGTTAGAGTCCTGCATAAAGACGCCAAGTGAGTGTTTCCAATTCAGTACAGCGAGCACGGCTGGTCAGCACCCCAGCCCCTCCCGGATATAAGAAAGCCGCGTAACCCTCTGGTCAGAGGGCACTAAGGGCAGAGATAGAGAGATTCTGCAGGGACCCCTCACAACAACCTGTCATGTGCAATGGCAAGGAACTGCAGAAAGCATCACTTTCCTCCAGCACTGAACAAGGAACTTTATTAGAACATAGAAAACAGCAAATCTCGCTCTGTTTCTGTCCAGAGTCTTCCCCAGCCCAGCTCCTGCTTGGCTTCCTGCTACATAAACAGCACACACACAGCCCGGCTTGGAGAGAAGGTTCAGACTTGGATTCACTGTAATTGCTTATTTGTACAGGAGCAGTGCCCAAGAACCCCAGTCATGGGGCAGGATGGTGACCCGCATTGCACCGAGTGCTGTACAAAGACAGAGCAAAGAGCTTACAAAATATAACACACCAGACAACAGATGGCTAAAGAGGGAAAGAAGAACAGAAGGAAGCAAGGAAACAATACTTCATACAACGCACAACCTGTGGAATTCACTGCTTGGGGATGTTGTGAAGGACACAACTCTAACAGGGTCAAAAAAGAATGAGACAAGTTCCTGGAGGACAGGTCCAGCAATGGCTATTAGCCAAGATGGTCAGGGACGCAACCCCGTTCTCTGGGTGTCCCTAAACTCCGACTGCAAGGAGATGGGACTGGATGACAGGGGCTGGATCACTTGATGATTCCCTGTTCTGTTCATTCCCTCTGGGGCACCTGGCATTGGCCACTGTTGGAAGAAAAGATACTGGACTAGATGGACCTTTGGTCTGACCCAGTATGACCATTCTCATGACAGGCAGCAGGCTCAGCGCATGATCAGCCTAACCATTGTCAAGTTTTTTAGAGGCCTGACGGCAAAGTGCGCGTTGCAAGGAGGGATCTGAAGATGCACCACGAGGTAGTGCTGTGGATGTTCGCGAGGAGCCCATCCCAAGCATGTGGGGCAGCCTGGGAGGAAACAGACAGGGGCTGTGGGCGATGGAGGCTGGCCTCATGAGGCGGTGGGAGCGGGTGTCTCAGCAGTGACTGAGATGTTCGGTGGGTGAGGACAGGCCGGGAGGGCTTTGAGTGTGAAGACACGTACATTGTGTTTGATCTGGGGAGCAGGGGGGAGCCAGTGGAGGGATGCAGAGAGGGGTGCTGTGATGGGACTGACGAGCCAGCAGGATGATCTAGGGAGCAGCGCTTTGAATGGATGAAAGTGGGGCAGAGCTGGGTTTGTCTTGACCGGAGCCATTCCAACCAGGCCCATGCCGGCTTTGTGCTGCTGACGCAGAGCCGGTGCTGGCCCATGTGGGGCCCTAAGCATGGGGTGGTGGCAAGCGAATGGGTCCAAGGACGAAGCCCATGGCCTCCCTATGCCAGGGCCTGAAGACCTCTCCCCTCCTGGCTGAGCGGGTGGCAGGCCAGCCCGGGGTTAGCGGGTAGACAGATTTCAGCACCATGGAAAGCAAAGGCCCGACTGCAGCCTGGACTCGCTCACTCATTTCCTCCCAGCTGGGATTTCGTCTGGTTTCATCAGCACTTCGGGACGACGGGAACCCTGGAGAAAAACAACCCAAGAGGGCTGGGGATGCGAGACACCCATCTGATTTCACAGGCTTCTGGGGGAAGGGGCTGGGGGCTGGCGGGGTCGGGGGGTCTTTTACTACCCACCTGTCAGCTAGTGGCTAGTTATTAATGTGGCAGGTCGGGCAGCCCCTTATGGTACGTGGGGTATTTATGGGACACGCTGAGTTTCCAGGCACAGCGTGAGAGCTGGACAATCTATTTTCTGCAGGATGCAGTGAGAAGAGCAATATTGTTTGTGTGATTGGGGTGGGGGTGTGGGGGGTGATGGCTGGGAGCTGTGGGCTAGGAAAGCAGAGGAGAGATCGGCGGACGGATGCTTTGCACTGTCAGCAAAACCGCCTGTTCTCTCCCACCTCCCGGCACATTCTGGTGAATAATTTTTAGTGCTCCTGCCTATACATTTCCCTGGCCAAATGACAAACGGTTCGGGGGGAGAGGGTTAGAATCAGTGATATGTATTGGAAGGGTACGAGGATCTCTCGACGGCTGGGCCCGGCGGGTTGTAACTAGGGGTAATGGGAGCACACTGAGCAAAGGGGGATTTCAGCTGGATCTCCGGGGAAGCTTTGGGAAGATTTGTGTCAGTGCTGCGCAGCCTGCCGAGAGAGTCCTGCGATCGTCTCGCCTGACTCCCTGCAGAAAAGACGCGGGTCTCTGCTGTGGCTGAGACGTTCACCCGAGCTCTCTGGCGCCGGGCCAGAAGGAATCATAGAATCATAGAACTGGAAGGGACCTCGAGAAGTCTCTAGTCCAGTCCCCTGCACTCAAGGCAGGACTAAGTATTATCTAGCCCATCCCTGACAGGTGTTTGTCTAACCTGCTCTTAAAAACCTCCAATGATGGAGATTCCACAACCTCCCTCAGCAATTTACTCCAGTGCTTAACCAACCTGACACTTAGGAAGTTTTTCCTAATGTCCAACCTAAACCGCCCTTGCTGCAATTTAAGCCCATTGCGTCTTGATCTCTCCTCAGAGGTTAAAGAGAACAATTTTTCTCCCTCCTCCTTGTAACAACCTTTTATTTACTTGAAACCTGCTATCGAGGCAGAGGCTGTTTCGAAGGTCCATGTCTGTGTACGTGCCGCCTGCTTTCCTCCCACCTCTGCTCAGGAGGCGTCTGGCTCTAGTGAGGATCAGGGCGCCTGGGGTATGAAACGCTGCATCCAAGCCCAGCAGTGGGAATCCCTAGGCTGGCAGCACCAGGGAGGGAGGGCAAGGGGGGGCAGGAAGCTTTGTTGGGATGGTTCTGTAACCAGGCCAAAGATGCCCGGCTTGCTGGAGCGCCCAGCGGGCCTGGGTGCAGACACGTTGCAGAAAGTGAACTGGCCAGGCCCCCAGGCAGCTCCTGCTGCTTCGTTCCAGCCCCCTCCCCTTCCCTGGCGCACAGCCGGGCTGAGCCGAGAAAGGGTCAGACAGGGCAGCACCTGATGGCGAGCCCTCTGCCCGGTGCGGGGAGCTGTTCTGCACTGTCCGATCCCCTTTGCACGGCCCAGCGGGGCTCTGCGGGGACGCTGCACCGGCGATGGGCAGCTCGTACATTTCGCTCCACTGCCGACAGGGATCCCACCCGCTCGGCGTTCGTTGTAAGCAGGCATCACTGCACCAGCCCTCCGGGGCAGGGCCAGCAACAGCCCCAGAGCTGCCCCCAGCCCCAGGCAGCTGTCTCCCCTCGGAGCCACCTGCAGACGCAACTCCTTAGGGACCTTCCCTGCTGCAGGGCTGGGCCAGGCCCACGGCTGAGCCAGCTGGCCAGAGCTCCCATCCCCCAGAACAAGAGTCGGGAGCCCTCCCCAAGACCCTCTCTGGCCCGGCAGAAGTCCTGGTAGAGAAACACTCATGCACCAGACTCAGGGAGTCCTGGCTGAGACAGGGTCTAGCCCCCCCAACTCTCACCCATCTTGCGTCCGATGGCACCGCCTTCCCAGGGCCCGTGCAAAGGGAAGCACCTTGCACCGCTATCCCCGATCTCCGCCAGTGGGCTTTACCCCAAGCATGCCTGGGTCCTAGGCACCGTCAGCCAATGCAGACCCTCAGCTGGGCATAGAGGGAATGGCTCATTGCAGGGGAGGGTGCAAGCCCAGTCCTGCTCCTATCAAAGCCAGGGGGAGTTCTGCTGTTGATTTCAGTGGGGCCAGGAGGGGGCGCTACCAGGCTGGCAGAGTTCACCTGAAGCACCCTGCCCCGTCACAGCAGAAGCTCGTCCTGCTGCCACCATGCTAGCTCATTAATCATCTGGAGAGAAGGGAGGTAGGAGTGGCTCTCTGCAGGAGAGAGGATCTAGTGTGTGGGCTGAGCTGGCCAGAAGGAGGAGCCCTAAGGGCAGCCCAGCCTGAGGAGAAGTCCTGAGCTGGATTTTGTGATGTATTATTGTTAATGGTGTCTCAGCAGAGCCAGGCAGGGGCTGATTGTGACTGCACAGTGTGTGGTCTGGATCTGAGAAAGGCACATGCTGAGAAAGAGCCTTTATTTGTTATTAATTACAATGATTACTGGGGGAAGGTATAATTCAACCCCACCTCGTTTTTGAAAGCCAGGTGTCTTGGACCGGGTTCGAAGCCCTGTACCTACCAGATGCCGTAGTGATGGAGGGTTTGGAATTATGCACTGGGCGCTGCGTTCCTTACCCTGTCCTTGTTTAAACCCAGCAGAGGTGCAGCTATCCTGGTCTGCGAGAGATGGAATAAACGTGGACGCAGGCAGCTCCGTTCACTGAGACCAGCAGGACTTCATGACCATTGCAATCATCTCAGCCAAGATCTGGCTGGTTCTTACTCTCCCACTCACCAAGTGTGTGCCTGGCTGATTGCGGTTTGAAATGCCCCTGTGCCGGTTAATTTAGCATACAATTCTCCCATAATCATTGACATTTCTCTGGCAGTTTTCATCCTCAAGAGATCCCAACGTCCTTTGCAATGAGTCCAGTCCTGCTCCCATTGAAATCGGTGAGGTCAGAATTGGGCATGAAATATATCTAGCCCCATGGAAATGCGCCCCCTCTGGGGTGAATGGTGTCAGCTAACTAAGGCTACTCCTAGATGTAGGAAGAGCATAAGGGGACCTTTATTATCCATGCAGAATGGACAGGGGTTTAACTAATGTGACTTATTATGAGTTATATTCCAGTAACACCTAAAAACCTCAGCAGAGCTCAGGGTCCCAGTGTTTCTAGGGGCTGTACACACACAAAATAAGAGATGGCTTAACTAGGCTTCCTGGGTGATACTGGACAGAATGCACATGCACAAGGGGGCCACAGTCAGATTGCATGGACGTTGTCTAGCATTTGAGCTCTTGATCTTTAGTGGCCTTTAAATGTCGTTTTTTGTAGTCAAGGGGCCTGCACACAAATCCGGGAGTCTGATTTCCAGGCCTGTCTCTCACTCCTGGGGTGACCTTGGCCGTGTCATTTCCCCAATCGGTGCCTCGGTTTCCCCACCTGTCAACTGGGGATAATGAACTTACACTATTAAAAAGTCTGCCTTTAAGACAGCAGTATCTGAGGAGCCAGCGATCTTGCCCCGGAGGCCGTAGCTGGGTGGTATCTGAGGGCAGAGGCTGGTTACTCGTTGTTTACTGGTGACCACTGTGCTTCACGGGGAGATGGGCGGGTTAATTAGCTAATGTCTGTAGTGCACTTTGAAAGCCCAAAGCACCGTGCGTTAAGTGCTGAGTGCTCTTATTACCGGCTCCGTTCCTTGTCGTGCTGAGCGTGGCAAACCCCACGCAGTGCCCGCGGGGTCGGCCCAGAAAGCGGGGTCCTTCACTCGCCTGTCACTCTTCGTCGCTTGCCGCCGGAGTGAATTGTACGGCTGAGCCCGCCCTCGTTGTCTGTGCAGGACCATCGCTGTATAATTTGGATCTCAGCGAGACAGGCACCATTTAGCTGGGCCGGTGCGTGATGTACTGCCTGACAGCTCACACAAAGGAGGCGCGTCTGGCGGCAGGACTCACTCTGACAAGTGACGGCCGCCTCTCGGAGGGCGCAGGTCCCTTCCCAGCTCGGGCCCTCCCTGCCTCTGGCAGGTGGGAATAGGGTGAGCAGATGTCCCAATTTTATATGGACAGTCCCGATTTTTGGGGCTTTTTCTTATATAGGCTCCTATTACCCCCCACCCCCTGTCCCGGTTTTTCACACTTGCTGTCTGGTCGCCCTAGGTGGGAATGCTCCGGCTTTGCCATCTGCCGGTGCCCACCCGAGAGGTTAGCAAAGGGCAGCTGGTCTGATGAGAGGTTGGCTCCCTGGGTCGTAGCTGGAGTTTCTTGTTCTGCGCTCCGTAGTCTTGTTGCCTCATTTTGCGTTTCTTTGGCCAAGCCAGTGACTCTACCCAGGAGTCCCGGCCACTCGGTGACGCCCATCCGTCCTCAGCCGTATTCTGCGCTGCGTCCCGGCGTGGCCTGAACGTGACCCCGTGCGGGAGCTCTCGTGAACACACTCCAACTTTCTTGCTGGGTGATCCACTGCATCACTCAGCAGCCGGCTCCCTAGCAGCTTGGTCTGATGGACAGAGCAACAAACGAGAAGCCAGAAACACGCGACACGTATCCCGGCCTCTGCCAATAACTCGCTGTGCAAGTCAGAGCCCCTCGCAGCGCCCGAGCGTGGCCTCTGCCCAGCCAGCTAGCCCAGCACGTGAGCTATCACACGGCGTTCCCCGAAAGCACAGGGCCACACGGTGGGAGTCGCAGATGAGTCCCATCACAGCGTNGGGTCGGCCCAGAAAGCGGGGTCCTTCACTCGCCTGTCACTCTTCGTCGCTTGCCGCCGGAGCGAATTGTACGGCTGAGCCCGCCCTCGTTGTCTGTGCAGGACCATCGCTGTATAATTTGGATCTCAGCGAGACAGGCACCATTTAGCTGGGCCGGTGCGTGATGTTCTGCCTGACAGCTCACACAAAGGAGGCGCGTCTGGCAGCAGGACTCACTCTGACAAGTGACGGCCGCCTCTCGGAGGGCGCAGGTCCCTTCCCAGCTCGGGCCCTCCCTGCCTCTGGCAGGTGGGAATAGGGTGAGCAGATGTCCCAATTTTATATGGACAGTCCCGATTTTTGGGGCTTTTTCTTATATAGGCTCCTATTACCCCCCACCCCCTGTCCCGGTTTTTCACACTTGCTGTCTGGTCGCCCTAGGTGGGAATGCTCCGGCTTTGCCATCTGCCGGTGCCCACCCGAGAGGTTAGCAAAGGGCAGCTGGTCTGATGAGAGGTTGGCTCCCTGGGTCGTAGCTGGAGTTTCTTGTTCTGCGCTCCGTAGTCTTGTTGCCTCATTTTGCGTTTCTTTGGCCAAGCCAGTGACTCTACCCAGGAGTCCCGGCCACTCGGTGACGCCCATCCGTCCTCAGCCGTATTCTGCGCTGCGTCCCGGCGTGGCCTGAACGTGACCCCGTGCGGGAGCTCTCGTGAACACACTCCAACTTTCTTGCTGGGTGATCCACTGCATCACTCAGCAGCCGGCTCCCTAGCAGCTTGGTCTGATGGACAGAGCAACAAACGAGAAGCCAGAAACACGCGACACGTATCCCGGCCTCTGCCAATAACTCGCTGTGCAAGTCAGAGCCCCTCGCAGCGCCCGAGCGTGGCCTCTGCCCAGCCAGCTAGCCCAGCACGTGAGCTATCACACGGCGTTCCCCGAAAGCACAGGGCCACACGGTGGGAGTCGCAGATGAGTCCCATCACAGCGCGTCGAGAGGAGCAGCTTCCGTTCCAGCTGGCCAGCGGAGTGCAGGAAGGAGACCAGACGGGCCAGTTGGCCAGTGACCGGTGCACTGTGGGCTAGCACTTGGAGGACTGCTTGAGTGGTTGGCCTATTCCCCGTTCACACAGTCACCAGGAGGGTGCAGAGTTACTCAGTTAATTTCTACCTGTCCATAAACCCGCCGCTGGGGTTCTCTGTTCTAACCAATCATAAAGCCACTAGGGTGTGGAGACAAAGTGCTCGCCGGACGCTTGTAGCCAGGTCCATGAGTGCCCCATTTCTCTAGTCCGGTCACCCCTAGGGGCCTCCTAGAACATCCCTGTGTCTTTGCGTTCGGGCCAGAAGAGAACAGACAGCAGTGCCCAGGGCCCTGGGATGATGTGCTCCCATCAGCTGCTCTGAGCTATCTGTGTGTCCCGCACCATCAGCCCCAGGCAGAGAGAGTGGCTGCAGTCCGACCTGGAGGCGAGGCGCGCATGGAGCGCGGAGGTTGGGAGGAAGGGATGCAGGCTCTTGGGGACCAGAAGGGGGCAGAGTTCCCCCTCGCTGCTGAAAGCTGCATCTCCACGACTTGCGTGACCCCAGGGCTCTGCACGGCCTTGACAATGAGGGGTCCTTGCACCCTTAGTCTGGGGGGATATCGGCATCTCGCAAGCTCCCGTTTTGCCTGCGTTAGGTTGCATCCCACAGGATGCCAGGTGAGGTCTTTGCCATTCACCCCCAACGTCAACACGGTTTGTGCAAACCTGTAGTGAGAAACAGTCCCGGCCACAAAGAGCTGCCAGACAGCCTCAAGGCACAGGGCTGACAAAGGGCGGGAGGGGAAATAGAGTCACAGAGAGGGTAAGGGACTGGCCCAAGGTCAATGGAAGAGCTGGGAGTCTCCTGAGCCCTGCTCCACTGCTCTGCTCACTGGGCCACACTGCCTACAACAACTCCATGAGCCTGCAGCAGTACTAAGCTGTTATCTTTGAGTGACCCAGCCACTAGAGGGAGACACGACACCCCTTTTGTCACTGAGTTAAACCAGCACCCCTTGCAGCCAAGGAGACATGATACGCCAACCCACCCCACCCAACCGACAAATATCAATTCACCCAGTGCCAAAACCACGCTCCAAGACTTCTGAGCCCCAGCCCGTGGGAGGGTGTCCTTCTCTCTCCTATGGGCAGCGTCTCAATCCGCGTATCTGGGGGAGCCGGTTCGGCCAACTTGCCAACAGGTAACAATCCCAATTCAGCGAGAGCCAGCTGAGCTGTAACCCAAGATCTTCGATCTAGTTGCTACTACTATGAAGTTTTTTCGCTTACCCACATTGCAAATGTCTGGATTGCCTGGAGTTTTTCCCCAGCAGAGCTTGGAATCGCATAGACAAAAGAGCAACTTAGCCATTCGGTAAAAAGAAACAGATTTCCCTCTGCCTTTGATTTTGTTTTCCACTAGGATGGGGAGGGGGAGAAGGGACGGAGGGGAGGGGGAGGGGAGATCTGAAGACTGCAGGGCATGGGTGGAGGATTCGAGTAAAGCTGGTAAAAAAACAACAACGTCACACGACAGTTTTCCATCCAAAAAATGCAGTTGGATCAAAATTAACCATTTTGTGGGAACGTTGCGATTTCAGCGACTTGTTCGCTGGGGAAAAAGTCAAAATGTTGTGTTTGGAGAGTGTCCTTTTGACTTTTATATGACATTAAAATCTTAATTTTCACACCACCTTACATGGTTGTCCCTTTTGGACCCGAGCGGCTAGCCACATTTCGGGGAAAGTTCGCCTTGGGAGCAGAAACCAGTCCTGTGTCTGAATGCAGAAGGAACCAAGGCCAAAAGGAGCAGTTTGTGGGCTCACAGCCCCAATCCTCGTTAGCCAGCAGAGCCCCAAATTCTCTTTTTCCAGGGTCACACTGTGCTCACTGGCGCCTACTTGGCTTCCTGGCTTTTCTGCCTCTGCCTCTCGCTCCGTTTTCGTCTGCTCTCCGTCTCTGTGTGTTCTCTCTCTCTATCTCTCTCTCTCTCTCTCTCTCTCTCACACACACACACACACACACACACACACACACACACACACACACACACACACACACACACACACACACACACACACACACACACCTGTCACAATACCCAGCTGAACCCTTGGTCTGCATGACACTAGTTTCTGGGCAGAGTCTATTAGGTTTTGTTTTAGGAGTGGCCCCTTACAACTATCTTAAATAGTCTTGCAATATTCACACATCAGTTTGAATGAGGTTTTATCTCAACTCACCACAAGGTTTCACCCAACTTATGACTGTATTTATGTATATTTCATAGTTAATATTACATATATATTATATTTAATATTTTAGGATAATATAAAAGTCAGAACAAAGTTAATTGAAGCGACACTATTGAAATGAAACGTTTGCTGGTCCTGAATCAATATTTTGGGGGATTTTTGTTTCATGGGAAATTTCAGCTTTTTGATCTGGATCGAGGGGGATCAAAATGTCAGGATTGCCCAGGGAACAGCTATTCTGGCTGCTGGCTAGTGCTTGCCTCTTGCCCAAAAGTACAGCAGGAGAGAAAAGTTTGGCCAGGTATTTCTTTGTCAATACACCGCTTTCTTGTTCTCCACGGCATGAGACACTGGACTTTCACTCCCTTCTGTGCCATCCCTTCCTCCACCACCACTAGAGGCAGAGCGATTTGGTTTCATCTCTGCTTGAGCCAGAGGCAAATGGCCCAACTCATTCCGAGGAAGCTAAATATATCCCCTTGTCCCCACAGAGGTCCCCAGACTGCCCAAGCAAGGATGGACTTGTGGATCAGAGCTCATCTGTCTAGGGGGGGAAATATCAAAGCAACCCACCACAGTAGCATTTCACTTCAAAAAGGGGAACTACACAAAAATGAGGAAGCTTGTTAAACGGCAATGAAAAGGAACAGTCACGAGAGTGAAATGCCTGCAAGCTGCATGGAAACTTTTTTAAAATGCCATAATAGAGGCTCGAATTAAATATATACCCCCAAATTAAAAAAAAAATAGAAAGAGGACCAAAAAAATGCCTCCATGACTAAACAACAGAGTAAAAGAGGCGGTTAGAGGCTGAAAGGCATCCTTTACAAAGTGGACGTCAGATCCTACCGAAGAAGATAGAAAGGAGCATAAACTCTGGCAAGTCAAGTGTAGAAGTATAATTAGGCAGGACAAAAAAGAATTCAAAGAGCAACTAGCAAAAGACACACCCACTAACAGCACATATTTTTTAAGTGCATCAGAAGCAGGAAGCCTGCCAAACCATCAGTCGAGCCAGTGGATGGTTGAAGGGCTAAAGGAGCATTCAAGGAAGACAAGGCCATTGTGGAGATGCTAAATGAATTTTTTTGCATTGTTTTCACTGCACAGGATGTGAGGAAATTTCCCACCCCTGAGCCATTCTTTTTTAGGTGACAAATCTGAGGAACTGTCCCAAATTGAGGTGTCAATAAAGAAGTTTTAGAACAAATTGATAAACAATAATAAGTCACCAAGACCAGATGATATTCACTCAAGGGTTCTGAAGGAACTCTTAATATGAAATTTCAGAACTACTAACTGTGGGTATGTAATCTCTTGCTTAAATCAGCCTCTCTACCAGACGACTTGCCGATAGCTAATGCAATACTGATTTTTCAAAAAGACTCCAGAGGCAATCCTGGCAATTACAGGCCAGTAAACCTAACTTCAGTCCCAGGCAAACTATAGTAAAGAACAGAATGATCAGACACAGAGATGAACACGATATGTTGGGGAAGAGTCAACACGGCTTTTGTAAAGGGAAATCATACCTCACCAATCTATTAGAAGTCTTTGAGGGAGTGAACAAACATGTGGACAAGGGGGATCCGGTGGATATACTGTACTTGGACTTTCAGAAATCCTTTGACAAGGTCCCTCACCAAAGGCTCTTAAGCAAAGTAAGCTGCCACGGGATAAGAGGGAAGGTTCCTCTCATGGGTCGGTAACTGGTTAAAAGACAGAAAACAAAAGGATAGGAACAAATGGTCAGTTTTCAGGATGGAGAGCAGCATATAGTGGGGTCCCCCAAGGATCTGTCCTAGGCCAAGTGCTGTTCAACACATTCATAAATGATCTGCAAAAGGGAGTAAACAGTGAGGTGGCAAATTACTCAAGATAGCTAAATCCAAAGCAGACAGTGAGGAGCTACACAAGGGTCTCACAAAACTGGGCAACAAAATGGCGGATGAAATTCAATGTCGATAAATGCAAAGTAATGCACATTGGAAACCATAATCCCAACTCTACATACAAAAATGATGGATCTAAATTAACTGTTACCACTCAAGAAAGAGATCTTGGAGTCATTGTGAAGAAAGTGAATAGGGAAGTGTTATTTACCCCTTCACATAACACAAGAACCAGAAATCACTCAGTGAAATTAATAGGCAGCAGGTTTAAACAAACATAAGGAAGTATTTCTTCCCACAATGCTCTGCCAACCTGTGGAACTCATTGCCAGGGGATGTTGTGAAGGCCAAAACTATAACTGGGTTCAAAAACGAACTGGATAAGTCCCTGTAGGACAGGTCCATCGGTGGCTATTAGCCAAGATGGTCAGGGACGCAACACCATGCTCTGGGTATCCCTAAACCTCTGACTGACAGAAGCTGTGACTGGACAATGGGAGATGGATCACTCGATAATTGCCCTGTTCTGTTCATTCCCGCGGAAGCATCCGACACCAGCCACTGTCAGAAGACAGAATATTGGGCTAGATGAACCATTGGACTGGCCCAATATGGCCGTTCTTCTGTTCTTACTTTTTTGCGTGCTGCTCACAGGCCTGAAACAAATCCAAGCCCCATCTGAACAGCCTCCAAATTGCCTGGGACTGCAGACGAGATCTGCACTCTGCGGCCAGTCCTCTCTTTCGCAGGAATGCACGTGGTAGTTCTCCTACAGGCTCCACCTCCTGTTGTGTACCTGGGAGAGGGGGTTTGTTCATCTTCCCTTGGAGACTCCTGCAGTCCCAGAGCGTGGTGGATTCCCCTGTTCTGAGTCTCTTGAGACACGGGGCCTGGTTCAGAGGAACACCCTCAAGCATGGGAACTTATTAGAAGGGAAACTGAATCTTGTTATACATCAAAGGAGCCTTCTCCTGTGCCCTCCTCCAATCCCAGGGCTTTCCCGACCTCCCCATTAACCTTGTCCCCAGTTTGGGTGGGAAAATGTTGGCATGGGGATGCTTCCTAATACATCGCATAGAACCGGCGACCTTCACACGCTCCACCTCTGTCTGCTCGGATAGGAAGCAGAGCCAAACCCTTTCTCAAGGGATCATGGGAGAGAGCTGTCTCTCCACCGCTCTGGGGCCTAGCTGCAGAGGGCAGATTGTGCTGTAGAAGGGAAGAAGGATGAGGGGAAATTGGGGTGAGGGGGGTGTCACAAAGGGCACTAGGGGAGAGGACTGCCAGGGGCTATGGGAAAGCGGAAACTTCCGATGAGAATGAAGCATCTGCATCCAACTAGCCGCTCGCCGAGAGGGGCGCACAAATCCTGTGTTGTTGTGAAAAGACGCCTCCCGTCCCAGTGGCCAGAGAGTCCCGGGAATGTTCTCCATCGACCTGACGTTCCCTTTGTGGTCTCATGAAAACCCGCTCTCGCTCGGCTCGGTGGGCGGGTGTGGGAGGGGGGCCGGGCTCAGGGAGGTGAACTGCAGACAGAAAATCATCAGTTCGCCCCGTCCTCTGGGGCTCTGAAGTCAGACACTCCTTCAACCGCGTAATGCGAATCAACAGATCTCGGCTACTGCCGGCAACGCTTTAATCCACCATGTAATTATTTTAGCTTCACGGTAGCTGTGGAGCAGGGAGAACACACCCCACAGACAGCTGGAGTCCTGGGAAGCATTACAGGGAATCGGCTGCTGTGTTCCTTTCCTTCCCAGGGGCCGGAGACCCATTGCAGGAGACCAGAGCACTGGTGCACTTCGGTCATTCCTATCCTCTGCCTCTGGAACATCATAGTCTAGTGTCCTGGGGGTCTCGTCTACTTTGGTCTCGTTTGGGGTGTTGGGTTTAGTGTGGGGGTGCGGGTGGCGGTGGTGGCCTGTGATAAACAAAAGATCAGACCAAGGGGTCCTTCTGGCCTTAAACTCTAGGACTCTATGCCTATGACTGGTCAGAGCAGTCACCGGTGGAGCACGAGGTGGGTCCATGGAGTGATGGCTTGAGCACACGGTGCTGGCTCATTGCTGGACAGATGCAAGAGGGTGAGGAGATGCAGCGCAAAGGGAGACGGCAGCGGCATTGTCAGCCCCACGCCTGGAAAAATCGTGTGACTGGCGTAAAAAATCATGAGATTTTTCACAACGATGAATTTGGAGGCTTGTCTCATCTCTTGGTTTCTGAGCCTTTAGGAGTCACGTTCTCAAGCTTTTCTCTGCAGCTACGAGGGCCAAAAAGGTACCTTTTTTAAGAATGAAAGCTGAAAGTCTCACACCATCACATGACTCCAGCATCTGGAGCTTTAAGTAAAACACCGAATAACGTGACACTCGCCATTTAATACCAAGCGTTGGCCACACTGCCGTATGACTGACCTCCTGCAGAAAGGGCCAAACCGCCAGCACGCTGGAGAGGCAAAAAATACATCCAGATTTTCCAAATGTTACTCTCCTGTGGGACTGGGAGCAATTGGGTTTGTTGTCACAAGGAACCTAGGGGAGGGAGGATGGGCAGAGAGGCAGGTCTGGGTGGTGGGGGATGGCTGAAGAGATGGGTCTGAAGGATAGGTAGACATGTGAGTATAGGGCAGGGGTGTGAAAACTACGGCCCGCAGGCCGGATCCGGCCTGCCAGCCATTTTAATCCCGCCCTCAAGCTCCTGCTGGGGAGTGGGGTCTGGGGCTTGCCCCGCTCCGGCGCTCCAGCCAGGGAGTAGGGTCGGGGACCGCTCCGCCTGGCTACCGGAGCCATGGCATGTCCCCCCTCCAGCTCCTATGCGTAGGGGCAGCCAGGGGGCTCCACTCTGCATGCTGCCTCCGCCCCAAGCACCACCCCCACAGCTCCCATTGGCCGGGAACCACGGCCAATGGGAGCTGCAGGGGTGCCGCCTGCGGACGGGGCAGCGTAAGAGCCAAAGGGGGGATATGCCGCTGCTTCTAGGAGCCGCTAGAGGTAAGCGCACCCAGAGCCTGCACCCCTGCCCCATTCCCCCGTGCCCCAACCCCCTGCCCCAGCCCTGATCCCCCTCCGCCCTCTGAACCCCGTGGTCCCAGCCCGGAGCATCCTCCTACACCCCAAACCCCTCATCCCCAGGCCCACCCCAGAGCCCGCACCCCCCAGCTGGAGCCCTCACCCCCTCCACACACCCACACACCCTATCCCAGCCCCGAGCCTCCTCCCGTACCCTGAACTCCTCATTTCTGGCCCCACCCCAGAGCCCGCACCCACAGCCAGAGCCCTCACCCCCTCCCGCATCCCAACCCCAATTTCATGAGCATTCATGGCCCGCCATACAATTTCTATACCCAGATGTCGCCCTCAGGCCAAAAAGTTTGCCCACCCCTGGTCTAGGGGAATGGGTGCTGAGGTAGATTGGGGGAGGGTGGAAAGGTGGATCTCGGGGATGGGCAGGAAGGTGGGGTTGGAGAGTCTGTATATTTCCTTCCCATCCTCTCTAGGAGCCTCCCCAGCCTTGTCAGGCCTCAAAGCCTGACCAATCCTCTTCCCCAACCAACAGGAATGTGTTGGTTCTCAAGAGAGATAGTGTAACCTACTGGTTAGAGCACAAGACTGACACACAGGAGAGCTGGCTTCTCTTCCCAGTGCTGCCACTGACTCACCTGTGATCTGGAGCAAGTTGCTTCCCAATCCCCGCCACACACACACACCGTGCCTCAGTTTCCCCATCTGTACAATGGGGGAAATCTCTCTCTTGGGGCACTTCCTGTGTGTCCCTAGTACTTAGAAGATTTCTGCAGTGGCAGATGACTGAGCCTTATGGAAGCCCACTGGAAACACACCCACTTGATGCTGGTGTCCCGTTTAGAATTACATTTTGGGACCTACCATTGGACCAATTTCTCTTGGTGAGAAAGACAAGCCCTGTGAAAGCTAGTCTGTCTCACCAGCAGAAGCTGGGCTGCCTCACCCGCCTGGTCTCGCTAATATCCTGGGACCGACCCGGCTACAACAACACTGCACACATTTTGAGACCTGTCAGTTAGCCAGCTTTTAATCCATTCAGTGTGTGCCATGTTAATTTGATGGCAATGTTAATTTTATATCGTTCTAGTTTTTTAATCAAAATGTCACGCCGTGTGAAGTCAAAGTATATCACATCAACACTATTACCTTATGAATCAAACTTGTAATCTCATCAAAAGAGTCTGACAGGATCTATTTTCCATAAACCCCTGTTGATTGGCATTAATTACGTTATCATTCTTTATTAATCGAGTCCCATGTCAGCTGCTCCATTATCTTGCCCAGGATAAGTGTCAGACTGATGGGCCTATAATTATCCAGGTCATCCCATTTAACCTGTTTAAATATTGGTACAACATTAGCTTTCGTGCAGTCTTCTGGAACTTCCCCAGCATTCCAAGTGTTATTGAAAATCAACATTAATGATCCAGCAAGCTCCTCAGCCAGCTCTTTTAAAACACTTTGGATGCAAGATATCCAGACCTGCTGATTTTAAAATGTCTAACTTTAGTAGGATGTTTAACATCCTCCTGAGATCCCAGTGGAATGGAAAGAGTATCATCATAGTATGCTGAGACTACATCATATTTTTCCCCACATATGGAACAGAAATATTTATTGACCCGACCAATATACTTTAAAAACTCCTTATTGTCCTTAACTCTGCTGGCCATAGATTTCTCCTTGTGTCCCTTGGCTTCACTTATCAGCTTTCTACAATTCCTAGCTTCTGATTTATATTCATTACTATCAAATTATCTTTTCTTCCATCTGTTATATGCTTCTTTATTTTATTTATTTATTTATTATAGCTGCCATCAGTTCCACTCTAAACCAGGTCAGTTTTTTAACCAATGTGACCTTCTTTCTTGATTGTGGCTTTTTCAGCATCTAGTGAAGTGCTCTTAAACAATTCCCACTTATCATTCATATTTATTTAACTAAATTCTTCCTCCCAGATGGTTTGGCTCATAATTGTTTTCAGTTTTGTGACACTAGCCCTTTTAAAGCAACAGATTAGATAGATAGATAGATAGATAGATAGATAGATAGATAGATAGATAGGGTGGATGGGGATAGATAGATAGATAGATAGATAGATAGATAGATAGATAGATAGATGGGGTGGATGGGGATAGATAGATAGATAGATAGATAGATAGATAGATAGATAGATAGATAGATAGATAGATGGGGTGTATGGAGGATAGATAGATGGATAGATAGATAGATAGATAGATGGGGTGTATGGAGGATGGATAGATGGATAGATAGATAGATAGATAGATGGGGTGTATGGAGGATAGATAGATAGATAGATAGATAGATAGATAGATAGATAGATAGATAGATAGATAGATAGATAGAGGGGGTGGATGGGGATAGATAGATAGATAGATAGATAGATAGATAGATAGATAGATAGATAGATAGATAGAACTGGTTTAGACCCCCATAAAGCACTGCCTCCAGTAAAGTCTTGTAAAGGACGTGAGAGTTATTATTTCTGGACACCTTGGCAAGCATGTTGCCATCTTGAATGTGCATCACCTTGTAACGTGCGACTGTCTCTGTGTGGAGGGGTGAGGTATCATGGCACCCTCTAGTGGCCACAGCCCATAGTGGGGCAGCTAAGGGACCTACCCCGTTGCCAGCTCAGCTGCCTGTGCTGGAGGAGACCATGGAGAAGGTGGTGGGAACTGAGGTTCTCCCCCCTGGTAGCTCTTTGTCAGTCTGTCCTTAGGCCTGGGTTTGGCGAGGAGCCTGATCTGGTCTCTTCACACTCCCGCAGCTGTTCACACAGATCGAGAGGTCTGTGGGCAGGACATCCTCAGTGGAGGGACCTTGACTCTGGAATGTACTCCCCTTCCCTCCAGGGCTGGCGGAGCCCATGGCTGTGGTGCATCGGGTCCATTTTCCCCCCCGGCTTTCCCCGGCAGGGCTGATTGAGGGGGGTCCAGAGCTGGGGTGCTGTTGCTATGACCAGCTGAGGTCCATTCCTCTGGGGATTGAACGTTTGTGAGTCATCCTGGGTTATTTGCCGTGTGTGCACCTGGAGGCCACACGAGCACAGCATGGGTGGTTTCGTTCCATTCTAGTGCCTGGTCCCTAAAACAGGATAACAGCCTACCACAGCTGCCAGACCAAGGAGAAGCTCATCCTTTAGCTCAAGTGGTAAAGGCTCGTGGGTCCAGGGATGAACCCTGCTGATGGCCTGTCACGGGATGACTGGCCCATTTAAGGGGAGACAGGGCCCTGTCTACCTGCGATGGGTTCCTTTCTGGAGTGATTCCATGTTGGCCCACCTCCTGAAGAGAGGAGCTCCCAGGGGCGCGAGCAGGAGGGTGGCTGAGAGAGCTAAGGGGCAGAGCAGCAGAGAGCTGCCAGGGGTCTGCTGGAGAGTCAGAGGAATCTCAGCGAGCAGGTGGGACTGCTGTAGAAATAGGGTCTGGAAGAAGCAGGGGACTCCTGGATTAAGGAGGGGCTGGGAGACTCTATACGCCCTGGTGGATAAAAAGCTGAACATGTGCGACGCTGTGGCCAAAAGGGCTCATGCGATGCTGGGATGCATCAACAAGGGGGTCTCCAGTAGGAGCAGGGAGGTGATTTTCCCTCTGTACCTGGCACTGGGGCGACCGCTGCTGGGATCCTGGGTCCAGTTCTGGGGCCCACTATTCTAGGAGGTTGAGAAATTGGAGCGGGTTCGGGGAAGAGCCACGAGAATGAGGAAAGGGTTAGAAAACCTGCCTTAGAGTGAGAGACTTATGGAGCTCAGTCTATTTAGCTTGACACAGAGAAGGTGAAGGGGTGACTTGATCACAGTCTATAAGTACCTACCTGGGGAACCAATATTTAATAATGGGCTCTTCGATCTAGCAGAGAAAGATCCAGCCCCTCTCGGAGGAGGGGACATCTCACCGCCCTCATTGTACAGATGGGGAAAGCAAGACAGGGAGCAAGCGAAGTGACTCACCCAAACCCCGGTAGCTGTGGCAGAGCTGGGAAAAGAACCCAGGAGTCCTGATGCCCCCTCCTCTGCATGAACCACCCTTTGCCCCCAGCCCCCCAGTTAAGTGGAGGTTTCCCGTCCCCGTGTTTTAGAACTTCCCCCAGTGCCATCTGACTCACACAAACCGAGTCCCCTTCCCGGGATCCCCTATGAAATCAGAGCCCACCAATGGCTTTCACAAGCTGTCTTCTGCTACCTTGGCCACAGCTTCTTCTCACTGGCCTGAGACGAGGGACAGGATGGCTCCCCAACACCCTGGCAGCTGATTTCTCCTGCGGGCGTCCCTCACCTGGGCACTGTGAGCAAGGAGAAAGACCCCGGGAGGGATGTGTCCCCCAATCTCAGGCGCTCCCCTCTCCTCATCAGCTTCCGGGGAACACTGGAGGACAGCGCTTTCCCCCGCCAGCTTTTAGCTCCCTGTTACGGGATAATTATCTCACCTGCCCTGTGACTGGAAGGGGAGTAGAACCGACCTCTCCGGGGAATTGACTCACCCTTCACGTCCAGCCCCCATGGAGTGATCCCACCAGCGTGGCTCCAATGGGAGGGAGGCGGCTCGGGGAGCCCAACCCCCCAGCCTGTATTCCCTGCGATGGGGTGTGGGAGGTTTTCCTGGCCCCGGGGCCAGGTCTGTTGCACCATAAGAAATTATTCATTCGTACTGTGCCAGCCTGCATGCTTGAGCAGGATGATGACAGGTTGAGTAATATTATGGTAGGCCGAGCTGGTAGTGTCACCTGGACATAAGGTTGCCTGACACTTCCCATTCTAAGAACTTGTTTTTAGTGCTTAATAACTGTGCCAAACTTTAACCGCTCAGGCTGAAATTTTCCACCCCGGGTGGCTGCCTCAGGCAGAATTTTTTTTTCTTTTGAACGTTTCAGCTAACACGGTTCTGCTGTTTCCAAGGCTAAGACCAGAGGAAAAGACGCTGATTTGCCCATGTTAAAAAAAAATTCTTCTGACCGTACCACTAGGGCCTCCACACTTTGGAGCAGGGACTTGAAATTGGCAGGGTGGGTCGCCCTGGTTGCAGGGAGATGCTTTTTTCTGTCCCCAGGAAAAAACACCCACGTTTGGCCAAGCTAGAAGCCTTTCAGAAATGTCAGGTTGCACATGCTCAGTGGAGATGTGTTAGAGTTTCGCAGCTAAAACCTCCAAAGATTCCCTTTCCACTGGGCATGCTCCATCCCCTCAGAGCGCCTAGCTCTGGCTGGACTCAGCATGCACCATCCCCACTGAGCGACCGGGCATGCTACAGCCCAAGGTTGCAGGGGCTCTCCAGCTGCTAGCTGGAGGAGGAAGCTGCCTGATTCAGATGCAGAGGGAACAAGAATTGAACTATGGTTCAGGGTTGGAGGCAGCAAAGGAGGAGGAGTCTGGGGAGGAGACTGGGAGCTGGGGAGGGAGACTGGGCCTGGGAACCAGGGGAGACAGTTGCAGAGGGGACTGGGAGCCAGATGGGGGAAGACTGGGATCGGACCAGGGGGCTGAGGTGGGGAGAAAGTGGGGCAGGCTAGGTAGGAGGCTTCTGCGTCTTTTGCACAGGCAGCCTTAACTCTGGCCTTTCCTCACTTTTCAGCAACCTCAGTAATGGTGGTTTTTTCAGATGTCTTAATATTTATCTTAGGAACAGTACAGGATACAACCACCCACCCAGTCTGGGCCCAGAGACCCCCTGACTTTTTCAACAAGTGCCGTGGATGTTTTGTGCTCCCCGTCTCAAAGACCAGGACCTCCCCAGGATGGAGCTGGCTTCGATCCTGACTCAGAAGGCAGAGAAACCCCACGGCACAGTGCCCTCTAACCCAGGGTGATGCCACCCTGAAAAGCCACAAGCCAAGAAATGTAACAGCGAGGGGGAGACGGGGAAAGGGGAAGTCTGGCCGTGACCCGATCCAAACGCCCCAGCCTTTGTTCTCCCTGTAAAGGAAGGGGACCAACCAGCAGCAGGGTGAAGGACTGGGGTCCTACGGGCAGCTGATCTCAGCGGGAGGCTGGGGAGGCTGTGCCTTGCTTGGAGAGACCATAAATATTCGGAATGGATGTACACGGCGAGGCTGCGGCGGGAACACGGCGGTCGCAGAGAGAACACATCTTATCTGTGACCGGCGTGTTGGAAAGGCCTGGCTGCAGGGTAATTCAGTGCTCCTGTCGCGAAAAGTTCCATTAAATCAAAGGCAGCCAGAGCCAGAAAGAAGCTGGGAGATAAGGGTAAAAACAACAGTAAAACTGGAACGAAATGACAGCAATAAACTCCACGCCGGGAGGGACATTAAAACTGCAGCTTGGCAGAAGCCAACAGGCCTTCGCTGATTTCCTCTTTCTTTATTAAAACACTCCGGATACAGATTCGCTTTCTTTGCTCAATATTTATCGCGTCACCTGCTTCCAAATGGGACCTGCAGGCGCTTTGAAACATGGATTGAGAGGTTCATCTGTTTCACTGCAGCCCCGGGCCAGGCTGGTTAAAATGCCAGCGTTTAACAGGAGCGGGAGTTATTGTGATTCTAACCAATGACGGGTCTGAGCTTCAAGGTTATGTTACAGTCCCAGGCCCCCCCAGAGAGCAGGGCTGTTGGGTCTGGGACTCGGCCTGTTATTACCGAGTTAGCAGCCAGGCTCAGATGGGTTCTGGGTCTGGCCCAACTCCACCATCCCAAGAGCAAGAGAGGTTGGGGTGTAGAGGACGTCTCAGCCTTGTAGGTGAGAGCACAGGAGACCCAAGCGCCAGCCGTGGTCCTGCCCACGGCCCGGGAGGGCTCGGGCAGGTTGTTCAGGCTACGCCTGCACTAGGATAAAAGGTGTGTGCTCAAAATGTGTCAGCGGACGTGTTCTAACCGGCGTGTAGGCCGGGCAAGCTGTATTCGAACCCCTGTTAGTGGCTGAGGTGAACTGTAGTCAGGGCCGGCTCCAGGCACCAGCTAAAGAAGCAGGTGCTTGGGGCGGCCAATACCAAGGGGCGGCACTCCGGCCGCTATTGGGGCGGCCCGTCCGGGTCTTCGGCGGCGGGTCCCTCAGTCCCTCTCGGAGCGAAGGACCTGCCGCCGAATTGCCGCAGAAGAGTGGAGCGGCGCGAACGTGCTGCCGTGGCGCTTTTTTTTTTTTTTTTTGCCGCTTGGGGCGGCAAAATACCTGGAGCCGGCCCTGACTGTAGTCTCTGCCTTCCATCTCCCAGTGCCTCAATTTCCTACCTGGGGATAATAATCCTTTCCTTCTCCCCGCTACCTCTGTGCCTGTCTTGTCTATGTAGCGTGTGAGCTCCTCCGGGAACGGACAGTCTCTCACTACAGGTGTGGACCGCACCCGGCACAATGGTGCCCATGGTGCTACAACAGTAAGAATGGGGAGAGCATATAAACAACCAGAGAGTCGTCGAAACGGGGGCTGGGAGGGACCTCAAGAGCTGTGCTGAGGCAGGACCAAATATACCGCGATCCCGGACAGGTGTGTGTCCAACCTGTTCTGCAAAACCTCCAGTGGTGGGGATTCCAGAGCTTAACTCCCCTTAGTTAGAAAACTTTACCTGTTATCGAACCAAAATCTCCCGTGCTGCAGAGTAAGCCCATTGCTTCTCGTCTTGCCTTCAGTGGACACGGAGAACAATTGATCATAGTCCTCTTTAATAACAGCCCTCAACATATTTGAAGACTGTTATCTGGTCCCCCCTCAAGTCTTCTTTTCTCAAGACTAAACATGCCCAATGTATTCAACCTTTCCTCACAGGTCAGGTTTTCTAAACCTTTGAGCATTTTTGTTGCTCTCCTCTGGACTGTCTCCAATTTCACCACATCTTTCTTGAAGTGCGGCACCCAGAACTGGACACAGCACTCCAGCTGGGGCCTCACCGGTGCCGAGCAGAGTGGGACAACTACCTTCCAGGTCTTACATATGACATTATTGTTAATACACCCCGGAATGATATTAGCCTTTTTTGCAGCTGCATCATTGTATTGGCTTATGTTCAATTTGTGATCAACTATAACCCTCAGATCCTTTTCAGCAGTATGACCCCCTGGCTGGTTATTCTAGCCCCTAGCTGTAGTTGGGGGGTTGATTTTTTCCTTCCTAAGTGAAGCACTTTGCACTTGTCTTTATTGAAGTTCCTTTTGTTGCTTTCAGTCCAATTCTCCAATTTGTCAAGAGCCTTTTGAATTCTAATCCTGTCCTCCATGGTGTTTGCAAAAAGAACAGGAGTACTTGTGGCACCTTAGAGACTAACAAATGTATTTGAGCATAAGCTTTCGTGGGCTACAGCCCACTTCATCGGATGCATGCAGTGGAACATATAGTGAGGAGATATATATACATACAGAGAACATGAAAAGGTGGGAGTTCTCTGTATGTGTATATATATCTCCTCACTATATGTTCCAGTCTATGCATCCGATGAAGTGGGCTGTAGCCCATGAAAGCTTATGCTCAAATAAATTTGTTAGTCTCTAAGGTGCCACAAGTACTCCTGTTCTTCTTGCGGATACAGACTAACACGGCTGCTATTCTGAAACCTGTCATTATCCATGGTGTTTGCAACCCCTCCCAGCTCTGTGTCCACAAATATTATAAACATACTGTGCTCTCCATTATCCAAGTCATTACTGAAAATATTGACTAGTACCGGACTCAGGACTGATGCCTGTGGGTCCCCACTTGATATGCCCTCACAATTTGACAGCAAATCATTGATAAATTTCATGATTTAGTTGGGGTTGGTCCTGCTTTGAGCAGGAGGTTGGACTAGATGATCTCCTGAGGTCTCTTCCAACCCTAATCTTCTATGATTCTATGAATACACTTTTGCAACCAGTTGTGCATCCACCTCAGAGTTATTTCCACTAGATCACATTTCCCTAGTTTGCTTATGAGAATGTCATGTGGGACTGTGTGAAAAGCCTGACTAAAATCCACTCGTCCAGTAACCCTGTTAAAGAAGGAAATTACGTTGGTTTGGCATGATTTGTTCTTAACAAATCCATGTTGGCTGTTCCTTATAACCTTATTATGCTCTATGTACTTACAAATTGATTGTTTAATAATTTGTGCCAGTATCTTTCCAGGTATCGAAGTTACTCTGACTGATCTATAATTAACCAGGTCCTCTGTGTTTCCCTTTTTAAAGACAGGTTCTAGGTTTGCCCTTCTCCAGTGCTCTGAGATCTCACCCGTCCTCCAGGAGTTCTCGAAGATAATTGCTAACGGTTCTGAGAATGCTGCAGCTAGTTCTTTATGTGCCCTATTCGTCAGGCCCTGCTGACTTGAATACATCTAACTTAACTAAATATTCTTTAAATTGTTCTTCCCTATTCTGGCTTGAGTTCCTTCCCTTCATATTAATTGCGTTAAGCATCTGCTCACAAGTAACCTTTTTCGTGAAGAGTGACGCAAAATAGGCATTAAACACCTCGGCCTTCTTGATGTCGTCCACCTTCCCTGCAAACTAGAGGACTTACACTTTCCTTCAGCTTTCTCTTGCTCCTAATGTACTTATAGAATCTCTTCTCATTGCCTTTCCTGTCCCTTACGCGGTGTAACTCATTTTGTGCCTTTGCCTTTTTGATTGTTTTCCTACATGCTTGCGCTGGTCTGTTGTGCTCATCCTTAGCAATTTGTCCATGTTGCCACGTGTAATAGTACCACATCATTCTCATTACTCTCTATATAGCAAGCCCACGGCTGTGGTAGCTGAGTGCCCATATGGTGTGTTTCAGCCATCGGTCTATCAAGCCCTGTACACAGGAGGGTGAGGATTATCATTTCCATTTACAGCTGGGGAAACTGAGACAGGAAGCGACTCACCCAAGGCCACAGAGAGAGTCAGTGTCAGCTGAGACTAGATCCCAGGCCTCCGTCATGGATCAACTCACCCCTTCGCCAGGAAAGGGGGATGGGGCATTGGCAGAAGGTCGAAGAAAGGAGGGTCTGCAAAGCATGGCAGCACGCTAGCCCTGAGGGGGAGCAAGGCAGGGAGCAGGTGAGGAGGAAAGGGTCGGGCATGCTGTGTCCAAGGACGGGAAAGTGAGTTGAGGGGGATGAAGCAAAAGAAGAAACTAACAGGTAAGAGAGGCTGATATCCAACCCTTTGGCAAAGCTGAGGGAGCTGCCCCCATTCTTGGCAGGGGGTGGCAAGGGCCAGAACCTCTGTCTGATCTGGACATCTTTGATGGGACCAGGACTGGGCCCTAAAGCAGCAGTTAGTTGTAGCCAGGGTGTAGCGGGGTGGTCACCCCGCTCATGCCCTGAAGGGCTTAAAACAGCCCTGGGAGAGGGCTGGGGCTGGGGAAAAGCCAGGCTGATTGGGGGAAAGCAGCCACCGGTGGGGCCACGCCCCAATCAGGCCACGGCTGGCCCTATAATAGGGCTGAGGGCCAGAGACTGGAAGACACTCGCTCTCTGGCTTCAGAGAGAGAAGGACCTGGCTGCCTGGGAGCTGAGAAGGTACCTGAGGTGCAGCAGTGCTGGGGAAGGGCAGAGGGAGCTGGGGAGCTCCAGCCTAGCAAAGCCCCAGGCTGCAGGCCGAGTTAAAGGCCTACAAAAGGGTCCTGGGGCTGCAGAGGGGCAGCCCAGAGATAGGCTGAGGCAGCTGGTCCCACCCCCCTTGCCGGTGATGAGTGGTTTACAGACTGCAGTCGGCCCCAGGGCGCGGGGGCTAGATGATGACTGGGAGTAGCCACTGAGGCAAGGTGGGTTTAGAGGGTTGGGGGTTCCCCTGGGANACTGCAGTCGGCCCCAGGACGCGGGGGCTAGATGATGACTGGGAGTAGCCACTGAGGCAAGGTGGGTTTAGAGGGTTGGGGGTTCCCCTGGGAGGGGAGATCCAGATTGTGGGTTACTGCTGGGGGGCAGAACCCTGATGTAGAGGGGCACCGGGGTCCAGGAGGGACACGGGGGCCAGCGGCGGGCGAGCCACCAGCCTGCAGAGGGCGCTCTGGGCTGGAAAGAGCTAATTCCCGAGACGACCAGCAGGAGGCGCTGCGCTGGCGAGTCATCGCCCCGCCACACCGGGTAAATGAGCTCAGGAGACAGTGTTACGAGCCCTAAGGGGTTTAAACAATGTAGGTTGTATAATATAATTGGGATCCACGAGATGGTGCCGTTGCTGACCATGTTACAAATTCTCTTTCTCTGAATGAATAGGAGTTAGATCTTGAAGAGATGCTTACAGTCAGCTGTGGTGCAGTTCATTTTAGATGCTCAGCAAATCACTAGTAAAGTCTCTTCTGCCAGAGCCTCTCTCCCTGAGTGAATCAATTTCTTAGGAGCAACTGCTGCCTACGGGTTATACCAGAGCAGACAAACAAGACGTCCATTTCTTCATAGAATCATAGAATCTCAGGGTTGGAAGGGACCTCAGGAGGTATCTAGTCCAACCCCCTGCTCAAAGCAGGACCAAACCCAACTAAATCATCCCAGCCAGGGCTTTGTCAAGCCTGACCTTAAAAACCTCTAAGGAAGGAGATTCCACTACCTCCCTAGGTAACCCATTCCAGTGCTTCACCACCCTCCTAGTGAAATAGTGTTTCCTAATGTCCAACCTAAACCTCCCCCTCTGCAACTTGAGACCATTGCTCCTTGTTCTGCCATCTGCTACCACTGAGAACAGTCTAGATNCTCCTTTGCAACCTACATTTCTTTGCACTCCTGCCTCGTGTGCACTTAGTCCTGGCAGCATTTCACTTCATTCTACAGATAGGGAAACTGAGGTACAGAAATGGGAAATGGCTTGGCCAAACTCACATACCCCATTGGTGACAGAGCCAGGCTTAGAACCCATGAAACTACCATCTCTTGGCCCACTCCATTAAAATCCACACAGAGCACACTACATGCTCTCCCTTTATTAAGAGGACTCAGGGCCACAGTAATATAAAGAAATGCACTAAAAATATTCTATAACCATTCCAAACTTCCCAGACATTACTTCCCCTACATAAAGGAACAGGCTGGGTTTTATAGCGGCTTTGATGTAGAAATATACCGTGAAAAGGGTGCAAGATATGGAGATGAATCATATACACGAGACCTTTAACAAGAAACCGCATAAACTTTAAAACCTCCACCTCCTTTTTACCGTAATGCGTTCTCTAATAAATGTGAAAACTCTGATCCGCAGAACAGAGCCAGCTCTGTAAATGCAAAAAAACCTGTACCCAGTCGGTCTGGTGCCTCAAGCTAGGAGTGTGTCTGGCTGGGAAACGTCCCAGGAACACTGATGAAGGCTCATTCTCCCCCAGCTGGTGTCTTGTCACTTACAGTGGTTGTAAAATGCCACCCTGGGTACGAGCAAAGCGCGCTGCGCAGGTGGGATTTCACATCCCATTTTGAACAGGTGCAAACAGGGGGGAGGGCTAGCTCAGTGGTTTGAGCATTGGCCTGCTATACCCAGGGTTGTGAGTTCAATCCTTGAGGGGCCATTTAGGGATCTGGGGAAAAAATCTGTCTGGGGATTGGTCCTGCTTTGAGCAGGGGGTTGGTCTAGATACCTCCTGAGGTCCCTTCCAGTCCTGATATTCTATGAAATGAAGACACGAGCACACAGGGCCAACTCAGGCTTCTTTGCCACCCCAAGCGGCGAAGGGGAAGCCGCGAGCGGCAGCAGCTCAACCACGCCACGTCATTCCTCAGCGGCAATTCGGCAGCGGGTCCGAGAGGGACTGATGAACCCGTGGCCAAATTGCCGCCGAAGACCCGGACATGCCGCTCCTTCCCATTGGCTGCCCCAAGCACCTGCTTCATTGGCTGATGCCTGGAGCCGGCCCTGCCTGGGGAGCCACAGGAAGTCATGTTAACGATGCAGGAAGCGGCACTGCTCCCTCTGAGTCCATCTATGGAGGCAATGCCCCGGCTGAGGGGTGCTACAAAGGGCTGGTGCGTGGCCCATGTGGACCTGATTGCAGGACGGGGGCCACGGATGTGCTGCCTCCAGCAGGAGGCATTCTAAGGGTTGCTTTCGCACACCCGTCTGGGCCCGCGCCTCCTGTGGGACAGCCCCAGCCCCAGCCCCCCGTGGATGCATGGAGGGCTCTTTCTGGCAAATGAAGCGCTCTTAACCAGCTAGCAATAAAGTGACTCCTCCAGTTCCTGCCCCTCTGACTCGCACTTCCATGCCCAGCCCCAGCGCTGCCCCACAGGATCTCCCCGCGGCCTGACTGAGGGAGGGGGGTGAACCCAGCCCCCTCTGGATGCTGATGCTGCCACATCAGCATTTCGGCATTTCGGCCTTGCACTTGGCATTCCAGCCCTGGACGCTCCATGCCCTGCCCTACGTCGAGGGGGCTCCGTCGCTCACTGGTCCCCCTCTGAGCCTAATGCACGGAGGGTGCGAGTCTGTGGCAGCCCCAGCTGCAGAGCCGGGAGCCCACCGCCAGCCCCGCTCCCTGCATGCAGCCCCCGGCCCTTCTCCTCACTGCTGCTGGACACACCGAGAGCCACGGCCGCGCGGCCCCTTTCCTGCTGATTGCTGGCGACCGGGCCACAGCCCTGCTGCTGGTTCGGGCCACGCATTCGTGAGCTGCTGCAATTCTGTGCCGTGCCACTGACGCCTCTGCCCTGGCTCCCCGGGCCCGGTTCAAGGCTTTGGCCTTGGTTTCCGAGCCCTCCGTAGCCTGGCCCTGGGCGGCATGACCGTGAGCTCACATGGCTGCTGCCTTCCACCCGCCAGGCAGGTGTGCACAGGAGACGGAGCTCGCTGGGAAGCGCCTTCCCTCCGAAGAGATGAGAATGAGCGTGACCCTCGATGGCTCCGGAGCCCAACGCTTGGACGAGAAAAGCAGCAAACGCCCTGCAGGATGGAGGGGAGAGGGATAAAGAGGCTAGATCCTCAGCTGGTGTAAATCGGCGTCGCTCCGAGTTCCAGCCCGATAGCTTTATAGCCACAATGTACAATTGTGGCAGGCACGCCAATCCCAGGCGATGGGCTCGGCCCGAGACAGCCCGGAGAAAGCAAACTCCCTTTAGGACCAACTCCCTTCAGATGCAACTCGCAGGCTGTGTTAATGGCGCAAGAAAACAAACAAATGAAAATTAGACTCTGTCGCTGACCTCCCCGCCCGCAAATGTCTTCTAATCTCACTGCCCCCCGGTGAGCTAATAGCTCGGCGCGGAGGGCCTGTGTGCTGACCCAGCAATGCAATCCACTGCCAAATCCCCACACCCCTCCTAAAAGCTCCCAGGGTTATTAACGCACCGTGGCGAGAGCAAACACATCAATGAGATTTTAATGGGTTTTTAATGTGTCGGCGCCACGGCTGAGTGCAGCCGCTAGGAACCATCTCCCTCGCCCTTCCGCCAGATTCTCCTTCCCTCTGTCCCTTCCCGGCCCCCCAACCTTCCTTCCCCGTTAACACGATTCCATGGCAACTTTCCCAACTCGAAGAGCAGGTTGGACAAACACCTGTCAGGGATGGGCTACATAATATTTAGTCCTGCCCTGAGTGTAGGGGACTGGACTAGATGATATCCCTTCCAGTCCTATGATTCTATAACAGGGGTTGGCAACCTTTCAGAAGTGGTGTGCCGAGCCTTCATTTATTCACTCTGATTTAGGGTTTCGCGTGCCAGTCATACATTTTAATGTTTTTAGAAGGTCTCTTTCTATAAGTCTATAATATATAACTAAACTATTGTTGTATGTAAAGTAAATAAGGTTTTTAAAATGTTTAAGAAGCTTCATTTAAAATTAAATTAAAATGCAGAGCCCCCCGGACCGGTGGCCAGGACCCGGGCAGTGTGAGTGCCACTGAAAATCAGCTCGCGTGCCGCCTTTGGCACCCGTGCCATAGGTTGCCTACCCCTGGTCTATAACAATAGGGCCTCACCTTTCCATTGTACCATTCAGCCCACAGCCTTTTAGGTCATTAACATTTCAGTAGGGTGACCAGATGTCCCGATTTTATAGGGATAGTCCTGATATTTGGGGCTTTTTTTATATGGGCTCCTATTACCCCCCGTCCCAATTTTTCACACTTGCTGTCTGGTCACCCTACATTTCACCCACCACTCAAATGCAGCCAGCTCTGGGATGGGACATGGCCACAAGGGAGGAAATGCGCCACCGAGAGAGTCCAGTCGAAAAGGGGACCCGACGGTGTCCGGTCAGATCTACTGACCGGACACCCAATGTCTGGTTACTGCAGGCGGGGGAGGCGGGGAGGTGCCGGGTCATCACCCAGGGCCACCTCCCACCTGCATCGGGCAGCTGCAGCTCCCAGCCCCGGCTCTGCACGCGAGTCCCTCCCGACCTGAGGGGGGGAGGGGAAAAGCAGCGAGCGACAGGGGGGAGGAGGGAAGAGGAGTGGATGGGGGCATGGCATCGGGAAAGGGGCGGGGCAGAGGCGGGACTTTGGGGGGAATACGTGGGAGCAGGGGTGGGGCCTCAGGGGAAGGGGCGGGGAAGGGAAGGTTCTGGCACATAGAATATCAGGGTTGGAAGGGACCTCAGGAGGTATTTAGTCCAACCCCCTGCTCAAAGCAGGACCTAATCCCAACTAAATCATCCCAGCCAGGGCTTTGTCAAGCCTGACCTTAAAAACCTCTAAGGAAGGAGATTCCACCACCTCCCTAGGGAACCCATTCCAGTGCTTCACCACCCTCCTAGTGAAATAGTGTTTCCTAATATCCAACCTAAACCTCCCCCACTGCAACTTGAGACCATTACTCCTTGTTCTGTCATCTGCTACCACTGAGAACAGTCTAGATCCATCCTCTTTGGAACCCCCCTTCAGGTAGTTGAAAGCAGCTATCAAATCCCCCCTCATTCTTCTCTTCTGCAGACTAAACAAGCCCAGTTCCCTCAGCCTCTCCTCATAACTCATGTGCTCCAGCCCCCTGATCATTTTCGGTGCCCTCCGCTGGACTCTCTCCAGTTTGTCCACATCCTTTCTGTAGTGGGGGGCCCAAAACTGGATGCAATACTCCAGATGTGGCCTCACCAGTGCCGAATAGAGGGGAATAATCACTTCCCTCAATCTGCTGGCAATGCTCCTACTAATGCAGCCCAATATGCCGTTAGCCTTCTTGGCAACAAGGGCACACTGTTGACTCATATCCAGCTTCTCGTTCACTGCAATCCCCAGGTCCTTTTCTGCAGAACTGCCGCTTAGCCATATGATTCTATTATTCTAATTCTAACCAGGGCCCAGAGTCCCGTTCCTGCTCCCCCCGCGGCAGGCAGGATGGAAACGAACAGGCCGAGGAAGGCACTACTCAGCGCCAGGAAAGGCAGCAGGATTGGGCCCGCTGTGAGCCGTGCGGGGATGTTTCCGTGCCGTATCACCATCTCCTCGTGCGGCTGGCAGGGATTTCGGTCGCATTGCCTGGAGTGCAGCTGACTGCTCTGTCCTTCCCGGCGCCACTGCCGGGGCCTGGTTTAAACCAGGGGCCACGTCGCTCCCCTCCGGAGTGGGAGCGAACCCCTCGCAAGGCATTTCCACAGCCAGTCCATCCGGTCCGATTCCTAGTGCATTGCTGGGTCTGGTTTTCACCATCCCGAGGACGGGGCACCTGCCTTTCCCCAGGGACAGCCCCGCTCGGCCTCTCGGGACTCATTTGACCCAGCATCCCCCTGAATGCCTTAGGGCCAGATCGTGCCTGTGGGGACAGCCCGAAGCCGGGGGGGCGGGAACTGCAGCGCCGGGAGGGGTTGTGCCACAGAGACCCCTCTGAGGTCCATCCCCCGGTGCCCTGCCCCCATCCCCAAGTTCCAGCATCCCCTGCACCGGCTCAGCTGCACTGGCAAGTCCATTGGCGGGGAGCGATGCAGCCAGGGGTCCGTGCTTTCCGGGGTCTGAGCCTCTGGCTCCTGGAGCCAAGGTCTTGGTAGCCTACACAAGGATATAACTGGCCTCCTTACTCCCCTGCAAGGGCCCAGAGGCCAAGTCACAAGCTCTCACTCTGTGCCTCGGTTTCCCCATCGGTAAATAAACCTTCCCTCGCCAGGGTGTAGAATCTATCAATGCTCGGTGGGGCAGGGGTGCTCAGATACTGCAATGCCTGGGCCTGCAGGAACACCTAGAGGGAAGGGTGGGTTTTGCCCCCTTCGTACCCTGGCAGGCTGTCCCTGCATCCCCCCAGAGCCATCGCCCAGCCAGCTCTAATTAGCTCTTTGCATCCCTCCCGGAAATCGCTTTCCCAAATACAACGGCACTTTAACTACAGAACTATAACAGGGATCCGGGGGCTTTGTAGTGAGCCCGTGACAGGTCCGAGGGGTCGAACTGCATCAGCCGCTCAGTTCCCCAGGTGGCCGGCTCTGCTGGACATTTCGCTGATCAAAATACGAACCGGTGAAAAGACAAAATCCCCCCTCGGCTGCTGCTGTCAAGAGGGGAAGTTCTTCCCGCTCACTCCCTTATTTAGTCTTTTCGTGCAGTGACTGGAAGAACTTGCCAAAGGGGAGGGGGGTTTTTACACACGTGGGGGGGGGGGGCGCAGAGGAGGGGGCAGTAACGGACACCTGCTGTTGCATAGGTTACCCTGGTGGTCAGGGTCTGGGACTAGGAGCCAGGACTCCTGGGTTCTGATCCCCACTCCTGCCATCAACTTCCTGTGCGGTCTTGAGCAAGTCACTTAACCTCTCCCTGATGTAGTTTACAACTAATAAACGCTGGGCTCTCACCAGCTGGTGCTGTGGCGTTACGTATCTTACACTGGCCCCAACAGGGAGACGTGCCGAAGGGAAGGCATGTGTGCATGGCTGTGTACTCGGATGCTTACTAACTTTGTGGATGACAGCAAGCTGGGAGGGGTTGCAAGCACTTGGAGGACAGGATCAGAATCCAAAAGGACCTTGACCAGTTGGAGAATTGGTCTGAAATCAAGATGACAGTCAGTAAAGACAAGTGCAAAGTACTTCACTTAGGAAGGAAAAATCACACGCACAACTACAGCTATGGGGACTAACTGGCTAGGTCGTCGGACTGCTGAGAAAGCGTCAACAATGTGCTGCACTGGCGCAAAAGGCTGATCTCATTCTGGGGTGTGTTACCGGAGTGGCGTGTGTAAGACACGGGCGATAATCGTCCTGCTCTGCCCAGGCCTGGTGAGGCTTCAGCTGAAGGCCTGGGTCCAGTTCTGGGTGCCGCACTTCAGGAATGACGCGCACAAAATGAAGAGAGGCCAGAGGAGAGCAACAAAGACGATCAACGGTTTAGAAAACCTGCCCTGTGAGGAAAAGCTCAGCCAGCCGCCATTCAGTATCAGCGAGCTCACGCTCCAGCACTCCAGCCCTGACTCCCTGCGGATGCCACGCTGACAGTCACACCCATGGAGCCTACCAGGACATGCTCAGCGAGGAAGAAAAAGCCTTTGGCTGAGATTTCCAAAGCTGCCTTAAGGGACCTGGATACACAATCCCCAGCACGAACCAGACGCCCTCTCTCCCAGGCCCCTCCGAACCTGCCCCACGGTGGGGGACAAGGGGGCACTTGGTGAAATTCAAAGGCAGCACATTTCTGTAAAGGGAAACCTATGTACTACTCACCTGTGGGGCTGGCTGCCACAGGACGCCCCAGGGGCAAAGAGGAGGGGGGTGAGAACATTGCTGGGACCTAGGAGAGCACCTGCAGCTACAGGTTAACCTCATGAACCCCAGCTGGGCTCGGGAGGAACCGGACAGAAGTGCACTAAGGTTTGAAACCCTCCTCGGAAGCATCTGCCAAAGGACGTCGCCCGAGGTGGGACTCCCAGCCACCGTTCCAGAGGACGTGCTTCCATGCTGATGATGCTCGTTACAAAAATAATGTCTTAATCACATTTGTGACTGAACTCCTTGGGGGAGAATTGTATGTCTCCTGCTGTGTGGTTTCACCCACATTCTGCTGTATATTTCGTGTTATGGTAGCCTCAGATGACAACCCAGCACATGTTGTTTGATTTAAGGACACTTTCACTGCAGATTTGACAAAACACAAAGAAGGTACTGATGTGAGATTTCTAAAGATAGCTACAGCACTCGACTCAGGGTTTAAGAATCTGAAGTGCCTTCCAAAATCTGAGAGGGACGAGGTAGGGAGCAGGCTTTCAGAAGTTTTAAAAGAGCAACACTCCAATGCGGAAACTACAGAACCCGAACCACCAAAAAAGAAAATCTCCTTCTGCGGGTGGCATCTGACTCAGATGATGAAAATGAACATGTGTCAGTCTGCACTGCTTTGGATCGTTATCGAGCAGAACCCGTCATCAGCATGAAAGCATGTCCTCTGGAATGGTGATTGAAGGGACATACAAATGTTTAGCATATGTGGCACATAAATACCTTGCAACACCGGCTACAACAGTGCCATGTGAACACCTGTTCTCACTTTCAGGTGACATNGGATCGTTATCGAGCAGAACCCGTCATCAGCATGAAAGCATGTCCTCTGGAATGGTGATCGAAGGGACATACAAATGTTTAGCATATGTGGCACATAAATACCTTGCGACACCGGCTACAACAATGCCATGTGAACACCTGTTCTCACTTTCAGGTGACATTGTAAACAAGAAGCCGGCAGCATTATCTCCTGCAAATGTAAACAAACTTGTTTGTCTGAGCGATTGGCTGACCAAGAAGTAGGACTGAGTGGACTTGTAGGCTCTAAAGTTTTACATTGTTTTATTTTTGAATGCAGTTATGTCAAAAAATGCTACATTTGTAAGTTGCATTTTCATGATAAAGAGATTGCACGACAGTACTGTACTTGTATGAGGTGAATTGAAAAATACTAGTTCTTTTGTTTATCTTTTTTACAGTGCAAATATCTGTAATCAAAAATAAATATAAAGTGAGCACTGTACACTTTANCTATAATCAAAAACAAATATAAAGTGAGCACTGTACACTTTATATTCTGGGTTGTCATTGAAATCAATATATTTGAAAATGTAGAAAACACCCAAAATATTTAAATAAATGGTATTCTATTATTGTTTAACAGTGCGATTAAAACAGCGATTAATTTGTTTAATTGTTTGGCAGCCCTATTTTGCACCTCTGGATTCAACAAAGCCGCCAGGGGAAACTGCTGGGACTAGGAGCTCGCAGAGCCTGGGACGCGGGCACCCACCCCAGTGCAGGCTGCTTGGCCGGATGCAGAGGTGGACTGGCTGCATGGGGAAGCACTGGGTCTGCTGCTCCCCTCTCCTTGAGTGGGGTGGGGCACAAAGCTCCTAGCCCACTGCTTTGTCTCAGGGCTGAGCCTGCCAAGCCGCACCCTTCCTCGAGCAGGGCCGTCTTATTTCTGAACCATTCCCCGCTGCAGCCGAGACCCCCAAACCCTATTCTGAGTTTCCAGGCTTGCCGTTGGACAGTGGTCTATCTAAGGGACTTATCTGGCTCCATCACCCCAGTGCCACACAGCCCTTAATGCATTTATCCCCACAAGGCAGGGCTGTTAGCCCCATGATACACATGGAGAAACTGAGGCACAGAGCGGTTAAGTCACTTGCCCAAGGTCAGATGGGGCATCTGTGGCAGAGAAGGGAATTGAACCTGGGTCTCTCAAGTCCTAGGTGAGCCCTCAGCCATCCTCCCTCTCCTGAGCTGTCTGTGCAGCCAGCGCCCCCTAGGAGGTGCCGTGTGTACCGTGGCCACGATTCTGACAGACTCAGCTCCCCATGCCTGGTGCTCCCGCTGCACAGGTGCCAGCCAGCCTTTCCCCAATGGGTACAGGAGCTGTTTGGTGGGGACACGGGGGATTCCCCTCCTGTTTAAAGGTGAGCAGCAGGCTTCATCTCCCCCCGACCACCAGCCAGCCCAGCCGAGGCCAGAACTGCTGAGGTGCCCCTCACTCCAATGCCAGATGTGGGCAGCCCAAGGCCACTACTCCAGCAGGAGGCAGCCGGGCACAGCTCTACGCTCACCACTCTACGCTCGCCCAACAGATCACGGGGCTAGTTCTGCTCCCTTGCTCTGCTGATTGGGTGACTTCAAGAGCAGTGCTCGACCTGAGCCCCAAACGGCTTGAATGCCCTGTGGACGGGGGCCTGCCCTGGCCCCACGGCATCTGAGCTATTTCACCAGCAGCCCCTTTGCCATGGCCTAGAGACCCTTTTTAACATATTCTCTCCACCACCTGGTCTCTAAATTGTCAGGCACGGTCTGGCTCCTTAGATCTCATCCTAAATCACAATGCAACAAACAGGATGTTCATTAGGCCCGGTTTAATTAAGCAATATGGATCCTGCCTTGATATTTACAATCCCACTTGCTCTGATTTATTAGGGAAAGTGTCTCGCTTTTTAAATACGGCGACTGTAAAGTTTAATACTGCTTGACTTATTGCAGATTTCATTTACAGCTCTGGGCTGATGCAATCCAGGCTGGGCACGGAGCCGGTGGCCCAGTAAATCAAAGCTAACTATGCATGCAGAAAAAGATGACAAGCTTCGTTACATCCGGACAATTATTCCGATCTGGATTTACACACTCATGCAAATGCGTCAGCACTTCCCTTGACGCGGCGCGTGCAGGAGAGAGAAAGAATTTGAGGCTGGGTTGCAATAAACCCACTTGTTGCAAACAACAGATACAATTACAGCCGAACTCACCCGCTCAACTGGGGAACCGGGAGCTGAACCCTGGTTCTCTAAGCTTCAAAATGACACGCCTCTGCCACTAGAGCTAAAGGAGAGCTCTCCTGGCTGGCACTAGTAGTAAGGCTTTTATCCTGAGAGCTATAAAACAAAGCAGCAGAGAGAGACACTGAACAGCCCCATGTCAAAAGGAAACAGCAGCCAGGCTTAGGATGGGTGCTTCACAGCCAGCCTGAGGGCTTCTTACAGAGCTGCTAGAAATGAGAAGGGCTTGTAGACTGGCCAGTGACTAGGTCCATGGACCAGGCTAACACACATAGGATAGACAGATTGTGCCAGCAGAGGCCTTCGGGCAAAAGGACGACAGGGATGTCAGCTCAGCCTGACCCTTTCCAAAAGAACCATCAATGATCTCCTACCCCAGCTGGACTGACCCAGACCCAGGACTCCTGCTCAACAGCCTGCAGAGGGTGACTGCAGGGGAAGGCAGCAGCTGTTCTGCACTCTGTTCTGGTCGGGGTCTCATGCCAGGCCAAGGTGCCTGAGCGCTCAGAGAGGGAGAATTAGCAACTGTGCTTGTCCTCGGTAACACATCCTGGGATCTTTAACTCCCCGTGGCCAGAGCCACCAGAGAGACGAGAAGGCAGCTCACTTAAACGTCTCGTTTGAAGGGCAAGGGGGCCCGGATCCAGCCACCTGGAGAGGGGCAAAGTGAGAAATGGGGCACAAGGAGGCACATTATGCTGAGCAGAGATGGGGTCCACCTAGCAAGGAAGGGGAAGAGGATCTTCGGATAGAGACTGGCTAACCTAGAGACTGACGACCCTTCGGATAGAGACTGGTTAACCTAGAGACTGACGACCCTTCGGATAGAGACTGGTTAACCTAGGTTCGACAGGGGCAGGAGACAAAAGCCCACAGGTGAGTCCAAACCATGGAGACCTGGGTGAAGGGTCGGAACCTGGGGGGGAACATGGTGCCATCACAGCAGGGACAAAGGAGAGAGCAGAGGAAATAGAGAGAGAAATCTAATGACCATCTTAGATCTCAGTACACTAATGCGAGAAGTATGGGGAATACACAGGAAGAAGTCAAAATACTAGTGAATAATCTCAATTACAACATAACTGGCATCACAGTATTGGTACAGAAGGGTACAGCTTGTTCAGGAAGGACAGGCAGGGGAAAAAGGGAGGAGGTGTTGCCTTGTATCTCGAAGATGTCTACACCTGCACTGGGGTTGAGGTAGAAGGGGGAGGCAGACCTGCTGAAGGTCTCTGGGTAAGGATAAAAGGGGTAAAACAAAGGTGATGTCATGGTAGGTGTCTACTCTCGACCACCTAACGAGGAAGAAGAAGTGGACGAGGCTTTTTTAAAACAACTAACAAGATCGTCCAAAGCACAGAACTGGGAGGTGATGGGGCACGTCAACTACCCGGACTTCTGTTGGGAAAATAACACAGCAGGGCACGGATTATCCAGCAAGCTCTTTGAATGCATTGGAGACAACTTCTTGTTGCAGAAGGTGGAGAAAGGGGCTAGGGGAGAGGCTATTATAGATTTGATCCTGACAAAGAGGGAGGAACTGGTTGAGAATTTGAAGGCAGCTTGGGTGAAAATGATCATGAAATGATCGAGTTCATGATTCTAAGGAATGACAGGAGGGGAAACAGCAGAATAAAGACAATGATTTCAAGAAGGTGGACCTTAAACTCTGAGAATTGATAGGTAAGATCCTGTGGGAAGCAAGTCTAAGGGAAAAAGAATTCAGGAGAGCTGGCAATTTTTTATAGAGACATTATTAAGCGTGTAAGAGCAAATTATCCCACTGCATAGGAAAGACAGGAAGAGACCACACCTGGCCTAACCAGGAGATCTTCAGCGAGCAGAAACTCAAAAAAGAATCATACAAAAAGTGGAAACTAGGTCAAATTACGAAGGCTAAATATAAAAAAACCAAACACAAGCAGGTAGGGACAAAAGTGGAAAGGCCAAAGCACAAAATGAGATTAAACTAGCTAGGGACATAAAGGATAACAGGAAAACATTCTACAAATACATTAGAAGCAACAGGCAGACCAAGGACAGGGCAGGCCCATTACTCATATGAGGAGGGAAAGACAATAACAGAAAACGCAGCAATGGCCGAAGCGTTAAATGTCTTTTTTGTTTCAGTTTTCACCAAAAAGGTTAGCAATGATCAGATGACCAACATAGTGAACATCAGTGTAATTGGGGTAAAATCTGAGGCTAAAAGAGGGAAAGAACACGTTAAGAATTACTTGGAGAAGTTAAAAGAACGAGGAGTCCTTGTGGCACCTTAGAGACTAACAAATTTATTTGGGCATAAGCTTTCGTGGTCTAAAACCAAGTCAGCAGGGCCTGATGAAATACATCCTAGAATACTTAAGGAACTGGCTGAAGAGATCTCTGAGCCGTTAGCGACTATCTTTGCGAACTCCTGGAGGACAGGTGAGATCCCAGAGGACTGGGAAAGGGAAATATAATAGCTATCTATAAAAAGGAGAATAAGGATAATCCAGGGAATTATAGACCAGTCAGCTTAACTTCGGTAACCGGAAAGATAATGCAGCAAATAATCACAGTCAGTTTGTAAGCACCTAGAAGAAAATAAGGTGATAAGTAACAGTCAACATGGATCTGTCAAGAACAAATTGTGTCAAAGCAACTTAATATCCTTCTTTGACAGGGTAACAAGCCTTGTGGATGGGGGGAAGCGGCAGATGTGATTTATATCCAGGCCATGTCTACACTACCGCTTATGTTGGCAAAACTTAGGTCGCCCAGGGGTGTGAAGAAACACACCCGAGTGACATAAGTTTCACCAGCGTAAGTGGTAGTGTGCACAGCACTATGTCGGCAGGAGAGCTTCATAGACAGACTAGAGCAATACATCCTAGACAAGCCTCCCTTAAGGAGGGGGCACAACTAGTTGGAAAACCGTAGTCAGAGAGTAGTTATCAGTGGTTCACAGTCAAGATGGGAGGGCGTACCGAGTGGGGTCCTGCAGGCTCCAGGTCTCTTCAATAGCTTCATGAATGATTTGGATAACAGCATAGAGAGGACACTTAGAAAGTCTGCGGATGATACCAAGCCGGGAAGGGTTGCAAGTGCTTTGGAGGATAGGATTAAAATTCAAACTGATCTGGACAAACTGGAGCAATGGTCTGAAGTAAATAGGATGAAATTCAATAAGGACAAATGTAAAGCACTCCACTTAGGAAGGAACAATCAGTTGCACACACACAAATGGGAAGTGACTGCCTAGGAAGGAGTACTGCGGAAAGGGATCTGGGGGTCATAGTGGATCACAAGCTAACTATGAGTCAACAGTGTAAAGCTGTTGCAAAAAAAGCAAACATCATTCTGGGCTGTATTAGCAGGAGTATCGTAAGCAAGACAAGGGGTAATTCTTCCGCTCTACTCCGTGCTGATAAGGCCGCAACTGGAGTATTGTGTCCAGTTCTAGGGTCCACGTTTCAGGAAGGATGTGGAAAATTGGACAAAGTCCAGAGAAGAGCAACAAAAAATGATGAAAGGTCTAGAAAACAGGAGCTATGAGGGAAGATTGAAGAAATTGGATTTGTTTGGTCTGGAGAAGAGAAGACTGAGGGGGGACATGGGGATATAATTACATAAAAGGTTGTTATAAAGAGAAGGGTGATAAATTGTTCTCCTTAACCACTGAGGACAGAACAAGAAGCAATGGGCTTAAATTGCAGCCAGGGCGGTTTAGGTTGGATATTAGGAAAAACTTCCTAACTGTCAGGGTGGTTAAACACTGGAATAAATTGCCTAGGGGGGTTGTAGAATCTCCGACATTGAAGGAGTCTGGTTCTGCAAGGCGGGGAGCACCCACCGTTCCCACAATGGCAGATCAGTGAGGGTGTCGCCTCCCAGAGAAATCGGCTGCTGGCTAAATCTCCCGGCAGAGGCAGCAGACGAGGCCTGATTCTCCCGCAGGCGATGAGGAGCCAGCTCTGGGTTCCAAGCCTGCGGGCAGGAGACGGGCTCCGCGCATTAACGCACGTCTCCCTTTTGAGCTGGGAACGCTGCAATTTCGACAACTCCGAAATCTCATCCAACGCCCGTGTATTAAGCAGTCGGGCAGGCTCTTTGCATTTCGGAAAGTTTAACCACCACACATGCACCAAGGCCGATCTTTCGCCGGGCCCTCTCCCCGCACGTTGCAGCCGTGACACACGGACCTGGGGACATTCATGGGGAAAAAACACCACCCACAAATCATGTATTGGTAGGTAGCAAATTACTCCTGACAGGGAGAACATTTAGCCGCTTGGAGGCTCCGTCCAACCCCCAGGAGACCAATTACATACTTGACAATAACACAGGTCTCATTAGAGAGTTGCAGGAAGTTTCTCTTGTGATCATTACAGAACTCACGAGAAAAAGCCAGAGCTACAGCAAGAATCTGCTGCCCGCATAGCAGCGCCTTCCACCTGCGGCTGTCACAGCCCCGGGCGGCCCGAATGAGCTGGACTCGCCCCGTTATTGCCATCACCCAGCTGGCGTGCGAAGTGCCAGAGCCCACGGGGCTCCCTCGAGCCCGGGATCCCNAGGGGCAAATGTTGGCAAAACTTAGGTCGCCCAGGGGTGTGAAGAAACACACCCGAGTGACATAAGTTTCACCAGCGTAAGTGGTAGTGTGCACAGCACTATGTCGGCAGGAGAGCTTCATAGACAGACTAGAGCAATACATCCTAGACAAGCCTCCCTTAAGGAGGGGGCACAACTAGTTGGAAAACCGTAGTCAGAGAGTAGTTATCAGTGGTTCACAGTCAAGATGGGAGGGCGTACCGAGTGGGGTCCTGCAGGCTCCAGGTCTCTTCAATAGCTTCATGAATGATTTGGATAACAGCATAGAGAGGACACTTAGAAAGTCTGCGGATGATACCAAGCCGGGAAGGGTTGCAAGTGCTTTGGAGGATAGGATTAAAATTCAAACTGATCTGGACAAACTGGAGCAATGGTCTGAAGTAAATAGGATGAAATTCAATAAGGACAAATGTAAAGCACTCCACTTAGGAAGGAACAATCAGTTGCACACACACAAATGGGAAGTGACTGCCTAGGAAGGAGTACTGCGGAAAGGGATCTGGGGGTCATAGTGGATCACAAGCTAACTATGAGTCAACAGTGTAAAGCTGTTGCAAAAAAAGCAAACATCATTCTGGGCTGTATTAGCAGGAGTATCGTAAGCAAGACAAGGGGTAATTCTTCCGCTCTACTCCGTGCTGATAAGGCCGCAACTGGAGTATTGTGTCCAGTTCTAGGGTCCACGTTTCAGGAAGGATGTGGAAAATTGGACAAAGTCCAGAGAAGAGCAACAAAAAATGATGAAAGGTCTAGAAAACAGGAGCTATGAGGGAAGATTGAAGAAATTGGATTTGTTTGGTCTGGAGAAGAGAAGACTGAGGGGGGACATGGGGATATAATTACATAAAAGGTTGTTATAAAGAGAAGGGTGATAAATTGTTCTCCTTAACCACTGAGGACAGAACAAGAAGCAATGGGCTTAAATTGCAGCCAGGGCGGTTTAGGTTGGATATTAGGAAAAACTTCCTAACTGTCAGGGTGGTTAAACACTGGAATAAATTGCCTAGGGGGGTTGTAGAATCTCCGACATTGAAGGAGTCTGGTTCTGCAAGGCGGGGAGCACCCACCGTTCCCACAATGGCAGATCAGTGAGGGTGTCGCCTCCCAGAGAAATCGGCTGCTGGCTAAATCTCCCGGCAGAGGCAGCAGACGAGGCCTGATTCTCCCGCAGGCGATGAGGAGCCAGCTCTGGGTTCCAAGCCTGCGGGCAGGAGACGGGCTCCGCGCATTAACGCACGTCTCCCTTTTGAGCTGGGAACGCTGCAATTTCGACAACTCCGAAATCTCATCCAACGCCCGTGTATTAAGCAGTCGGGCAGGCTCTTTGCATTTCGGAAAGTTTAACCACCACACATGCACCAAGGCCGATCTTTCGCCGGGCCCTCTCCCCGCACGTTGCAGCCGTGACACACGGACCTGGGGACATTCATGGGGAAAAAACACCACCCACAAATCATGTATTGGTAGGTAGCAAATTACTCCTGACAGGGAGAACATTTAGCCGCTTGGAGGCTCCGTCCAACCCCCAGGAGACCAATTACATACTTGACAATAACACAGGTCTCATTAGAGAGTTGCAGGAAGTTTCTCTTGTGATCATTACAGAACTCACGAGAAAAAGCCAGAGCTACAGCAAGAATCTGCTGCCCGCATAGCAGCGCCTTCCACCTGCGGCTGTCACAGCCCCGGGCGGCCCGAATGAGCTGGACTCGCCCCGTTATTGCCATCACCCAGCTGGCGTGCGAAGTGCCAGAGCCCACGGGGCTCCCTCGAGCCCGGGATCCCGACTCTGCAGCAGGCGCTTCTGAGGAAGATGCAAGACACCCCCTTTCCCCAGCCCCTTATGGGATAAGCCAGCCCCAGGGGGATTCTCCTCCAACCCTATTAGTTAGAGGCTGGGTCATGCCCTGAGATAGGAACATTCAGATCCATTGCAAACGCTATTGGGATTTGTGTTTCTTTTTAAATCCTCAGGGTCCTCGCTCCAGCCATGTAAACGCCTGCTATGCCCTTGGTCGCAGTGAGATCTAGTGGCAGGGAGTCCCACAAGCTAACCCTGCATTGTGCTGCTTTGCAGCTCATTGACCATCCCCTGCTCCAGGTGCTCTGGGGTCAGTGAATAGCCGAGCCGGGCCTCCCTTCGCTCTCCCAGGCCTTACTTTGTATCTCTGTCCCATCCTCTCTTACTTATCCCCTCTCTAAAGTACCTGATCCCAGGCTGTCCAGGCTCCCTTCATCCTGAAGCCTCCCCAGGCCCTTAATCATTCTCATCCCCTGCCTGTGACCCTATGAGCTGGGGTACCCAGACTGGCACAGCTTCCCAGGGGACGCCACCCCACTGATTTCTAGAACGACAGCTGCATTTCCGTACAATTCTCCACCCACCCACACACCCAAACATCTTTGCATTCTTGACCACGCTAAGCAAATTAGGCCGCCCGTAACGCTGCATCGGACTTTTCCAAGGTCACGCGGTGAGTCAGCAGCAGAGCTGGGCACACAATGCAAGGGATGGGGCCCCTGTGAGTGAACACAGACCGTCTTTCTTCCCCGGAGCGTCTCATCCCGAGGGAGCTGCTCCTGCCACACACCAGGGCTGAGCGTAGCAGGGAAGCGCAGGGGCCTTGGCAGCACACCCATTCATTGGGGCCGGGCCTCGAGAAATAAATGTGCCGATTTAGATGCAGGAAGAGAAATAAAAGTGTGATTGCCGGCAGGAACAAGCTGACTTCGAACGACACACTGTGAACAGCACTCAGCCGCCAGGGCCGGGCACGGCCGCCGGCCAGGCCGTTCCAGGCAGGGACCAAAGAAAACTGTAGCCAAGCAGAGTGGCAGGAGACCTGGGGCGCAGCAGAGCGGGCGTAGTGGGGGGGCCAGATGTGGGAGCTAACGAGCGTCTCTCCCCTCTGGAAGACGTCCCTTCTGTAGCGCCGCACCGGGGCATCGGCAGTACAGTGCCCCCTACCACGCCTGGGGTATCAGCAGTGCATGGCTGGGGCGGGGGCGTCAGCACAGCGCCTCCTATCAGCGCTGGGGCAGTGTCAGTACAGTGCCCTTAGCAACGCTGGGGAGACGGTCAGCGCACCACCCCCTAGCACTGCTGGGGGGGGAAGGTCAGTGCAGCGCCCCCTAGCGCCCCTGGGGGGGGGGGGGGGGGAGGNAGGGGCGTCAGCACAGCGCCTCCTATCAGCGCCGGGGCAGTGTCAGTACAGTGCCCTTAGCAACGCTGGGGAGATGGTCAGCGCACCGCCCCCTAGCACTGCTGGGGGGGGAAGGTCAATGCAGCGCCCCCTAGCGCCCCGGGGGGGGGGGGGGGGGAAGGTGGTCAATGCAGTGCCCCTTAGCGCCCCCGGGGGTCGGTGGGGGGGGGAGTTGAGCGCCCCTGGAGGGGGGGGAGGGCAGCGCAGCGCCCCCTAGCGCCCCTGGGGGGGGGGAGGTCAATGCAGTGCCCCCTAGCGCCCCTGGGGGGGGGGAGGGGGGCGATGCAGTGCCCCCTAGCGCCCCTGGGGGGGGGGGAAGGTCAGCATAGCACCCCCTAGCGCCCCTGGGGGGGGAAGGTGGTCAATGCAGTGCCCCTTAGCGCCCCCGTGTGTCCCTGGGGGGGGAAGTTCAGCGCCCCTGGAGGGGGGGAAGGGCAGCGCAGCGCCCCCTAGCGCCCCTGGGGGGGGGGAGAAGGTCAATGCAGTGCCCCCTAGCGCCCCTGGGGGGGGGGGAAGGTCAGCACAGCACCCCCTAGCACCCCTGGGGGGGGGGGAAGGTCAGCGCAGCGCCCCCTAGCGCCCCTGGGGGGGGGGGAGGTCAATGCAGTGCCCCCTAGCGCCCCTGGAGGGGGGAAGGTCAATGCAGTGCCCCTTAGCGCCCCCTAGCACTCCTGGGGGGGGGGTGTTCAGCGCCCCTGGAGGGGGGAAGGTCAGCACAGCGCCCCTTAGCACCCCTGGCGGGGGGGAGGGGAGAGAAGGGGGGGCGATCGTCAGCGCACAAACGCTGCCAGCAGCAGCAGGACAGAGAACGTGACAGGTCGCGAGGAGGTGGCTCCTGGGACTCTCCAGCCAATGGCCGCGAGAGGGGCTGGTACCTGCTGCGTCCTCACCCACAGCCGCCATGGCACTGGGGATGGCGTCACCCCCATGGCATCGTCTCCACCCCGCCCCCACTTCTTCAAAGGCTGCAGCTGGCCCCTCGCCCGGTGACGGTGCAGGGAGGGGACGGAGGCTGCTCCGGCGCTCAGCTCGCAGGCCTCAGGGAAGGAAACAAGGTTTTACACCTCACTCACCCTGAGACACGGGTCAGTCCCTGCAGCCATTCTGTGCCTCAGTTTACCCATCTGCAAAATAGGGATCGGCTCGCTGGAAGGGTGGGGGATGGGGAAGGTTTAACGCATGGACGTCTCTGGAGAGAGACGCGGCAGCGGCAGTAATGGGGGGGGGGGGGGCATGCTCTGAGCAGCAGGGGCCGTCGAAACACCCAGCCGGGCTGAGCCTTGGCCACGTGAGCTCAGCCAGACAGGCCCTATAGGATTCCCTGACTGCACCTCCCACGAGGGGCCGGGGCCTGGCACCGGCAGGGCAGCAGTGCCGGGAACACAGCGCGAGAGCAATCCAGCTAGAGCGCTCTTCGCCCCTCGCACAGCCCAGAGGGAGACGGCTCTGGGGGGGCGCCGCGCCTGCTGGCTGCCTTCCCCCAGGGGGAGAGACATGTACAGCCCCCTCCCCGCAGAGCCACGGCTGGCACAGATCCACGGAGATCTCTGGGGAGGTGCAGCGGCTGAGATCTGGCCCCAGAGCTCCGAGGCAGCACGAGGCAGCATTGCTTCGGTTTTCGGTTTTACTGAAGTGAGTGAAAAGCCAAGCGCACACAGGGGGCACCGCGGAGAGCAGCCGCTGGCCATGGCACACGACAGCAGGTGGGCGGCAGGGGCAAAGGGTGGGAGTGAGGGGCTCTGAGCCCAGCAGTGGGGTAGGGGCCGGCACTGGGATTGGCCTGTGTGGGGCTGGAACTGTGGGCATCAAAGGCTTAAAAAAGCTACAGAGAATTTGTCCCTCGGTGGCAGCACCGCTCCCTGCCTCCCACAAGCCAGAACCAGGCCCCTTGCTGATGCCCATGGGAGCCAGGAGCCCACAGGGGGTGCTGGGTGACACACGTCTGGAGCACCCTTTCACTGTATGCCACAGCGCCCCCCGCTGCTGACACAGCAGGATGACACCAGCTCTCCACCCGCTGCAGCCCGGGAGCTCCCATAGGGTGACAGCGCCCAGAGACCCAGCTCTGAGGCTGTGGGGAGCTCAGCCAGCCAGGAGCCAGGGCCCTGGGCTCCGAAATGCTGCCTCCAGCGAGCACACGGGGGATGGGAGGGGATGCCAGTGGGACCTGTACTGGTTGCTTCTCTACAGGGGGCAGACTCGGCTGCCTTCTGAGACCTGCAGGACTTTCGAAGTGGCTCACAAGTGACACGAGTTTGCAGGTCTCTGCCTCACCCTGAGTGCTGACTGCCATTGCCCCCAAAGCGGCCTGGCCAAGAGACTCCACCGTGCTCTGCCCACCAGCCCCTCCAGCTGCAGAGGAGATCCCCCCAGCTCAATTCCCACTGCTCAGCAAAACAAAGTAACCGAGTCCCAGCATGCGGCCGGTGGCCCCCTCTGCAACGTGCCAGCTCCCCTCCTCGTCTGACGCAGCTCGTCATGCCGCCTCCCGCGGCCTCGCCCTGTAATGCTCCTCGGGCAGAGTCCTCAGGCGCTCGGCTGCCTGCGGGGAAAGAGAGAGCACGGGTGAGACTCTGCACAGAGACCCAGGGGCACCGGAGCCGGCACCGAGACCCCAGGCGGCTGACGGGCAGAGAAATCGGGGGCTGATTCCTGCAGTTCAGGAGCGTGGCCTCTAGGGGGCACCGAACCCCTACACCACAGCCCACCCTTCGGGGGGGAACTCCCAGCCTGCAGCCCTGGCCCCACCCCCAGGTGCCCGGCCTAGGCCACTCCCAACAGAGCCCGATCCTGAGATCACCCCATCCCCGGTGCCCAGCGCAGCCCATTGCCCAAAGAGCCCGCTCCAGAACACCCCGCACCGAGTGCCCAGCCCCACGGAGCCCGCTCCTGAGAACACCCCACCCCCCCAGTGCCCAGCCCAGCCCCACGGAGCCCGCTCCTGAGATCACCTCACCCCCGGTGCCAAGCACAGCCCATTGCCCAAAGAGCCCGCTCCTGAGATCACCCCGCCCCCGGTGCCCAGCGCAGCCCATTGCCCAAAGAGCCCGCTCCTGAGAACAC
>QXTE01000268.1:1647867-1662608 GCA_003942145.1 Platysternon megacephalum
TCAAGAATTATAACATTCAAAAACCAGTTGGAGAACACTTCAACCTCCCTGGCCACTCGATTACAGACCTAAAAGTCGCAATATTACAACAAAAAAACTTCAAAAACAGACTCCAACGAGAGACTGCTGAATTGGAATTAATTTGCAAATTGGACACCATCAAATTAGGTTTGAATAAAGACTGGGAGTGGATGGGCCATTACACAAGGTAAAACTATTTCTCCATGCTTATCTTCCCCCCGCCCCCTACAGTTCCTTATATCTCCTTGTCAAGTGCTGGAAATGGGCCATTTTCATTACCACCACAAAGACTTATTTTTCTCTCCTGCTGACAACTGATCACTCTCCTTATAATGTGTATGGTAACAGCCATTGTTTCATGTGTGTGTATATATATATCTTCCTTCTGTATTTTCCACTACATGCATCCGATGAAGTGAGCTGTAGCCCACGAAAGCTTATGCTACAATAAATTTGTTAGTCTCTAAGGTGCCACAAGTACTCCTCGTTCTTTTTGCGGATACAGACTAACACGGCTATTACTGTGATTCCTACTTGAGATTCCCATTCATGCATCCCGGGATCGCGTTAGCTCGTTTGGCCACAGCATCGCACTGGGAGCTCATATTCAACTGATTATCCACCATCAACCTCCAATCTTTTTTAGCGTCGCTGCTTCCCGGGATAGAGTCCCATATCCTGTAAGCACGGCCGACAGTCTTTGTTCCTCGATGGATTCATTTCTATTTAGCCGTATTAAAACGGAAGCATATTGTTTGCTTGATCCAGATGGCTCGGTACCAGCGACCTGCCCGCTTCGTTATTCACCTCTCCCCCAGTCTGACACGTCTGCAAACTTCCCAGAGCCCCAGGACCTGGTAGGGAGAGCGTGTGCCTCGGACACTGAGACACCTGCCCTCAGCACAGCGTCAGGCCCCCCTACCTCCGGGGCTAGTGGGCTGAACGTGGGGGGCAGGCAGGCAGGACGCCGACCTTCTATTCCTCACGGTCAGCGAGTTGAGACATACACCAAGCACCAGCCCAAGCCTGGCTCTGGAAGCTTCCCGTGAGTGGCATGGCACCACGCAGGGACAAGCATGGGGGACTCAGCCTCCCAGCAGCCCCACATCCTGAGCCCGGCTCCGCACAGAGCACCTGGGGAACTGAGTAACAAAGAGCTGCCCTCTGATCCCTCGGGGTGGGCACACAGCCGGAGCTGTGAACCCCCACTTCTGATTTCATGCCTTGCAAGAGAAGGAAATGAGAACAGTGGGCTTGGGACCCTGCGATCCACCAGCAGTCAAATGGGACAATGGGAAGCAGTGACTGGCGCTGCTACGAGAGACAGGCACGCTGCCCGCATTGCAAATCCAGCATTTCCAAGGGAGGATGGGACGGGACGGAAACCGACTCCCTTAGCAGCTGCCTTTGAGACACTGGAGAACACAGTAATGCTCCGGTCCCTTTATGAATGCAAAACACGACTCACTGCAGGCACATCTGCCTGAGTCTGCGGACAGCCTGAAACAACAGCTCTGAGATGTGCAAGCTATCCCCAATCATCTCAATGGGGTGTTCATTCTGAAGCAGAATGATGATGTTACATATTCATATGATTAACTATTTCATTGCTGATCAGAGCGCACAAGAAAGGAGAGGGTCGCATTGTGCAGCTTTTCATAATAGGCTATAAACACGCTCTCATTCAGGCATCGAAAGTGGGTAGAGCTTGAGTGTAACAACTTCTTCCCACCCTCACATCCGACCCCCACATTTGCGGGGCTGAAAGCAATTTACAAACCCTGACACCTCACAGCTGCCTGCCAGGTAGGGCAGCATCATTACCCCTATTCTACAGATGGGGAAACTGAGGCAAGAAAAGCTAGAGCTCCTTGCCTGGTGTAAGAGCCAGGAAAAGAACCCCGAGATCTGGCTCCTGGTGTTAGGCACCGTGCCATTCTCTGATCCCTTCTTCTGCTGTTAGCCACAAGGAACCGATGCCTCAAGCTGCTTCTCAACCAATGAACGAAGATTTTTGGTGAAGGATGGGCCAGTGGGCCAATCAGTGGGGACAGTTTAAGATCCAAGCCCTGCCTCTTGCCCCCAGCTGGAGCATGGCAGGCGGGGGTGAGAGCAGCTGGGGGGAGGGGCCAAAGGACATTCCACCCCCGCTCCGGGCTCCTCCCCATGGTCCATGGAGCAGGGCTGGGTGCATGCGGCAGCCGGCTCCAGAGCAGAGCATGCAGTGGGGGCGGAGGGGGCAGCCACTTACTGTCTCTCTCGCTGTCGCTGAGCTCCTGGAGGCGGCAGACGTGACGGCGGGGCAGGAGCAGGGTCTGGAAAGGCCACACGGCCCAATAGGGGACCACCACCAGCCAGTCCGCGTTCTCCACCACCAGCCGCTCCTGCGGGGGACAGCGCACTGTGCGGAGGGGCTGCAAAGCTAGTACCACCAGCCCTGCCCGGGCACCAGGGGCAGGACCCAGGGGCGCTCCCAGGCCGCAGGCCTCTGCCCCGCAAGCCAGGGCAGATCTCCCTTGCTGGTAGCAGTGGCAGGCGCTCTGAGCTCCCTGCGCACCCCGCTGCTAGAGGGTCTCACGCACACACCGCGCTCTCCGAGCCCCACCGCAGGGGGAAGCTAATCTTAGGAGAAGGGGCCTTGCTTAAAAGGAGTCCAGCCCTGGTCCCAGCAGGATCTGGAGCTGGTCCCCACCCCGCTGCCTCTCGGGTGAGCCATGACCACCCCCAAACGGAGCCGACGCCCCCGCCCGCAGGCCGCTACCTTCCTCTGGGCCTCCAGCCGGGCGTACTCCAGCAGCAAGGGCACGCCGCGCTCCTGGAGGTGCTGCCGCTGCGTCCGGTCCTCCAGCCGAGCTTCGTTGGGGAGGAAGTTACTGGCCCAGACCTGGGGGGGGGGGGGAGAAAGAGGGGCAATTGCTGAAGGGGAGCAGCTAGGGTGACCAGATGTCCAGATTTTATAGGGACAGTCCCGATTTTTTGGTCTTTTTTTTTTATATAGGCTCCTATTACCCCCCTCCTCCGTCCCGATTTTTCACATTTGCTGTCTGGTCACCCTAGGAGCAGCTGAGACACGCCCCCCGGGACAGCGTGAAGAACTGGGGTGGCTCTGCAGGGCGCAGCGGTGCTCCACGAATCGGGCGCCAGTGAGGACAGCAGAGACCCCCAGCTGTGATGCCAGAGCGCCACCTGCCTGCAAGAACAGGGCTGAGCAGCTGGTGCCCTGCTACTTCCCTCCCCGCTCCCGGCAGAGTCTCCTCCCTGATTCGGTGATCCCCCTGCCCCTCGACAGGCAGGGACGGGCGCGTCTCAGCAGGGAACCGAGCCCAGCTCTTCCCCCCACCACCCAGCTGCCCCATCTCCAGGGCCCATCCCCTCCCTGGCCTCACGGCCACCAAGGGGGCCAGTCAGCGCGTGCCCTGATGGTGGGTTCTGCAAGGTGGAGACCCACCAACCCCTGCCATAGCCATCGGGGGGGGACCGACAACATCCCCATGGCACACAACTGGGGGGGAGAAACAGCTGGGTGGTCTCAGAACAACCCCTCCCCAGGGCTTCAATCTGTCTAGTTTAGATGCCTCGAGTGTTGACGCTCCTGCCCGGCGGGCAGGACAGGGACCATTCCCCAGCCTGACCCCGCTCACCGCAGGGATGTTTTCCTGCAAACAGCCTCAACTTCCTCCAAATCTCAGCCCGTCCCTCTGCGCTGCCCCCTAGGATCCCCCAGAAACTGGGGTCAGATGTTGGGGCCACAGCGACCGCTGTGATCTGTTCGGACCTCCTGCATAACCCAGGCCGGAGAGCCCCACCCAGAGATCCCCACATCCAGCCCAACAGCATGTGACCGAGCTGGAGTGGAAATCTGAGCGGGAGACCCCAACTCTCCATTGGAAGTACCCCCCCCACACACACACCGGTCTGTAGAGCCACCGGTCCCATGGCTCATCACCCACTGTGAGAGATTGGTGCTTTCTTTCCAGTTCGTACGTCTGGCCTCGGCTTCCAGCCCCTGGATCGTGTTCTGCCTTTGACTCAGATAAAAGAGGCTCTCCGGCGTGGGCACTCACAGCCGAGCCAGCCAGCCCGTATCCTTCCCTTCGATAAGATTGAGCTCTGCAGGTGTCTGTCTGGCACCTTCCCATGACCGACCGCGAGGGGCCCCATACTCTGCCATTCCTGGAGGTCTGTGTGACCGATGCTCCCCGAGCTGTCCCACGGCCAAGCCTGGCAGATTCCCTCTGCTCGTCTCCTCCCGACCCCCTCAAATCAGCCCCCTTGATCAATGGCTCTTCCCTGGCCTCCCTCCACCTCATCACCGGGTAAGGAGAAGCCAAGCCCTGAACAAACTCCGCAGCCCCAGCCCCGAGGCCCTCCCCACACAGTGCCCCTCTCAGCATTTCACCTGAGTCACTGGGCTCAGCCCCTCTGAGGACGGGAGATCTGGGAGCCGGGCCCAGCCCCTTGGGACTGGGTGGCTCCTGCACCGGAGACAGAAAAGCTGCCCCCATTCCGTGACCCTTTTTACACTAGGAGCCCGTTGCCGTAGCCTCCAGGGGGTGCCCGACACCCACCTGTGCTGAACTGTGGCTGGCCAGAGCTGCAGGGAGCCCTGTTTGGGGGCTGTAACCGGGGAGATTTCTAGGCGCACAGAGGGGCTCGAGGTGGGATCTTTAGATTCCGTTTGCCAGGCAGGGCTGCAGTGGACACCTGACCAGCAACAGGGCCCCAAGGCATCCTGCCCATGGAGGACTGAGGGCACCAGGAGATGACAGCAGACCCTACAGCGGTTAAGGGGTTTCCCTGGGCACTCTCCCCCCTCTAGGGAACTGGCATCACCACTCCTCATGGGGAGACTCCACTGGCTCCTTGGGCAGGTGCAGATGGCACATCCCCCACCCCCGGAGAGTCACCAGGGTGGAGCTCCAGAAGTCTCTCCCCACACAGCTAGCGTGGGGCTGGGTTCCCAGCTCCACAGGGAGGGCCGAGGCAGAAGGTGGCACCCAGGGAGGTGTGGGGGGCAAGGAAGCCCACCCTGCCCCTGCAATAGCCGGCAGGGCTACACTAAGGGCTGACGCTAGCCAGAGCCGGAGGGACAGCTTTGAAGGCTAAAGGGTCTCTCGCTCCCAGCTGTATCCCAAGGGTGGGGGCCTCAGCAGCGCTCTGGGAGCGCCAGGCAGGATCGTTTCACATGCTCCCAAGCGGACGGTACAGTCCCCCCCTCAAACCGCTCTACCCTGCGGAGGCACAAGGTTAGGAGAGGGACGGATTGGGGAGGTGGCTCAGAGAAAGCAGAGCCTGGAATGGCCGGGAGAAGAAGCCATTCGCAGGTTTATGCTGCCACCTGATGGTGAAATTGTGATCTACAGCCACACGGGGCAGCTCCCGTATTAACGAGGGAAGGCTGAGGCTAAACAGCCGAAAATATATAATGAGGATCATGGTGATGTGTAAATGCAGCCGTAATGTTTCCTGGCTAGAAAAGGCCGGGGTGGGGGGGAGGAGGGAAGGGAGTTGCTCTCAATGAGAAAAGTATTTTTTGAAGATGGACAGCAAAGAGGTTTCAGATTTTTACAAGGTATCTGGTCTCCCCTCAGTTTGCTTTCAACCAGCAATCGTGCGCACTTCCAGGGTTTCGTCATTGTAGGGTCCCTCGCAGTGCCTATGAAGTTCTATTAACTCCTTTCTAGTTACCGCTACAGCTGTCCCCGTCCCCCTCCTCCCCCCCCCGCCGCCGCCGCCAAACAAAACAAAACAGGGAGAATCGGGAGTGTTTTGTGGGAGGGGAACAGAACACGTGGCCCACAAGGCCAGATCTTCAGCTGGCACGAAGAGGCACGCCCCTGGGAAGTCAAGATCTACACCGGGTAGGGATCAACCCACAAAAAGTTACCCGGGCATCCAGACAGTTTAGGAGGAACAAATGGGAAGGTGCATTTATGGGCCACCCAATCTTAGTGGACCCCCATTGGGGCAGGGTTAAGCAGCTCCAATATTGGAAGGAACAGAGAGGATTGTACGTGTGAGATTAGGGCAGTCCCTCGGCTGGGCTGCCAGCGCCTGGGACCAAGGAGGCTGAGGGAATCCCGAGTCTGGATCACTTTGCATTGGTGACGCTGGCCCTTTTCTTTCCCCCCGCCCTGGGTTTGGACAGGGAGACGGCACTGGTCAGTTTCACTTGGCAGCTAGTCAGTTTCACCGCCCCCAGGGTGCGGTCACCTCTGGCTCTCAGGGGGAGAGAGAGGCTGAACCAAAACCTGGTCAGGAAAGTGACCGTGCAAAACGGCACCACCTGACACAATGCTCAGCCCATCGCCCCATGCAGGAGCCAGGTCCCTAGGCAGAGGAGCTGCAATCAGACACCGGGGTGAGGTCAAACCTCCGCCAGCCCAACTGCAGGATCGAGGCCCTAGATGATGGAGTTGACTGCCACGTGAGAACAGACCCGACATGAGGAAATGGGAAGCATTGGAAATGGGAAGCATTGGGGGGGGAGGCAAGGAGGCAGACATGAGTTAGGAATCAGACTCCGTGGCTACCCCTGCGTTGCTGTCTGGGCAGCTCAGATGTCGGGAGGGGGAGTTTTAAACACTCATTTGATGAAGGAGACGCTACAGGCGCGATCTCAACATAAGCTGGGGGCTCTGCCCGCAGGGCTCACAGGAGTCGCTTCTCAGAGAAGATCAAGGGAGGAGCAGGAGAGTGCCGGGACGCCCCTTCCCCTCCCCATAACACAACCCACCCACCCCCACCCATGGCGCAGTCCCCGGGGCGCGAGCAGCCGGCTCCCTTACCTGGCAGTGAGGGTGAGGGTTGGAGCAACCCATCACGGCCCCTTTGTTCTCAAATATCTGCAGAGAGAAGGGAAAAGAAGATCTCGGGACTATTCTAATGTCAGCTGGCAGCAGCTGCTGGCAAGGAAGCACAGCCTAGCAGTCGGAGCACTGCCCTGAGAATCTGGACTCCATGGTTCTATTCCCTCCTCTGCCACTGAACGGCCTTTGCAAGTCACTCAGCCACTCTGGGCCTCAGTTTCCCTATCAACCACTTGGGGGGTGATACTGACTGGCCTCTGGGCGGAGCGGTTCAACGCACAGATGTAGCGAGATTCTGAGACCCCGGGTGGGTGGGGAAGGCGGCCGGCCAAGCTCAGTGGGGGCACTGCAGAATCCCTTGGCAGCTCTAGAGCAGACTCTTCCACACGGGCAGAGGAGGGTTCTCTCTCCTTAGACCCCGGAAGTGCACATGGCCAATGGAGAGGGGAGCCCTGGGTGCGTCTCGGAGCCAAAGGCAGTGGTCTAGCAGCACGGGGGAAAGCCTCAGGCTGTGAGCGAGGGGCGCAGGGACCCGGAGGACTGGGAGGAAGGCGGGTCTGGCTCTCCACAACGGCCAGACGGCAGCACCACTCTGGCTGGGATACAAAGCTGGTGACGTCGCAGACACTGCCCAGCGCAGACCATCGGGGGCAGGTGGGGAACGGCAGGGGGCACAGCAGGGGCAGGAGAGGGCCATAACACACCCGCTGCCATTTTGCATTTCTAGAGGCTCTCAGCAGCGCCCGGCGCTGCACCAGCGTTAATGGATTCGGCCTCACCACCGCGCCCTGGCAAGGTGGGGGTTATTCTCCCACTTGTACAGGTCTGGAAACTGAGGCACGGAGCCGTCACACAGGGGAGCCAGCGGACTAGAACCCAGGAATCCTGGCTCCCAAGTGCTCTGCGCTCACTGCTGGAGCCCACGCAACGGCACCAGCGCCCCCCGGCTCCGCAGAGCCTCGCCCCAAGTTGGAGGAAAGTCATTCAGAAGCGAACCCCCTGCCGCAGGTGGAGCGCACTGAATGCCACTCAGAGACGCACCTATCCGGGCACGTCACAGCCTGCGGCACGGTGTGAGGAGCTGCCAGCCGCCTGATCCCCCCACGCCTGTGTGCACGTGCCTGGAGCCTGCACTCCCCTCACCCACCCCTAGAGGGTGCAATGCATCTACAGGGGGGGTTGGCCTGGCCTGCCGCTGCCCACGCTGCACTGGGGGTGTGGGTGTGGGGCACTGACCTGCACCCAGGGATAAGAAGCGCCCAGCTCCACCGTGAGCTCCGCCCACTTGTCAATCACTGCCCGGATCTCTGCCAGCGCCATGAGCGGCAGTGTCAGGTCAGACCAAGGATGGAAGCACATGACCTTGCTGCGAGATGGGAGGGAGGGAGGGAGAGACGGCTGTGAGTGCATGAGCCCTGGCGGTGGGGGGGGAAAGGGGTGTCTCCTTCACTACAGCCCAGTCACCACCACCACCCCCCCCCAGCTTCCCAGACCCCCCCCAGGAGGGCTGCAAGGCATTGACCTTTGCAGTGCCAGCAACCCAGTCCCACCACAAGTGGTCACTGCAGCTGGCACTCAGCCCCCAGCTCCACCCCAGGCAGATTCAGCAGAGAGGCCGTGGTCTGAACAGGCCACGGAGACTGGGCTCCCCCATCACTGCCCGGCACAGAGACAGGTCTCCGTCCCCTTTCACAGCTCCCCGGGGTCCCTACACACCCAGAACAGCACGTCTAACCCAAAGCGATGGAGACGCTGGGCTGTTTGCCAGTGTTTCTATGGGGCCCCCGTCTTCAGCAACCGTAAATGCACTCAGCCTCGCAAGCCCACGTCCCCCCCGCACCCTGGGAGCAGCAGGTAGGGCAGCGGCACTGCCCCTATTTAACAGGGCCCAGAGAGGGCAGGTGACTTGCCCAGGGTCACCAGCAGGTTGGTGGCAGAGCCAGGGCTAAAACCTGGGAGCCAGCAGGGGGCATTAACCCCCCGGGGACACGTGTGATTCTCCTGCCAGGACCCAGCTGGAGGGGACAGCGGACAGGAGACGAGCCCGGGAGGGGAACCAAAGCCAAAGGCAAGAAAAGCGTCCATACAGAACGCCCCCCTCCGCAAGTGTCCCAAGGCCGCGTGCCGTGTGCCGCCCCTTCCAATCCGAAGCCGGGAACCAGGCAGGGTGGGGGCCGGGGCCAGTTAGAAACCCTACCGAGCGGCAGGGCCCCAAAGCAGCCGCAGGGATAACACTGCTCCCTCATTCTGCTCGAGCGCCGCATTTGACGTTAGGCCCCTCAGGGATTAATGGCCTCAGCCGAGGCCTCTAGGCTTCATTTACCAAACTCCTCGGGCGGATGCAGCTCGGAACAAGGGGTGGTTGCAGGCGTCTGGGGAAGGAGAGAGAGGAATGAGCCAGAGATGGACGGCGAGTGGGAACAGCGAGGGTCAGGGATGAGCAGCACCAGCCCTAACCTAGCGCAGCGCCAGCATTACCTGCCCAGCTCCGCCGACACACCTCAGTCCCGACCCGCAGCCTCTCCTGCTACGCCAGCTCGGAACTCGCCCTGCACACAGAGCTCCACCACTGCCCCTCGGTCCCAACCGCAGCTCCAGTCCCGGGCCCCGACTGAGACAACACACACAATCACACCAGCAACGAGCCCCGCAGGGGGCGTTCCCGGGTTCCGGGGCTGGCCGCAGGGGCCGGGCTCTCGGGGCAGGCAAGCCCCGCAGGGGGCGTTCCCGCGCTCCGGGGCTGGCCGCAGCGCCCGCGCTCTCGGGGCCGGCGAGCCCCGCCGGGGGCGGTACCGGGTTCCCGGGCTGGCCGCAGGGGCCGGGCTCTCGGGGCAGGCGAGCCCCGCAGGGGGCGGTACCGGGTTCCCGGGCTGGCCGCAGGGGCCGGGCTCTCGGGTCAGGTGAGCCCCGCAGGGGGCGGTACCGCGTTCCGGGGCTGGCCGCAGGGGCCGGGCTCTCGGGGCAGGCGAGCCCCGCAGGGGGCGTTCCCGGGTTCTCGGGCTGGCCGCAGGGGCCGGGCTCTCGGGGCAGGCGAGCCCCGCAGGGGGCGGTACCGGGGTCCGGGGCTGGCCGCAGGGGCCGGGCGCTCGGGGTAGGCGAGCCCCACAGGGGCGGGTACCGGGTTCCGGGGCTTGCCGCGGGGGCCGGGCTCTCGGGGCAGGCGAGCGCCGCAGGGGGCGGTACCGGGTTCCGGGGCTGGCCGCGGGGGCCCGGCGCGCGGGGCAGGCGAGCCCCGCAGGGGGGGGTACCGGGTTCCGGGGCTGGCCGCAGGGGCCCGGCTCTCAGGGCAGGCGAGCCCCGCAGGGGGCGGTACCGGGTTCCGGGGCTGGCCGCTGGGGCCGGGCTCTCGGGGCAGGCGAGCGCCGCAGGGGGCGGTACCGGGTTCCGGGGCTGGCCGCAGGGGGCGGGCTCTCGGGGCAGGCGAGCCCCGCGGGGGGGGGTACCGGGGTCCGGGGCTGGCCGCAGGGGCCGGGCGCTCGGGGCAGGCGAGCCCCGCAGGGGGTGGTACCGGGTTCCGGGGCTGGCCGCAGGGGCCGGGCTCTCAGGGTAGGCGAGCACCACAGGGACCATTACCGGGTTCCGGGGCATCCGGCTGCAGTGCTGGGAAGTCATTGTCGAAGACAAACGTGCTCGTGTACTGCGGATTCACCTTCACCAAGAGAATGAGAGGCAGGTTATAAGGACAGGGGCCCCGGGGCTCGTGAGAGAAGGCAGCCAGGAGCCCCTGAGTCCACACCCCACCAGAGCTGTGAGGATTTTAACCCACAACCCTGGCACACCCACAGCTCACAGGCATGGGGCCCCTTCCTGCCATGGCCCACTGTCCATCAGAGCCATGCACGGGGGAGGGGGAAGACACGGGTGCCCAGAATGCACTGCAGCGAGCCACGCCCCTCCAGAGGGGATTGTTCCTGCTGCGTCAGGGGACCCCCTCCTTTGCTCCCCTTACGCGCTTGGGGGCAGGGAGAGGGATCCCATGGAAGTCAGGGTCGGGGAGCGACTGCACCCTTCCCTCTGCACACGGGACCTGTTTCCCCCGCCCCCGCAGTGAATCCAGGAGCAGAGGAGCTGAGCTCCGGACCGGGCCTGGCGCTTGGGCTTTCCTGGCTCCCCGGCACCACTCAGTGCGGCCCAGAGGCCCCCAGAGATCAGCACGGAGGGTCCCGGGCCAGCAAGGGGCAAGTAGAGAAAGAGGTGCCCGCTAGACCCTCTGACCAACCCCTGGGAGGCCTTGCCAGGCTCCACAGAGGGGCATGGTGGGCTAGGAACAGACCCACAGCTTGCTCTCTCCAGGCAATCTATGGGCCCGGCACTGCCCAAGCCCTGCTGGCCTTGACAAGGGGCTCCCAGCAGGGGCCTGAGGGCGGCGCTCTCCGCAGGAATCCCTGGCTCTCGGGAGATGGTGGCGTGGGGAGGAGGAGAGATGACCAGCCACAAACCACTGGGAAATGGAGAGCTAGAGGGGATGGATAAACTGGACACCAGCCTTCCCCGGATTGGTGCCGCCAGCCCATTTCCAGGGCTTCGGCTGAGCAACGGGGCTTCCCTTGGGAAGGAAAGGCTCCACGTCCCAGCTCCATCCCCCTGAGCCGCCTGGCCTGGGCCAGGGGGACGTGCCAGTCTCCACAGGTGGGGATTTACACACATCGAGGAACACGCCGAGATTCCAACACGCTTGACGGGGATCCACCAGCAGCCTAACGAGCTCCCTTCTGGGGGGTCAGACACCGCAACGGCGACACTAATGCACATCGACGCTCCCGGCTCCCCCACTGAGAAGATGCCAGGTGTGGAGTCTAGTAGGTCGGGGCTGAGAGCCAGGACTCCTGGGTTCTATTCCCAGACTTGGGAGTGGAGTGGGGTTTAGTGGGTTACAGCGGGGCAGGGGCTGGGAGCCAGGACTCCTGGGTTCTATTCCCAGCCTTGGGAGCGGACTGGGGTTTAGTGGGTTACAGCGGGGCAGGGGTTGGGAGCCAGGACTCCTGGGTTCTATTCCCAGCCTTGGAAGTGGAGTGGGGTTTAGTGGGTTACAGCGGGGCAGGGGCTGGGGGCCAGGACTCCTGGGTTCTATTCCCGGCTGTACCACAGATTTTCTGCATGCCCCAGGACGAGTCACTCCCACTCTCTGCCCCCAGCTGTTAACCCGGCTAGCGATACCCTTCTCCCGCACACAGGCACAGCTCCATTCATTGGCGTTCACTTGCTGGGAGATCCCCAAGGGCCAAGCTCCACTCCCTGACCCTCCGGGCGCAGTACCTCCCCGTTGGCTCGCGCTGCTCCAGGGCACAGCGGGTTGGACAGGTCACAGCGAGGGACATCCTCTTGCGGGGGTTTCTCCACCTGCCCCTGCCAGGGACGCCTCATCCGGTGGGCGGACACCAGCACCCAGTCATCCCGCAGAGGGTTATAGCGGACGTGCTGGTGCTCTGGGGAGAGGAAGGGAACAGAGACGTGACTGCGGCGGAACCTGCTGGGCTGGGAAATCCTCTGCTAAGGGGCCATCGCCTCCACCCAGAAACACCTGCAGCTAAAGTAACTGATCATCCCCACGGCCCAGACACCGCTCCAACCCGCACAGGCAGATGGGGAGGGTATCTAGGGTAACACCTGCCAGAGAAGCAGAGCAACCTGCTACCTCCAGCTGCTGAAAAGAGGGAATGCACTGGGATTCCTGACCCCGGGCCCTGCTCTGGGACTCCATCTTTCACAGCGCCTGGCTAGTAGATGTCAGATCAATCCAAAGCCACCACAGCCCCACCCACGACTACCCAACCCTCATTCTCCTGAAAAGCGTGGGGGGGCAGAAGCTGGGTGCTCACGGGTTTGTTTCCAGATCTTGCTCCCAGCCAACTGTCCCAGCACGGCTGCTGCTCAGAGCTCTCTCCAGCAGCCCTGGGTGGGATGTAATTCCTGGCATCACCACGGCCCACAGGGCTCTGAACTGTTTTATTACCAGTAGGGACCTACCAAATTCACGGCCATGAAAAACGCGTGAAATCTGGTCTTTTGTGGGCTTTTACCCTATAGTATACAGATTTCACAGGGGAGACCAGCATTTCTCAAACTGGGGGTCCTGACCCAAATGGGAGTTGCAGGGGGGGTCACAAGGTTATTTTAGGGGGGGTGCGGTATTGCCACCCTTACTTCTGCGCTGACTTCAGAGCTGGGCGGCTGGAGAGCGACGGCTGTTGGTTGAGCGCCCAGCTCTGAAGGCAGCGCCCTGCCAGCAGCAGTGCAGAAGTAAAGGTGACAATACCATACCGTGAGTCATTACAAAACCTAATTGCCCCCTACTGTTACTCACACCTTCTTGTCAATGTTTGAAATGGGCCACCCTCATTACCACTACAAAAGTGATATTTCTTCCCTTGGTATTCTACTGTTAATTGAATTGTCTCGTTAGACTGACCCCCCACCTGGTAAGGCAACTCCCATCTTTTCATGTACTGTGTATAAATACACCTGCTACTGCAGTGGTCCCCAACGTGGTGGCCGTGGGCACCATGGCGCCTGCCGGGGCATTTATGTGCGCCCGCCTAGTGCCCAGCAGGGGAGAGAAGCTGCAGCCCCGCACCTGACGGGGACAGAGAACTCAGGCTGCGGGCGCGGTGTTCTCTGTTCCCGGCAGGAGCGGGGCCCGCCTAGTGCCCAGCAGGGGAGAGAAGCCGCGGCCCCGCGCCTGCTGGGGACAGAGTACTCCGGGGCTGTGGGCGCCGGTGTTCTCTGTCCTCGCGGCTTCTCTCCAGCTTCTCTCTTGATTCATATATTATGTAATATTAAATATGATGTTTTTCGTATTATTTAATGTACAAATACAAAATAAGCCTTGAAAAAATTGTTGGCGCCCGCCACACTCTTCTGAAAACATGAATGTGCTACTGGCCACAAAAAGGTTGGGGACCACTGTGCAACTGTATTGTCCACTCCATGCATCTGATGAAGTGGGTTCTAGCCCACGAAAGCTTATGCCCAAATACATTTGTTAGTCTCTAAGGTGCCAAAAGGACTCCTCATTGTTTTTGCTGATACAGATTAACTTGGCTACCACTCTGAAACCTAATACCATACCTGCCATCCTTAGCTGCTGCCTTCAGAGCTGGGCTCCCAGCCAGCAGCCGCTGCTCTCCAGCTGCCCAGCTCAGAAGGCAGCGCCGCCGTCAGCAGCAACCCAGAAGTAAGGGTAGCAGTACCTCAACCCCCCCACAATAACCTTGTGGACACCCTGCCCCACAACTTCTTTTTGGGTCAGGACCCCTACAATTACAACACGGTGAAATTTCAGATTTAAATAGCTGAAATCATGAAATTATTTTTAAAATCTGATGACCGTGAAATGGACCATGAATTGGGTAGGGCCCTAATTGTCGCCAGCAATTTCCTTCCAAGCCTGGCCATGTTTGGTTCTAAAAGCCCCAGCTTCTGGAATCAGGTGAGAACATGAGACCCTCAGCTTTCATTTAAGAAAAACAAGGAAGGTTTCAGTCCCCCCCAGCTGCGGAGAAAAGCTGGCTATGTGACACCTCCCCAGCTCAAAATCCAGAAAGAACCTACAATTTATTATTTTTAATCTCTCATGATTTTGGGGGCCTGATTCATGAAGGTCTGGGGCTAGCGATGCAGCGAACAATTGCAGTGGAAATAGCCAGAACCTGGCTAATTTCACTCTACTGCTGCAGCCAGTGGGGTGCCTGAGGGATACGGCTGGTCCACAGAGGGTCCCATGTGGGGAGGAGGAGGGAGATGTCTTGACAAGCCCTGAAGCAGTCTCCCCCTTTGGAGGGGCCTCACTCCTGTTAGTCCCACAGCCCCTCCGCTCCACACAAAGGACCTCATGTTTTAATGGGGGAATAAAATCCTTCCCCATCGCTGCTCAGTGAGCTATGTTGGGAAAACAGACCGGGCGGGGGGGGG